>CM053580.1:52887145-52905375 GCA_028627135.1 Pseudochirops cupreus | reverse complement strand
AAATCTGGTAATGCTAGGCCACCTTCCATAGCATTTCTTTTCATTAATTGCCTTGATATTCTGGACTTTTTGTTCTTCCAAATGAATTTTGTTACTATTTTTTCTAGTTCTATAAAATAATTTTTGGGTAGATTGATTGGTATCTGTATATCCTTTTTGCCATTAGACTGTGAGTTTCTTGATTGTCAGGACCATTTGTGTGTGGATGTGTTTTTTTCTTCTTGTTTGCCTTGCCTTATTTCCTTAACATTTCTCACAGTTCCTGACACATAGTTGGCATTTGATAAATACTTATTGACTCGTCTGAATGAGAAACAATGAAAGGATCGTCAGTGTTTGAACTGGAAGCAGAAGAAGGCCTTTGGCACATTGGAGCATTGGTAAACAAACCTGTCCACAAAATGGAGAAAGAAGTCCACAGGAAGAGAAAGCGTTGATTTACTAACCATGCCGGTGAAAAAGTGCCCACGGTGATGAAATCGCATCATGATATAAAATTATCTGCTCCACTAGTGTGCTTCTCATATAGTAGGCACTTGGTTAATATTTTTTGAATTGCATCTTATCAAATCCCTTTGAGAGAGAAGTCCACAGTAGGCGCATTAAGCAATCGTGATTAAATATAAACTTACTTTAGAAGAGAACCTAACAACAATAAAAGTAACTGACATTTTGTAACATTAAAATTCTCAAAGTGCTTTACATGTATCATCTGATTTAAGTCTTATAACCATCCTGTGAAGTAGGGTAATAATAATAATAGCTAGCATTGTAAGGGGTTGGTTTGGTTTTTTTTTGGAGGGGGGAAGGCAAGGTAATTGGGGTTAAGTGATTTGCCCAAGGTCACACAGCTAGTAAGTGTCAAGTGTCTGAAGAAAGATTTGAAATCAGGGTCTCCTGACTCCAGGGCCGGTGCTCTATTCACTGCACCACCTAGCTGCCCCACTTTAAGGACTTCAAAGTACTTTACAGAGAATTAAGTGTTATCATTATGCCTATTTTAGAGATGAGGAAATTAAGGCAGACAGGGTGCCCACAACCACCATCTAAACATGCTTCCTGGTTCACTACAGATCTGAGACACTCAAGACACTTAAGTATGCTAATCTACATTAGCTGAGATTATCACTATTCTTTAATGGAGATAAGCACATTAGCATCTCTTGGCCTTTGGAAAAGCTGCTTCCTCTCTCTGTCCCTAGGTTTAGGATTCTGAAAGAGAATCCTGAAACGTGGGACAAAGGACAGAACAGCCAAGCCCTTTTGTGTGCTTTGTTATACAAAGTCTCCTGAGACTAGGAAAGTGCAGATTAGGAGGAAAACTTTTATTTTTGCCTTCAGTTAGAAAAAAAAAGATGCCTATGAGAAGAATCTAGATCTCAGAGCTTTGTCTAGATATTGGTGTCTTAAATTGAAGGAAAAGTATGGAGAGAGGCTTTTGGGGGTTGTGGAACTGAAAAAATACACTAGAAACCTTATTGTCTGACAGTTTCCAGTTGGGGGATAAGTGACCTAGTCCAGGATCATACTTTTAAAGACAAGTGTATTTCAGGACTGGCAAACAGCAATCATTTTATAGATAAAAGGACTGAGAAGTCCCTAAAGATTAAACAATTTGCTCAAGGTGACACAGTTAGCTAATGGAAAAGCCAAGAGTAAAGCCCAAGTTTACGTTGAACAAAATGTTGGTTTCCATTAATTTTTACTTAGAATGCTTTCTCCCTTCTTTACCATTTGGGGTCAGAGTGTAATTTCAGTCGGAATTCACCTCTGATTTAATTATGAATCACTGGGGAAATACCACTTACTTAGCATGTTGACATTCACCTTACAGGAAAACATCACTCAACAAAAATTCATTTTACCAGCAAACTTTAAGGAACACATTGACTCCATAAAGTGAGGCATTTGGTTAATTATCACCTCTATGCTTGCTTTAAAGCATAGATTTACAAACTGTTAAAAAATGGCAGAAATCTTTAGTGATGATCTCCAATAAGACCTGGATACAGATAAATGTGATGCAATAATAATAACAGACAATTTATGATGATGAAAGAATTTGCTGACTATAAAGATCAAGTTATTATAGATAGCATGCAAAAGAGACCTACAAATAACTAGGCTTTTTGTTGTCGAAGGGATTTATCACATGACAGCAAAAGAAAAAAGGAACACATTCACTGAAGATAAAGAAAATATAATTATTTGCATTAATACAGGCTGTGAGAGGAGATAGCTAGGTGGCATAGTGGATAGAATGCCAACCCTAGAGTCAGGCAGATTCATCTTCCTGAGTTCAAATCTGGCCTCAGACACTTACTGAGCAAGTCACTTCACCCTGTTTGCCTCAGTTCCCTCATCTGTAAAATGAGCTGGAGAGGGAAATGGAAAACCATTTCAGTATCTTTGCCAAGAAAATCCAAATGGGACTATGAAGAGTCCAACATGACTGAAAAATGATTGAACAACTGACAAAAACAAAACTCAGTATGAATTGACATGGTAGCTAAAAAAAGCTAATGCTGTTTTAGGCTCTATCCAAAGAGGCTTATTATTTGGGTCTAGGGAGATGATAGTTCCATTGCACTGCACCCTAGTTAAGTCACATGTATAGGTCTTATTCAGTTCTGGGCATCATATTTTAGGAAGGACATCAACAAAGTAGAGAGCATTCAGACTATTCTCATACCATATGGAAAATAGTTGAAAGAACTAATGGGAAATGTTGACCCTGGAGAAAAAGAAGACAGAGGGATAAAGCTCTTTAGCAGAACTAGAGCCTGAGTTTGAAGTTGCAAATAAACAAATTTAGATTAAATGTAAGGCAAATTAGGGTCATCCACTGCCTCTCCATGTAGATGATTACATAATAATTCTTTTTCCTCAGTAGTGAATGGGAAAGGAAACTTATACATAAAACTTATATACCCAAAAGAGTTGTATTAATGTATATTCTTTTTAGCCATGTGTACATGGTAGTGGGAGGCTATGGCTGTGGGTCTCTGAATCTGCAACCAAGCTGAGTAATTCCCCAGACTGGCGTTGCATAACAATATCAAAGAAGGTTTCTCAACTTGCTCTTTCTGCATAGGAAGACTGACTTTAGAAGTGTGATACAGATACTCCATCCTTTTCTGGGGTCCCAGCACCACAACTGGTAAGGATAAAAAAATGTTCTAGGCTACCTCCATTTCCACACCTATACCTTGGAATCTTTGACTGCAGTAATTGGTTAAGGGAAGGGGGCTGTATAAGAATAGACTGTTTCCCAATTTACTCAAATTTAGCTAAGAAGGAGAATATAGAGGATACTATCTATGATTCTAAGTGTTAGAAAGTCAACTGAGCTCACACAGAAACTTCTCTAATAAGTCATTATTGGGAAAAGAGATGGAGACCTTGACTGGTAAAAGCAAGTGACAATGAACATTTTCAGGATATAGTTACCTGGTAAGTACCATTGGTCTTGAGTTATTCTCTCAAGTGAAAAATCAAAGGCCTTATAGAACTTCTGCTTTTTCCACACTCCACTTGGGATTCTACATGTGAAATACTAACTCAGATTCCATAGGGGGAGGGGGAACAAACATCACCTAGAGCAGTGGTTCTCAACATTCCTAATGCTTCGACCCTTTAATACTTGTATGTGGGTGTATCTGCATGTGGGCGGACCCTCCTGGGGACAGATAGAAGAGCAGTGTCTCGGTTCCTAAGACCATTGGAAATATGTGTTTTCCGATGGTCTTAGGCAACCCCTGTGAAAGGATCGTTCGACCTCCAAAGGGGTCATGACCCACAGATTGAGAACCGCTGACCTAGACAAAGATCTTAACAACAGTGAAAAGATTGTTTGTTAATATAGCTATTTATGTATCTAACACACACACGTGTGTGGCCTTTCTATTTGATCTCTTTTATATACTTATCTATTGGCAGCTAGGTAGCCCAATGGATAGAGTGCCAGGTCTGGTCAGGAATATTCATCTTGCTGAGTTTAAATCTGGCCTCAGACACTTACTAGCTACATGACTCTGAGCAAGTCACTTAACCCTGTTTGCCTCAGTTTCCTCATCTCTAAACTGAACTGGAAAAGGAAATGGGAAACCATTCTAGTATCTCTGCCAAGAAAACCCAAAATGGGGTCACAAAGAGTCAGACATGACTGAAAAATGACTGAACAATAATAAAAACTATATTTGTGTGTGTTTGCATATACATATACATTACAGCGAACAATATTGTTTATTTGTATTTCACACAGTAAGGAAGGATAGTATCTTCAGTTAAAATATTCCATGAATGGAAACCACATATTCAGATACTTAATTAATATATCTAATTATAATTACTTTAAAGGGGTATGGAAATATAGAGACTTTGTGGTTTAAATTTTGTTGGCCTTGCTACATAAGGCAACATTTTCTTAGAAAAAAAATGTAGTACTTGAAAGTAGAATGAGGTTTTTCTTCATTGAAAAGTCTGCTTGACCATTTCTTGGGTATGCCATAGAATGGTTTAGAGAGGGGAAATATATTGTAGTAGATTGAGCAGTAGACTTACAGTCAAACAGATCTGGGTTTACATCCCCACCTCAAACACTTATCATCTGGGAGACCCTATTCAACACTTAACCTCTTGTGGGAGGCGGAGTGGACTTGATAGTCTCCAGAATCCCTTACAGCTCTAAAATTCATGATCCTATGATCTTTGGGGGAGTCTCTGAGTTGGACTAGATGGCCACTTTGGTTCTTTCCAACTCTGAGATTCTGTGATTTAACATCACAGAATAATGGATAAGGCTGTGCTGCAAGCTGCTCCTGGTCAACAGCAAAGGCTGAAGGGTTGGGCAATGATCACTTGGCAGCAGTGTTCTTAAAGGATGACCTAGTATAATACATATTAAATATACTTTACTATCATGAAACTACTGGTTTAATGTCAAAGGATCCTTCAGAAAGGAAAACTTTCATTTCCAAACATTTGGTCAGCAAAATAGCCACAATATGCTAATGACACTTATTTCTTTTGTACACATCCAGAGTTCTGAGAAAAAGGAGCCCACTGGCAAAACCTAATACAAATGGGAAAAAGGCATGTTCTGGCAATCTTGGATTTGTCACAGTCCAAATGACAGTAAATCGTGCTGAGAGAAGTGGGAATAGCAGTAAGAATGATTTCCCCCAAATGATGATCTCTGTGTTTCTTTCCAATTCCAAGTCTATGGTTAGGTGAATTATAAGGTTTAGAAGGTTCTAGTCTCAACTCTGCCATTAGCTAGCTGCATGACCTGGATGACTGCCCTGTACATTCCAGGAGAAAAGGAAGCCTGTTTGATTTCTCTACCTCCCCAAGTGCTGTGTTTGTAGCAGGTGAGGCATTTAGATATTTCCCGAAGTTGACCTTGGACAAAGTCACCAGCTCTCTTACCACAGGTTTCTCATACGCAAAGTTAGTGCTCCAAAATTCATGCTCTCTAAATGCCCTTGCAGCTCTATCATGCTAAGAATCTACAAAAAACTTTTCTAAAAGAATGAAATTCCAATAAACCCACAGTTCTCCCCAAATGTCATTGAAACCTTGTGGGTTCTTGGTTATTTGTTCCACAAGCATGGCACATTGGGAACACACATAGAGAAGAGTTCAAAACGAAGAGAATTTGGGGAATGTGAAATGAGAAATAGATGCGGAGATTCAAGGTGGAACAGTCCCATGACTTCTAACATAGGCATACCTGAAAGAATCCAAGGGCCCCAAGGGGAGTTTTAAGAACACTGCTGCCAAGTGATCATTGCCCAACCCTTCAGCCTTTGCTGTTGACCAGGGGCAGCTTGCAGCACAGCCTTACTCAGAGCACATGACTTGCAAAGAAAACCACCAGGGGACACTAATGGCCCCAGAGGTTTCACTTGACTCTCTCTGTTCGGAACAATCAGTCCTGCAACTACAGAATGATGGACCAATCTATAAACACCAACCCAGAGGACCTACTTCCTTTTGCTTTTATTTTCTGTCTGAAATAGCCTCATAGAAGGAGAGAGGTTGATGGAATGTTTAGGGCTGTGAAGTATAGCTGCTGTTTGCTGGATTCACAGATCAGTTGCCCTGGCTTCCTTAATTCTGTTATATAGAGTGGCTCAGGAGAATAGCCAACTGACCTCAGAGTCAACTAGATTTGGATTCAAGTCTTACCTTTGATACACTGATTGAGTGATCATCTGACCAACTAAATTAATCTCTTAATGTCTCAGGCTAAGACTATCATGAATGATGAAGTGTTTATTAAATGTTTTCTGTTTATCAGGCTCTAGGCTAATCACTGGAGAGATAAATATAAGCAAACAAGTTCGTCCCTGCCTTCAAGGAGCTTACATGTGAAAACAACACATCAATCTAGAAAGTTTGGGGGAAAGGTCTGGTTCTGGGCAAGAGAAGGCTCACTTATGACCCAGGATCCTCGGTTGGTGGAAGGATGGTGGAGGTAAGATAGGGAAAAGGATCTAGCAAGAGGATGATGAGAAGGATGGTGAGAAATCAGATGGCATTAAGAAATGTCTGGGAAAGGATATGGAGACAGTAAGTGGTAGAAAAGGTACTAATGTGTATTGATCGAGGAAATTCCTCATGGGGGTTCCCTACCCTGATTAAATCTAAGATCAAGTAAAAAATTTAATAAATAACTAATTTGGTGCATAATGCCTAGCAAGTTCCTAATATTTGGGGCATGTTAGTACTCTAAGATATTTTACTACATCCTTCATTTTCCAGGGATGACAAGATGGGGATTTCAAAGTAAAGCAAAAAATTAGAGAGGAAGAGGTAAAGTAACCAGCTCTACTATCCCTGCCTTTGAATCTTAATACCCCATGGTGAAATGGCCTTACATGAAATATTGGAAATATTATATATACTGTTGGAAATATTATATATAATATAATATAATATTACATTATATTACATTATATTATATTATATTATATTATATTATATTATATTGTATTATGTTATAGAAAGCTATTAGCCAGAAGGGAGTATGTAAGAAACTATACACAAGCAATAGGAATAGGGTGATTTATCTTGCGTGGTTCAGGAAGTCTGTACAACTTTCCATAGCAGGGAACACAAATGTTAGTCTAGAGATTTAGGATAAAAATGCCAATATCCTACTATGAGAGTACTGGTCAAGCAACAGATAAAAAGAGCAGTGGCTTCAGACCATATAGGTGAGGTCTGTCAGGAATGAGAGAAAAAGTATGCTCAGATACCCACAGAAATTTCTCCAAGAAAAGAGTGCAAGTGGGCGTACCAACAGGGGAAGACTTCCTGAAAGCCCACAGGGGATATGTCTCTGTATCCGAGAGCCAAGGGCAATACCAGACCTTATTTGTGTCAGTGGCCAGGAAGTAGGAAAGAAAGGTTCATCTAGGGAGACCATAGAACCAAGGGTCAATGACCCAGGCAAAAGTCTTTTTTGGACCCAACATTGAAAGCTGAAGGAATGGAATATGAAAGAATTAAGATATTTGTGCTTTTGTCAAATCAAGTCTAAGAACTAAGATACCTCCTAGTGGACCCATTTTGGAGGCTAGAACAAAAGTGGACCATTCTAGAAAGGATTACTAGAAAAGAGAAGGAAAAGGCAATAAGAAATAGCAAGGTATGGGGCAGCTAAGTGGCACAGTGAATAGAGCCCTGGCCCTGGAGTAAGGAGGACCTGAGTTCAAATTTGACCTCAGATACTTCACATTTACTAGTCATGTGACCTTGGGCAAGTCACTTAACCCCAATTGCCCTGCCTTCCCTCCTCCAAAAACAAAATAAAGTAAAAGAAAAAAAGGAAATAGCGAGGTGAAATCCCCATTGAGGATTTGTGGAAGACGGGTCAACTAGAAAACCTATGTAATTTTTCACACTCTCCACTCTTAAAAGTTATTCTGTTTTTCTCTCGGCTTTCAACTCTCAGCTCCCATCATCTTTATATTATAGTACTTGATGGTAAATCTCTTTTCAGATGCCTAACAAAGGTACAGGGTTACTTTCTGGGAGCAGGGACAAAAGAAAGAAATTTCTTTGTGCCTCACAGATGAGTTGGAACTTGTAGAACCCAGTAAAGAGAGAGAAGGTGCTAATGGCTTTTCTCCATTTACAGTTTTCCAGGTGAACCAGTCTTGGGCTTGCAGGTGGAAACAAAGATTGGCTGTGGCAGGGCCCTCCTAGATCACAGTCTTTGGTACCGTGTATCGTTGAATCTACAACAAATATACTCCTTCCATGAAAACAGTATTCTATCCTTTTAATCTTATTTTTACTCATATCTTTTGTTTTCATATCAACCTCTGTTACAGAGTTAGACTGGGTCACCTAGGATCTGATTTAAATCTAACTTAAGTACCTGGTTTGAGATGTCTTTTACCATACCCAGATAACCAAGTAGGTGGAAAACTTGCCTTGCAAATGATACACTGTAATTAGGGTTCATTCCAGTTGTCACATGGCTTTTTATGATTTTTCAAGAACCCATGTGATCTCAGGTGGGAAGGGGTGGGGGGAATAACTTTCTTATGACCCAGGAAACAAGCACCTAGTGCAACACCCTATCCAATAATTGCTTTCTAGTATCTTGGTGCCATCAGGATCAGAAAACAGACAGACCCCTTATATTTCATTATTTTGTTGCATGTTAGTTATTAGTGGTCCTGGTGCTTTTTCATTTTGATTTATCCTTCTGGATGGCTAATATGATTCTCTCCTACATGTTCCCAGCTGGTGAAACACTTGTACTATTTCTCATCTAAATTAGAATCACAGAAAACAATTGTGCTGACCTTTTCTCTTTTGTTCCTGGTTCCAAAGATTAGGATGCAGAAGAAATGGGGGAAGAAAGGCGGAATGGTGCAGAGGGAGGTTCGTCTCTATCCAGGCCTCAGAAGAGCATGCTGCTTGTGTCTTCCCAGGCACATAATAGAGACTTGATCTGGTGATGGTTTATGTATTTTGGGTTGACATTATAACAGTGATTCAATCTGTGCTGCATATTCTCTGGCATGAAAGCTGCTAAAACATTCCCAGTCTAAATTAGAGGTGAAGGGTGCCTGGTGGGGGTAACGGAAAAGAAAACAGCTAAACCATAATAGTTACTCTTGCAAAAGTAGCTATAATTACACATCTATTCCTACACATTGTAGATGGATCCCGGTCCAGTAGGAATGAATTTGTCAAATAATATAAATGAACCCTGATTTTTTTTTAAGGAATCTGAAGGAAAACTTGCAAGGAAGTAATGAAATATGTAATTGGAAGTTTTAGAAGAGGGAAAAAAAGTCCCGAATTACCATCATTGTAGTACCCTTGTTTGAGCATCATTAGTGATAATTACATTGGGTTACTCAATTTCTCACGATTCAGGAAAAGCTGAGCGCAAATACTGCCTCGCTAGCTGTGTGACCCTAGGCAAGTCACTTAACTCCTTGCCCTCCATTTCCTCACTTGTAGATGAAAAGATTGCACATATGGGTTTAAATCCCAGCTCTGCCAACTTTCTAGCTGGGTAAGTAAACTTGGGCAAGTCACTTAACATTGAGGGCTCACTTTCCTTAGTTGTGAAATAAAAGAGTGAACCCAGTAGCTACCACCTCTGTCTGTGCTCTCTCTCTCTCTCTCTCTCTCTCTCTCTCACACACACACACACACACACACACACACACACACACACACCTTTAAATGATATCACCTCCTCGTTTTACCTGATAGGCCCTTGAACTTGGGTCTGTGCCATCTCTTTGGACAAAGTCCCACAATCTGAGCCATTGAAAGGATTTCAACTTGGGGTGGCTAGGTGGTGCAGTGAATAGAGCACCAGCCCTGCAGTCAGGAGGACCTGAGTTCAAATGTGGCCTCAGACAGTTACACACACACACACACACACACACACACACAAAAACTAGCCGCGTGACCTTGGGCAAGTCATTTAACCCCAATTGCCCTGCCTTCCCCCCTCTAAAAAGCAAAAAAAAAAAAAAGGATTTAAACTTGTATGACAATGGTCCTGGATTGTTGTGGGGCAGTAGCCCTGTCTGTGATCAGCAGACATACCCATTCTATCTAACTGGTCCCAGCTTTGCTGCACATTCTACCCTGGCTTTCTTCTGGCTGTCTTCCATGCCTGTGTACTCAATCCTCCCTAGCCCTGCCCTGATTTCCAGTAATCAAGCCAATACTGCTGTTACTACTGGTAAGTATGCATTAATCAACACACACAATAGAAAACCAGCCTGGAGTCAGGAAGACTTATCTTCCTGAGTTCAAATGTGACCTCAGACACTACTAGCTGTGTGACCCTGGGCAAGTCACTTCACCCTGTTTGCCTCAGTTTCCTCATCTATAAGATGAGCTGGAGAAGTAAATAGTAAACCACTCCAGTATCTTTGCCAAGAAAACCCCAAATGGGTGTCACAAAGAGTCAGACACAACTGGAAATAACTGATCAACAACATGATTCCACTGAATCCATGTGACTTTCCAAACCAAAAAAGCCTCTCTGGTCATGACTTCCCTATAAATGTGATATCACCCTATCAGAATTTAAGTTCCCAGAGAGCTTTCTATTTGTTTCCTCAGCACTTATTAAATGTTTTTTTTTCATTCATTCATAAATGTAACTAGTACTAGGGCTTTGTTCATAATGCTGACCCCTGACTCAGAAGGAATTGAGTATGAGTCATTATAATCTTAAATTTTGAACTCTCCAAAGTCTCAACCTGAGTAGTTAGTTCACAGTTAATTAGAGTGGGGGTGGAGGTAAAATGCTTCCTCCTAAGAGGGCCTGCCTCTATGCTCCACATCTCCCTTTCAGTCCTTTAGATGTATCAGGCACCAATTCTCCATGAAATCTCTAGGGAACTGCAGCCTTCTGCTAATGATGGGAGAGTAACACTCCCCCATGTCACTGTGCTCTGAATTACAATATTACATTCCTGCCTGTCCCCCCAAATTTGCCTGCAAGTAGTTTCTTTGTATGTGGTTCTTATGGTAAGTCTAGGAGGAATTCATTTACCCAGCAAGCTCATTCTCTGCCATGGGCTGGCTGGCCATGTGCCTAGAAAGTTATAGAAGCATTTCAATTTTAATGTCCATACAGCTAAAGACTTTTTTGAGCTCTCTGACTATTGATTATATTTCAAAGATCTTAACAGTCAAATTTATTAAAAATCCCAAGTGGGTTTGGGGAGGGAGAACTTGAAACTTCTTTTCTTATAAATCTATAAAAATAGAATAGACGACCATTTTTAAAAAAATAGCTGGGCCTGTGTAGTGATTAGACTAAACAGTTTCTAGAGTTTCCTTCTGAAAGGGAAAAATATTCAACAAGAATAGAATTAAAAACCAGGAAAAGGCAATTCAAAAACAGATGGAAAATATAAGCATCCAAAAGGCGTTTTCACTAATTCCCTGAAGCTGCCTGGTCCAATTCAGCTCTAGACCTGGAGAATGCAAAGATGAATCAAAATAATAGTGGACATTTTATAATACGAGGAATGGATAGAATACTGGACCTGAGGACAGGAAGATCTGAGTACAAATCTGAACTCAGGCACTTACTAGATATGTGACCCAGTCAAGTTCCTTAACCTCTGTCTGCCTTGGTTTCTTCACCTGTAAAGTGGGAACAATAAATAGCACTTACCTCCTAGGATTGGGGCAGCTAGGTAGCACCATAGTGCATACAGCACCAGGCCTGGAGTCAAGAAGACTCATCTTCCTGAGTTCAAATCTGACTTCAGACACTTACTAGCTGTATGACCCTGGGCAAGTTATTTAATTCTGCCTCAGTTTCCTCATCTGTAAAATGAGCTGGAGTAGGAAATGGCAAACCACTCTAGTACCTCTGCCTAGAAAACCCCGAATGGGGTCACAAAGAGTCAGACAGGACCGAAATGACTCAATAACAACTAGAACTGCTAGCTTCTCCAATTGGCAGAAGCGTATATAGACATGAATGGGGAGAGTGTGAAATACGATTGGAAGGTAGCTTAGAGTGAGATCAGGAAGGACTTGGAAGGACAGCCTACAACTTACTTGGTGGGCAATGGGGAGCCATTGAAAGCTTGTGAGCAGTGTCGTGACACATGATTTGTACATTAGGAAGATTGCACAACAGCATTTCCATGTCCTTCAACAACAAGAGCCTTTTCTCTTTTGGATACTGAATTTTATCTATTGAATTTTCCTGGATTTTTGGCTCCAGCTGCTCCAAACAAGTCCTTGTATTTTTCACTCGTTCTAATTAGCTCTCCTAATGGTGTTCTTCAACAAATGAGAATTTCTTTAGCTAAATAAGCAATAAAACTAATTGTTGGTTATATTCATTTACTCCTTTATTATCTTGCTCATATATGTACATTCCCATTGAAAAACAGGCACCAGTGGTCTTTGACTTGAACATTCATGCATGCTTCTTCCTCAGTGGGATGCTTGACATCAAATTCAGAATAAAATAATCTCCTTTTCAAACAGGTCCTTGGAGATATTGCTGCAGCTCTCCACCAGCTTTAGGGAATGCCATATTCTTTTGTTTCCTCATAAATTTTCTTTTTTTTTTTCTTTTTGGAGGGGGGAAGGCGGGGCAATTGGGGTTGAGTGACTTGCCCAAGGTCACACAGCTAGTAAGTGTTAAGTGACTGAGGTCGGACTTGAAGTCAGGTCCTCCTGACTCCAGGGTTTGTCCTATATTCAATGTGCCACCTAGCTGCCCCTCCTCATAGCTTTTCTTATTTCCCCCCTGAGCTATGAAGGGTTAGGATGATGAAAAAAGGATCATAGATCATAGGCCTTACAGTAGAAGGGAGGCTATTCTGTCCAGGGTCCTCATTTTCTAGATGAGGCAACTAAGGCCCAGAGAGGTTAAGTCCAAGGTCAACCAGGTAGTAAGCCGGCTATTAGTGCTTGAACCTTTTGTCTCCAAATCCAGCACTTTCCACAGTACCCAGTACTAAGAATCCCCCAGCTGTTAAAACATCTGCAGACAGATAATATAAATAGCAAGTTCCCTTCAATTCTTCCAAATCCTTCATGAGATTCTTTAAGAAGATCTTGGCAATCTGATCATATGAGAAGACTGCTGGATTAGAATTCAAATCACGGAATTTAGAGCTGGAAGAGACCTTAGAGTCTTTCATTTTACAGATGATGAAACTAAAGCTGAGAGATGCTAATTGGTTGACCCAGGACTGATGTGGCTATCAAATGAGAGGTTGTATGTAAAGGGCTTTATAGGTCTTTAAGAGCTACATAAATGCTCTCTAGGGTGTATGGGGTATTCAGAGAGGACTAGCACCTTTGATGCCAGGGCTTGCCGAGCCGTTTTCAGGGCTGCCTTTCATCTACCTTTCATGTTCACCTGTCACTCAGCTCTCACGTCTGGCTCCAAGAAGCTGTAGCATGTGCAGCGACCACACCCCAGTAAAACCATCTCCACAGACAGGATAAACCAGGGGCCTCAAACCTAAGGGTAAGTTAAGGGGATTTCCACCCCAAGCATGTAAAGACTTTCCCTCAGGGGAGTGGGTAGATAAGAACAATTTGTTCCCATGCCATGAAGGCAGGTGAAGCAGGTCAGACATTAGGCCCTCTCCCAGGAAACAATTTTCTTTTCATTGGTGCACCCCTGAGAATGGAAGTCCTTTGCTGAGCTTTACTTATTTGTGCTATCAGAGTCAATGGTCCTCGAGGGTAAGGTAGCCTCAAATCAGACAAGATATTCAAAAGTCATCAATTCATAAGAGGCTCATATATTCTTATTTCAGACAAGAGTCACATGAGAATTGACTCTAACTTAAGAATAGAAGGAGGAAGGAAAGAATTGTTGATGAAACTAGGATTTCTCTCACATCTAATCCAGGGTAACAGAGTCACCCAGATCAGTCGAGAGATAAGGCTGCCTTCCCAAAAGTGTTCTTGATAAGGCATGTCTAATAATATAATGCTAAACTAGAATATATTCAATTGGATCATAACATGTCTAGGATGAGATAGATAAAGGTAATCTAGTGATTAAAATAAAGGGAATTGCATAGTGAGGATTATGTGGATTAAAAAAAATAAACACTGTAATATGGTTTGGGATTGCAGAGAACCCTGAAAGTTCAGGGTACAGGGTGTCATCTGCCTGGAATGAATTCACACAATCAAATCTTCTTCCAGTCATGTGGCAGTTTATTGCCAAAAGGAGAGGGCAGGGTTCCTAGATAACCTGGGTGAGACTGATGCCTATTTACAAAATGATAGTGAAAGGGTCTGGATGGGATGAAGGAGTGGTAAGTAGTCTGGGGTGAGCCAGGTACAATACGGAAAAGAGTATCCAGCAGGCTAAATGATCTAGGGTGGGAGTAAGTAGTCCAGTATATGCAAGTAATGTAGGGTGGATCAAGAAGATAAATCAAAGCCAACTGCAAGTCATGTCCTCATTTCCCTGATGCCATGTTCCTCTTCAAAAATGAAGGACAAACACAACAGCAAGAAAGTTAATTAGGTGATCTAGGTGGGCTGGGGTGGGTGGGTTGCCTTCAGCTGATGAAATATATGGGAGAATTCAGGAACTAAGTTGCTTTCCAAGACATGGTCTTTTCCTTTTGGGAGTCCAGGTCCCATCACCCCATCAACTGAACTGAGTTGAACGACTAGGTTTTTAATCCTGACTCTTCATTGATTATCTATGTAACTTTAGGCAAATCACTTACCTTTTCTGTGTCTGTTTCCTCATCTGTAAAATAACAGGCACAGACAAGATGATTTCCAAAGTCCTTTATGCAGATCAGCAAATATTTATTAAGTGCCTATTGTATGCTAGGCACTGGAGATACAAAGACAAAAGAAAGGGCCTGGACCTCAAAGAATTTACATTCTAACTGAAGAGACAAATACATTGGGTTTTGGGGGAGGCGATGGGGTTAAGTGGCTTGCCCAGATTCATCCAGCTAGTTGGTATCTGAGACCACATTTGAACTCAAGTCCTCCTGACTCTGGTGTTCTATCCATCGTAACGGCCCCAGGCAAACACATTTGTAAGTATATCCGGAATAAATACAAGAGAACAAATACATATAAATTTGTTGTTGTTCAGTAATTTCAGTTCAACTCTTTGAGACCCCATTTGGGGTTTTCTTGGCAAAGATATTGGAATGGTTTGCCATTTCTTTCTCTAGCTCATTTTATAGATGAGAAAACGGAAGCAAAGAGTGCTCACTGTGGAGGGAAACTGGAAAGGCTTTGTCTAGAAGAGAATGTCTGACTTGCGTCTTGAATGAATGGAGGTAGAGGTGAAGCTAGGGGAATTCATTCCAGACATGGAGGATGGCCAGTGCAATGCTAGGATGGAATGTTAGGTATTCAGAAAAGAGAGAAGGCTTTTTTGGCTGGATCTCTGAGCTGTGGAAGTGGGAGTAATTTACAAGGAAGTTGGAAAGATTGCTTGGGGCCAGGTTATAAAGAGCTCTAAAAACTAAATAGAGGTGTTTATTCTTGGTCCTTGAGGCAATTAGTGTTGTGGCTGTTATGGTTCATCCTTCATTCTAGAAGAAGACCAATGACAATCAATAGGGTGATGTCTTGACTAGCCCATAATATGGGTATAGGTGAGGCAGAGTTGCACAAGGGTCATCAGCCTCACTCTCTCTTCCAGAGTCATTGAAGCCCAGGGGCAAGACACAAGTCAAGACTGGGGATTGCCTGGGATGCAGTGGCTGACCATGGAAAGGTATATAAATTTCATACCCTGAGGGGAAAAGGAGGTGCCCTATAGCAGGAATATTTTACAAGTTGTATGAATGACCTTTCCAGAAAAATGCACTTCCATTGGAGTCCCAGCACTTTGATTGACATCTTGCCCTAAAGGCAGTGAAGTAAGTGGAGATAACCAGCAAGCGGTGGGACTCATCTGCTGGTTTTTATAACCTTTACCCCACATAAATTGTCACTTGTTTTCCTAGGGCTGTTTTTAAAGTCTTCTGACAGGTTTAGCTATTGGACAGAGAACTAGATTAGAAGTCAAAAGCCCTCTCCTTCTTGCTGTCCTCTCAGCCTCAGTCTCTAAAGAGGGTGATAGAATTCGGTGATCTCTAAGGTCCCTTAAGTACAAGCCTGACATGTTTGTAAATGTTTAACAACTAGTCCTCCGAAAAATGTACATACAACTTACTTTAAAATTTTCCATTAATAACATTTTCTCCATCATTTCCTTACATCTCCAGGGATGGGGAACCTGCAGCCTCAAGGCCACTTGTAGCCTTCCAGATCCCTGAGTGTGACCTTTTGACTAAGTCCAAGTTTTACAGAACAAATCCTTTTATTAAGGGGATTTATTTTGTAAAGTTTGGGTTCAGTCAAAGGGCTACACTTGAGGACCTAGAGGGTGACATATGGACTTGAGGTTGGGTCCAGTGGCAAGTATATAATACCTTTCCCCTTTCCCCACCCCTGCTTTCAGACAATCAAGAAAACAATAAATTAAACATTGTTTTATGGCATTTGCAGATTTCCATGGTGTAAATGCTCACACTGAAAATTTGCCAGTTGGTTCTTTTGAGCCTTTTTAACCCTCTACCACACCCCTGCTTACAGTTTGAGCAACTTATCTGTGAATTTATGCACCTATGCCTAACCTCTGTAGTACCAATCAGTTACTGTCATGTGAGTGATCTCTATTCCTGTGGAGGAGTGAGCAATGGAGCTCTCGTTCTATAATACTGCCAAGCACAATATATCTCTATGTGGGACATTTCTCTGTGTGACCTTGTTTCAAAATTATGGGATGCATATTATGGTATTTCCTCTACACATCACTAAACAAATGGTTATTATGCCTTGGTTCTGATTTTGTATGGAGTATTTTTGCCTTTTTCCCAGTTCCCATTTAACAGACACCGTCTGAAATGATGTTAAGCTGGGGGGGGGGAGCAGGGGAGGGAGAAGAGAGAGAGAAAGAGAAGAAGAGAAAAGCACCCACAAACAAAATGACAAACTGATTCTGTGTTTCAGAAGAACCCAGAATCACAGAAGCAGAGAGTTGGGAAGAACCTTAGAGTTTATCTAGTCCAACCCATAACCTGAACAGAAATCTCAGCTTTTGTGATTCTGGGTTCTTCTGAAAGAACTAAATTTACCTTTCTATAATTTCCTGCAAGCATTTCTGGTTCTGCTTTCGGAGATTAGACGAAAAGAGTCTACTTTTTCCAAGTGACAACCTTTTCAATACTTGAAGACAGTAATGTTTTGACACCTGCATAATTAGGTGATGGTGAAAAAAAAGGTGGAACTAGATGCCTCTGGGTCAATCATAGCTCTGGATCTAGGAGCCTAGGATCCTAGGATCCTTCCTCCTCCAGGCTAAAATCCCCAGTTCCTTCCATTAATCCTTGTATGGCATGGTCTCAGTTCTTTACCCTAAGGAAGACCCAGTGGTGAAAATGACAAGGAAGTACATTTCAACTCAACATAAGAAAAACAAAACACTTCCTAAAATTAAATCTTAACCAAAACGGGATGGCAGAGTTTGTTCTACATTGAAAGTTGTCAAGGGAAGGCTGAATGACCACACATTAGGGAATATATATGCATTGTTTCATTCACTGTACTTATATTTCCAGTGCCTGTCACAAAGCAGTACTTAATAAATATTTATTAAGTGATTAATTAACGATTTAAATAGATCAGGTGAAACTCTAAGGTAACTTCCTTCTCAGTAACTCTATAACTCTGATTATATGGTCTCTAAGGTCCCTTCCAGTCTATGGTTTTACTGTGTAATCTAATTAGAAATAATTATCTTAATATCTTTAGCCTCAGAAAATCCTTTGTAAAACTGTACAGCCTTCAAATGTCAAGTTGATTTTGAAGAATAAACATCTTCCCACCCCACCCTCATGTTGTACTGCAAAAATTAAGAATACCTCCATGATTTAGTTCCTGGACTCCCTTGGTCTCTCTTTGAATTGAGGACAAAATCAAAATCAGAAGAGTTCTTAATTTAACCTGACAAATCAGAACTGATGTTGTGGTTTGTCCTTCATTCTTTTTTTTTTAATTTTTTTAAATTTAATTTTATTTATTTTAGTTTACATCATTCACTTCCATGAGATTTTGAGTTACAAATTTTCTCCCCATCTTTCCCCTACCCATCACCCCAAAACAGCCATCCCATTGTATCCCCCCTCCCCCAATCTATTCTCTCCTATGTC
>CM053580.1:52863896-52886645 GCA_028627135.1 Pseudochirops cupreus | reverse complement strand
GAGCCATGGGGGATGGAGGGGGCAACAATGACCCCCAAGTGTTGCTTAGGCTGAGACCCATTGTTGCCCAATCAATAAGAGTCCAAGTGAACTAGGTTTATGGCATGGTCTTAAGAAAAAAAATCTAGACAGTAAGTCCCAAGATATCTTGCAAGGTTTCAGTCATCAAAATTTACTTTGGGCAGATCACCTGCACTTAAGGGCATGGTACCACATGTGGACAGAGGGAGAAGAAAGAGGGAAGGGAAGGGAAAGGCAAGGGGAGGAAAGAAAGGAAAGGAAAAAGGAAGAAGTTGAGTTGCTCAATTGGACTAGCCAGTTGGGTTCCCAGTGGGGCAGCATAGACTGACTACTCACAGGTTCTCGTTCGTTCTCAAAGAGGACCATGACCCAAGGAAGATGACTTGCGAGTGAATTGGATGTAAGTGAGGCAGGGCTGTGCAAGGTCACCAGCCTCACTTTCTCCTCTGGAGCCATCTGGGTCGAGTGGCAAGATGTAGATCAGGATGACTGGAGAAGGCCCACAGTAGGCACTTAATAAATCCTTATCAACTGACTGACTGATGACTATATAAGGATGTATTATCTATCTTATACATATGTACATTATCTCCTTTAATGAAAACTATACATAACTCTGTTGTTGTTCATTCATTTCAGTTGTGTCTGATTCTTCAAAACCCCATGTGGGGTTTTCTTGGCAAAGATACTGAAGTGGTTGCCATTTCCTTCTCCAGCTTATTTTACAGAGAAGGAAACTGATGAAAAGAGGGTTAAATGACTTGCCCAGGGTCACACAGCTAGTATCTGAGGTCAGATTCGAACTCAGGTCTTCCTGACTCAAGGCCTGGCACTCTATCCACTTTACTATCTAACTGTCTAATATACCTCTGAGGCAGGTGCTATTATATCATGTAGAATATATGTGTTTTAAATATAATACATGTGTATATATAGCATATTATATATTCTATTATATTATTTAGTTGTAGACAATTAGGCTAATTTCTTTATGTTCCAAAATATTTTATATGTGAAGTAAAAAATTTTTCTAAATGTATTATATACTTCCTTTCCTTCTTAAACAGCAGTACTAAAAAGTTTATGGTTACCTAACATAATCATTATAACTATCAGCTATGGCACTGTGCTGAAAAGCAATGAGGCCTCCAAGGGATTGTCAGGTGAGTAAAGATTTTCACTCCTACATCAAATTGTAATACTATGCTTTTAAGGTTTGCCAAGCACTTTACCTGTATTATCTCGTTTAATCCTAACACAACTCTTCAAGGCAGGTGCTATATTATTCCTGTTTTAAAAATGAGGAGACTGGGCAGCTAGGTGGTACAGTGGATAAAGCACTGGCCCTGAAGTCAGGAGGACCTGAGTTCCAATGTTGCCTCACATACTGACTAGCTATGTGACCCTGGGCAAGTCCCTTAACCCTGATTGTCTCAAAAATTTGACAAAACTTTAGGGAGAGGGTAAGTGAGGTACCCAAGCTCCCACAGCTACTGAGTGTCTGAGGCTGGCTTTGAATTCCTGTCTTTCTTTCCATGTCTTTCACCCTATCATCTGTACCACCAGCTGCCCCAATACGTTCAGACTACTGTAATTATTTTTATTTTGTAGTTTCTTTGCTTTCACATAAAGGCACACCATTTTTGTAGAAGTAATCCAATAAATCAATTCATTCATCAAACATTCATTAAATATCTGTTATATATTTTCTGCCTCTTTCCTCAATACGAGGCTATCAATTACCTTTCCTTCCATCAAGTCCGCTGGCCTCCAGCACCACCCCACCTTTTCCATGTTCCTAAATTCCTTCTTCTAATCCTCTGCAATTTGGGAAAACAGTTAAGAAAACTTGTTCGCAATGCATCTAAAACCAGAATTAACTCTGAATGAGGGCCTTACAGATTTATGCTAAGTAAAGGGACTGTGGACATATTTGGGGAAACTCAGAGGCTTTCTCCAGCAGTCTCTGTCTCCCTCTCTTTCTTTTTGCTTGCTAATTTCTTAATCATTTACTGTGTTCTATAGAGCTGAAATTACCATAGAAGCGACCTCTGGCTAAGTGAAGTGTAACTCTACCACACTTCATGCTATCGTAGTAAGCCATATTCCTTAGAGAGTTTGAAAATAATCTCTATGCCTCTTCAAAAACCTTCTGCCCAATTACCCCCTATTTGTATACTGAGTACTCTTTCTTTCACATTCTATTCCAGGGTCAATAATTCCAACAAGTGCTGAATATTCAGCACCTTCCCTCTTCCTCTTCACTTTGAGTAATTAATGGGCAATATTCAAGAGACTCTTAGCTAGGAAGAAGAAAAAGCAAGGGGGATGCCTGAGGGAAGAGAGCAGCAGCACGAATCCCAGGAAAAGAAAAGGACTACGGTACCAAAAAAAAAAAATTGACCTATTGATAAAGCGGAGCAGACGCCTTCAAGCCATGTAAATTATCCTTCTCTTGCTTATGCACCCAGTGAATCAGCTGAGCTTGTTCTGGAGATAGAATGCAGGAAGAAATTGTAGAGAGAAAGAATAAAAACATCCCACCCTCCTCATTTTGATCTTCAAGGAGCAGTGGACCAAGCCTCAGTCAGAATTTGGAAGGAAGGAAGGAGAGAAGGAAGGAGGAAAGGAAGAAGGGAAGGATGGAGGGAAGGAAGGAAGGAAGCAAGGAAGGGAGGGAGGGAGGGAGGAAGGAAGGAAGGAAGGAAGGAAGGGAGGGAGGGAGGAAGAAAGGAAGGAAAGAAGGAAGGAAGGGAGGGAGGAAGGAAGAAAGGAAGGAAGGAAGGAAGGAAGGGAGGGAGGAAGGAAGAAAGGAAGGAAGGAAGGAAAGAAGGAAGGAAGGGAGGGAGGGAGGGAGGAAGGAGGCAGGAAGGGAGGAAGGGAAGGACAGAGGGAAGGAAGGAAGGAAGAAAAAAGCCTGCTAGATGAGCACTGCTATTTGGGAATATAAGTGACTGGAGGTTGACATACATCTTTAAAACTAATACGTTTTCAGACTTTTTCAATGCATTGATTAGTTTTGCTGATTTCTTTCTTTTTCTCTTTAAAATACTGTTTGTTACATGGAATGGTTCTTGGGGAGGAGGAAGAAGAAGGATACTGGGTGAAATTTTGGTGATACTAAAAAAGATATCAATACAATTTTATTTTAAAACAATAATCTGTTTTCTTTTCCTCCTTTTAGTAAAACTTTCTTCAGTAATATTGTGAACTATGTGTTTCAGTCAAGGGTACCTCCATCCCTCTCATCATCCAGGATCCAAACCTTAACACCCCTCTCTCTGCAAATGCATTTCATTTACCAAATCTTGTCAATCTTACCCTTACACAGTCCCCTTCTTTGTACTCATACAGCTACTATCCTAGACTAGCCTCTTTCCTGGGCTATTGCAATAGCCTCTTACTGGCCCAAGTCTCTTATTTCCAATCTATTCCCAAATCAGCTGCCAAACTGATATTCCTAAAGACAGACCTGACCATGCCATTCTCTTGCTCAAAAAGCACCAGTTCCTCCCCTCCCCCATGACTAGATTCCACTATTTGTCAAGTACAACCATTTACAGTCAGCTGCGACCTTAGAGCCTAGTCCAACTGTTTCATTTTACAGTGAGGAAACTGAGGCATAATGTGACGTACTCAAGGCCATACCAGTACTAAATGACTGAAGCAGGACACTTTGTGATTGATTGACTAACAAGGGTTTCAATATACTGGGGAACACCATGTTACATTTCTCCAGGTTACTTGAGTTGGGGAGAAAGAGGAAATCCTCCTAAGTGACCCTGGGTCCTTATTCATATCATGGAGCAATGTCTGAAGCAAGACTATGTCCTGACGAGAACTGAAGCACGTAGTAGTTGTCATGCCTTCCTTCCCCTTTTCTATAAAAACTGAACTTACCACAAAAGTTGTCATCATGATACAAAAAAAAAAAATTGCAGATTATTTTAATGACAACAGCAAACAGTGACAGGCAGGATTTTCCTAGAAGCACACCTATTCAAAACAAAATATTGTGTCAAGATATAGCTCAGCAAAAGGATTATGATGAATGATAGCTCAGAATTGCTAGTTATAGGATTCCTTTCCCACCGTTATGCTCAACATGGTGAGATACAAAGCCCAAAACTACAAAAAATTACTCCTCTTCAAAGTACTATGTTGGGAGGTTTTCTCAGTCTATTTATTAATTTTGCTTACAGAGAGTACTAAGTTTGAGGGCTGAGTCTGTTCTATCCCAAGGGTTTGTATAAATTGAAAATATAAAGTATTCTGTATTTTATTAAAGGTTTTATCTATGTTTCATCCAAAGCATTTTATAAAAAAATTAAAATAAAATCCCCAAATTAGACTTATTAAATCAATGTGACCAGAAGATAGTTTTAGAAACACGAAAATGTTTTCTTGGTGTAAACAACACTGAGAAGTATGGCACGTCCATAATGGAAAATTCAGTGATATTGGAAATATGAAACAAAAACAAATTAAGGCCAGAAAAATGTTCCTTCCTTGACTAACAGGGATCCTCAAGAGTTAAAAGGCTAAGTGCCTTATTAAAGAATCCTAGTTTTTGTTACATTCTTTAAAAAATGAAACTGAATCTGATTTTACCAAAGCATTATTTAAAGCAATAATTCAGATTTAGCTGTCAGGAGAGAATAATCTCTAGCACCAGCTCCGCCATTAACCTTTGGGTAAGTCTCTGTGGTTCTCCTAAGTTCAATTTCCTCATCTATGAAATGTTAAGTTGAGACTGAATCGGGCTACCTCAAGTTTTTCATGGGGAGGATTCACTTTTTTTTTCTTTTTTAACCCTAATGGATTGGTCATGGAATTAGGGGTAGAGTGGAGGCACGGAAGGTGAAATGCATGAATTGACAGAGGAAGTTAATGGCTGGCCTTAGCAGACAAGGGTCAGGGATAAAAAGAGAGAAGGGAGGAAAAAGGTAGAGAAAGAGAGGGAAGGAAAAGAAGAGAAGAAAAATTCAAGAAGAATGAAGTTTTTTTTCCCTTCTACCCCATAGCAATGCCTATAGATTATAGGTAGTAGGCATTAATTAGATGGTAAGATGATGCCCTGAAATAGACCAGTTTCTAGCTTCCAGTTCTATTTTTCAGACATTTTAGATTAGATGATGTCTATGGGAGATAATGTGGTGTAGGGAAGAGTACTGGACTTGGAGTCATGAAACCTGGGTCTGAATCCTGCCATTGCCCCCTTATCATCCATGTGACTATGAATAAATCACTAAATGTGTCAGAGCCTGTTTCCCTCTCTGTCAAATTGGGCTGATAATTCTCCCAGGACTTAATTCAGGAAAGGGGAAGGGACAGGAGAGAAGGGGAGGGGAGGGAAGTCCTTTTTCAAGGAGCCTATCTCTGAGAATTTCTCTTTTCTAACAAGAATATTAAAGATTGCAAAGAAATTAAGAAAGGAGCGATACATCCTAAGAAAAAAATATGATTCTGATGACATTCTATCATGCTAATAAGAGTAATGGGCAAGAGGAAAGTTTAGAAGGGGCCACAGACAAGCAGAGCTATTTTATTATTATCATGTTAAACGTAATACAGATTTTTTCGAAAACCAAGGATCAAAGGAAGGAAGGACTTCAGTTTCATGCCTCTTTTTCTGTTCTTTGTATGTTGGGATGTTCATGTTCAGTGTTGTTTGTTAAGTTCATAGTAAATATTAAATTTTAAAAGAATTTATAAGTATAGATGATACCTTTGAACTTGATTTTAATTAGATTTATTAAAAATTATATTAATCTGATTGTTTCCCTTGATACTTTTTAAAAAAAAGTCTTAATGGTATGTATATTTGACATTATATTCATTTGGGTTTGTTCTCATTGAGAAAAACAACCAAATTTCATAAAAACACTGAGAGATGAGTGCTTTAGTTTACAAGGCAGGTACTTTTGAATTGGACATAAAAGGAGAAGCAAAGTAATTCTTTGCTCTTTCCCCATAATTCAAAGGCAAAGACTTCCTCATTTTTCTCGGAAAGGAATGACTTGTATGACAACATTATACTTGTATGACAACATCAAAGCATTCTGTTTTCTGAAGTTTACTAAACTTTACTAGTTCAGTAGAATAGCACAAATCTTCCAAACATAATTGATATTTGCTTGGGGAAAATGTGTTTTTTGTGCTTATCAGCTTGAATGTGTGTTTCCGAAACAACTGTTAAACAACTTAAAAAATCCACAGTATGCAGAGTTGACTCTGAAGAAACTAGAATGTTTTTCACATTCTTTGTTTACCACTCAGTCCTGTTGGTGGATGCTACCATCTCAGGATAAATATGTAATACTAACCTTACAAAAGTGACTCTGTCTGTCTCTGTCTCTGTCTCTCTCACCACACCCCTAATTGCTTTCTTTTGGGCTGATAGCCTTTCTGGTACCTAGGAAATTGTTAATTTTAAAAGTTTAAAAAGGTCTTCAATATTCCTGTGACAAGGTATTCACCGAGGACCCACCAATGTCAATGAAGGACTAATCTAAACAGAGCAGACAATGTTGAATTTATGAATAATACCCCCTGCGCCAGTTGCATAGATCTGACTAACTACACTTAGACATTAAAAAGATGGAAGGAGGTATAAACTGTCTCTACACTCCATTCTCCTCCAAAACGCAAACTTCTTGTTGACAATCATGTGAGGCTGAATGATTCTCCAACAATGTGTGTAGGTGTCCTACACCTAAATCAGAAAGGAAAATTTAGTCATTATAAAACTTGTGCTTAGTGTCTCAAACCAGAAGCAGTCAGTGGTCTTTGGAGTTTCCACAATATCGCAATAATGAGGGTCACAACAGGTTAAAAGTGAGTCTGCTCACATTTTCAACAGGCCTTTGGTTCTGTGTTGGCCCAACTCTACAAGACACAAAATGGCTGAGAATGGCTTTTAAGCCAGAAGATTTTTTCCCTAAAGTCTCTACTCGTTTAGCCTTCTCTGAAGTGTTTAAATCCTATATGTGCTTCTTGTTATTACAGTATTTTCAAATTCTAACAAAGTTCCTTTCACAGGGCCTCTGGCCCTTCTGAACTATTTTAGCATAAAATAATTCTTTTTTTTAAAATTTTCACAAAATGTCAGTATTTACTTTTTAAAATGAAGATTTTTTTTCATGCATTCCTGAATGTTTTTCATTTGTGCAAATAATTTAAATTTCAGAAATTTACTTGGATTTGAGAAATCTAAGTCCCACTTGACACTTCACAAAAGTGGTTTAATTGGCTTAGTTTTTATTTTATGAGAAATTTACTTTCTCATTCCATAATGTTTTTCTGAGCCAAATCTAAGGCCTTGCTTTTCCTTTGCTTTTTACCTGAGAGCTCTTAGGCAGACAGAAGTATACAAAAGTGAAAACAGAACGTAGAATGAGCTGATCTAGAGTAGACCAGCTGGGAAAATACTTTGTAAGAAGGGTTTAATGGGGCGCTAGGTGGCATAGCGAATAGAGCACTGGCCCTGGAGTCAGGAGGACCTGAGTTCAAATCCAACCTCAGACACTTAACATTTACTAGCTGTGTGACCTTGGGCAAGTCACTTAGCCCCAATTGCCCTTCATTCCCCCTCCAAAAAACAAGGTTTAAACATTCAGGTCAAAAACAGGAACTACAAAGAACAGATTAATAGATTTAGAAGGAAAAGAGAATTTAAAGATCATCTAATCCATTCTCATTTTATTAATGAAGAAGCTAAGGCCTAGAATGGTAAAGGAAATCAACAATATTTGTTAAGGGCCTGTCCCTTAGGTACAAGGCACTCGGTTAGGAGTGGGGAATAGAAAGAAAAAACAGAACCGGTCCCTGTCCTCAGGAAACTTACATTCTCTTATGGACATACAGTAGTAATGAAGTTACATAGATAAATAGTAGAACTGAGATTCTGAAGCAGGTATCATACCCAGACCAGAACTCTTTTCATGACATCACACTCTCTATTCTTTTTTTTGTTTTGTTTTTTTGGAGGGGGGAGGGCAGGGCAATTGTGGTTAAGTGACTTGCCCAAGGTCACAAGGCTAGTGTCAGAGGTCGGATTTGAACTCAGTTTCTCCTGACTGCAGGGCTGGTGCTCTATTCACTGCACCACCAAGCTGCCCTGATACTTTCTATTCTTATGGGCAGAGCTCAGAGGTTCATCGACAGCTAAAAATTATAACTATGGAGACAGAAATTCGCACCCAGAAACCAAAAAAGAGAGGGCCTGAGAGTCAAGAGGAAAAGGCTTTGCTTTTCTAGAAACCAAAAGGAGTCCAACAATGCAAGTTCATCCTAGGACCAGAGGATGGTACCTTATCCATTAAAGGTACTTCAAGGCTAGCATTTTGTCTATTTTTGTCAGGTTTTGATCCACCTGAAGGAGATAAAATGTGGAAAACAGTGGTGTAAGAATGGAGACTCTTCTTTCCTCCATGCCAAGAAGAATTTAGCATTTAAGCCTCCTCTGAAAGAGGCCAGTGATAATTTTTCAATATTTCTCATATATTAGAGATAAATCTGATTCATACTGGTACTCTGCTATTTCAGGTTTGATGTTGGAATGAAATGAGACACTCAAATCATTCAACGGTAAACAAAAAGATTTTACTTAGTGAGAGCATAGAAAGAATGTTCAAAATGACACTCTAGCTATCCCTTAACTGGTGTTGAGAGGAACAGGAACATTCTCCTCCATATGGAAATGCATCTTATCAGCAGGGCAAGCAAAAGTGACGCATAGAGTTGGGACATGTGCCAAGTCTGAAGGGCCTTACACCACATGAATGGACCTTTTTAATGCTCTTAGGTGACTGAGAAGGCAGGTTGTTATGACCAAGGGCTACTGGGAAACTGTGACAAAGGAGATGCAAATTGATCCTTGACTCCTTGGGTAACCAAGCTCAAGGACAGCTTTGTCACCCATCAAGGACCTGTCTTGTGGAGAGAAAGAGGAAACTCTGGTAAATTGTAATCATATTCTCTTAATATTATAGCTGCTCCCTCCATTGTAGTATTATCAGACCTCTCTACTCTTTCTCATTCTGTGTAGTTCTTGTCCATGGAACATTTACCCAACACCTTGGAGTTCTTCCTCTAGGATTTTCATGAATGTTTTCCTTCATGAATGTTTGTTTACCTCCAGTATATTATTATGACATGATTATTATTCTGGATTCTCAAATCTTGCCACCATAATACAAGCTCTGGCAGATTCTGTCAGGCTGGAAAGGCTGGTTAAACATGGCAAAAGGTTCATCACTAGGAGTTTGGTCATTGGGCAATGGATTCCTTGGCCATGATAACTCATGAAACAAAGGGGAAAAAACAATACAATATCTGGAAACTGCTAAGCCAACATCTTGTGACCTTGAAATGAACTGGAAAAGAAAACATCATAGAAGACTTAGTTGATGATAAAATTAGTTACTGAGGGTATTGAAGGTAGTGAGATAGGAGGAACCTCCAATATATTTCCATAGAACAATTTAAGACAAAGTGAATGGCTCATTGCCTAAGAAAATCTGCTTAATGACTCACTAGAATCAATACATAAACTATATAGAACTCTTCATGTGGTATTTCACAGTCCTTTGTAGTACATTGAAAACCAAAGGCATCATCCGGACCCTAAATTAAAAGCGTCTGCTTTTAAAACAAAAATTTTGAATTCCCGAAATCGAAAGGAATTTCCACAAATGAACAGAAACAGAAAGTCTTTTGTTTCCCATGTATAAGATGTTAAATGAAAGGATATAAGGCAAAACAATCCCAGCTCAAAGGAACTGAAGTAAGCATGGCTAGTGGGGGAAAAATAAAAAACAGACATGCTGGGAAAATAGGTATTTGAAAGAATCTTAAAACATCATATTGGAAATTGGTGGAAACATACCCAAAGAGGACTTTTGTTTGATTTTTGTTTGATTTGGATGTTAAAGCCTGCATCTGGCCAGAGTCTGGCTGCTACATTTGGAAAAGCAGAATGGCATAATCAAATTGTGATCCATCTGCAATAAATCTGTATTTAATTCTTTCTACGTTTTGGCTAGATAACCTTAGGTTTGCTTCATTTTTTTTCCCCAGTGAAGTTGTGTGAAGCTGTATAATAAGACTGAAATGACAAATGAGTTAAATTGTAAGGAAGAAAAATAAGCAAACAAAAATAACACTAAGAATTCTTCTTTCTACAATGTATTCCAGGGGAAGTAATGCAGTCAACACTCAATTTGATGAATAATAAGAACTATCATTTATCTAACATCTTAAACTTTGCAAGGTGGGTCTGTTCTCATGATGACTCTGTGGAGTAAACACTAAGGGCATTATCATCTCAATTTCACAGATGAGGAAACTGAGGCTGAGATAATGGTTACATGGTCCAGGGTCACATGGTAAATACCAAACGTAGCATTTGAGTCTGGGTCTTGCTCAGGTTTGGTGTCTCTTCCACTAGAGCTTGCTGACTACGTCTTTGGCATTAATTTCTTTATGAGACTGCTGGGAAGGTCTTTTAACTCAGAAACAGAGGTTCTCACCCAAGAATTGGGTAGCAGAGTATTCCAAACTAGCCAATTATTCTGGAATTGGGTATGTGGAAGCAGGGTCTGTGAAATTTACCTTGAGAAAATTTCCTAAATGAAGAAAAGATGGGATATACCTTTGATTTTAATATGTATGTTCTATTTTGGGGCATGGTTATTTTGGGGCAGATTTATATTGTTGATCACTCTATTTTGCCATCTGAGGAAGAAAATAAAGAATGTCAAAGGCATTTAGATCTCAGTTGTCCTTTACTCTGGATAGCACCCAAAGGACCAAAACAATCACAACATGGTTTCTCTCAGATTTCTCCAGTGTTCTTCTAATCCTTCAGTGCCTAGGTGGAAATGAGTATGAGGGTCCAGGGTGACTAGGTTTGTGTTGTGTTACCTTTTCAATATCATTCTACTACTATAGATCATCATGGAACACGTTAAAAATTTATGGTCTTGAATTTCCATCATTTTGGACTCTAGTATGGCAGAAGTGGTAGATTTAGTTCACAGATCCTTCAACTCAACCTGTCTAACTTTGCCATAATTGAATTTATTGTGTGGCCAGCAGAATTCCAAATTAATTGGTCTGACCATTTAATAATCTGACTCCAGAAGCAATGTGGCGTAGTAGAGTTAGTACTGAACTGAGAGTCAGAAAGACCTACTTATCACTCCAGACACTACCTAGCTGAATGGCTCAGGGCAAGTCACTTGTCTATTTAAACCTTTGGTTTCCTCATCTGTAAAATATAAAATCTGTAAAATAAAAAATATAAAATATCTGTAAAATATATTAGAAGCTATGGCACAAAACTAGTATAAGATGCACATGAGACAATGCATATAAAGAACCTTGTAAACCTTAAAGCACTATGTAAATGTGTGCTAATAGTCCATGAGTATTTGTAGACATGTCCTTCTAAGTTCATAAATATGCAGTTTGGGCTGAAACCCAGTTTTTCAGCTCTTGTTTATGACTTCATGTTACTATTTCCTGAAGGTTTTCATATTTTAATTAAAAAATTGTGCTGTGGGTATCAAATATTCCATTTTTAATAAGGTAATGCCTGGGCTGTCTTATAGTGTGCTCGAGCCAATCAATGCTATCCAACCTAGCCTTGGACCGTTGGAAACTATAGTTTCAGCAAATGTAACCCTCTCCTCTGCCCTAGAACCTTCTACCGTACAAAGGCAAGGGATAGAATGACCAGCCTGAGAACCTAAAAAAACACAGCCTGAGGTCAAGTGCATTCCCAAAGCGTCAACAACTCATAGATCTACTAAAAATGATTTATTTCATTTCAGTGAATGTGAAATGGTTAACTGTTCTTGTTGATAGGAAGATCTGTTTATTAACATTTTAATGCTAATGTTAACTTTTCAACATCCCTTCAAAGTTTGCGAAACACATTACAGACAGTCTCTCAGTGTGTGTACAACTAGGAAGTAGGTAAAACAAAGAGATCAATCAATCATTCATTATTAAGTTCTAGGTAATATGCTAAGTATTATTCTCCAGATAGGACAGATTAGGGAATGTAGGTTCCAAAAGATTAAACCAGTGGCTCATAGTCACGAAACTAGGGAGCTACATGGACAGGCCTTGCCTGTGTTTAGTTCTGGTTGCCACAGTTTAAAAAGTACATTTTCAAGCTATAGAAGGTCCAGAGACTAAACAACAACAAAAAAGCCTGAAGAAAAGGTTCAGAGGTGACATTCGCTTCTTTCACCTGGTCAACCTTGATGACCAAATCCAAGGGACTCCTGAATTCCTGGTATTATATCAACCCATCCCAACTCCTTCTTGATGGGGGGAGGGGAAGGGGAGAAATCACTGATTTTATACACAATTATTAATTTGCTGAATGATTATTATGGTTTTATTTGAAAAATCAAAATTAAAGATAATACCAACAAATCAGACAACCCAAAGGGTCAGGTAGGATTGGGAAATTGATACTCATTGTATCAAAAAGGAAGGTGGCATAATGGATAGAGCCCTGGACCTGGAGTCAGAAAGACCTGAATTCAAATTAAGTCTCAGACACTAGCTGTGTGACCTTGGGCATATTACTTATGCTCAGTCTGCCTCAGTTTCCTTTTCTGTAAAGCAGGGAAAATAATAGCACCTACCTACCTTGGGATTGTTATGAGGATAAAATAAGATATTTGTAAAACACTCTGCAGACCTTAAAGTGCTATATAAATGTTGTCTTATTACTCTTGTTCAATTTGGCCCTGGAGGGCAGAACCAGAAACAATTAAGGAAGCTTCCAAGATGTCAATAAGGGACACTTCCTCATAGTTAGACCTGCCCCAAATGGGAATGGGCTGATTCAGGAATTGGTAGGTTCTACCTCATTGGAAGTCTTCAAGCAGAGGTTGGATGACCATTTTCTGGAAATGCTATGGTAGGAAAGCCTTTCTTTACTCTCTGTATTGGACCAACTGACCACTGAGGTCTCCCTATAAAATTAGTTGATTTTATAATTTTTTTTGAAGTGCCAGAGGCAAGATCTGAACCCAGGTCTTCCTTACTCTATACTCAATACTCTATCAACTAGACACACTACTATAGATACAAACAGAAAAAAGTAAAATTCACTTTTAAATGTGATTTTTAAGCCCGCCTTCTTTAAATGGCAGAATTGAAGTATTTCGTTCTCTCATTGAGATCATATTCACTTACCAAGGAGCTGGTTTGAGTGAAAGACTTTCTGAAATCTTTTCCCAAGGCATTAGCATGTGTGTGACTTATAAAATGAAACTATTAATATTTTGTTCTGCTGCAATAAATTACAAGTATGTCTTGGTTTAAGAAAGGATAGAATAAAAGCTGGTAACTTAATGTTATCCATCCTTCATTTCTGAAGAGGAACAAAGACATCATGGAGTGATGTTCGTAAATAAAGAAACTGAGGATAAGTGAGATTAAGCATGATTTTGGGCAGGTCATCCAATCTCTCAGTGCTTCAGTTCCTGAATTTCTAAAATGGGGAATTATAATACTTGTGTTACCTGTCTGGCAATAAGACCTGGAAAGGGCTTTAGCTAATGAATAGTAGGTACCAGAACTTGAACACAGTTCCTCTGACTTTAGAGCCATTTTTCTTTTTGCCATACTGCCCTAACACAGAATTAAGCAATATATGGGATTATATCACTTACTAGTGTGACTAACTTGATATCATTACCTTCTACTTTGAGTGTTTCTTTAGTATTTGTAGAACAGAATGTCAGCAGCTTGACATGATGGCTTTTCTTTATTTTTTTTTGGAGGGGGGAAGGTAGGGCAATTGGGGTTAAGTGACTTGCCCAAGGTCACATGGTTAGTTTTTGTGTTAAGGGTCGGAGGTCAGATTTGAACTCAGGTCAGTGTTCTATTCACTGCACCACCTAGTCACCCCATGATGGCTTTTCTTTAAAGAATTATGTGACCTATATGGTAACCAAAGAAATAGCTCCCTGCAGTAAGAGTAATATAATTTTTTTTGGATTTTCATCAACATTGTTAATATTACATCCAACTTCTCTCTGGTCTTTCTGAGTTCTTATGGTTTCTCCAAGAGAAAATGAAGGTGATGGATTGGATGAGGAGAAGCAGATGGCAGAAGCATAGAAGTCTCCGGGAAAGCATTTAGTGACAAATTAGGTGCATTTTGTGACTGGGGAAGCCCTAAAGAGTCTTTAGGTATGGAAGAAACAGAAAGGGAAGTACAAGTTAGGGATCAGAATCAAGTGAGAAGGTATTCTGCTCAGTGTCCAGGAAGCATTAATAAGGTAATGCCTAGGCCAGTGGTTTTCAATCTTCCTAATGCTGTGACCCTTTTAATATTGTTCCTCATGTTGTGGTGACCCCCAACCACAAAATTATTTTTGTTGCTACTTCATAACTGTAATTTTGCTACTGCTATGAATCATAATGTAAATATCTGATAAGCAGGATGTATTTTCATCGTTACAAATTGAACATAACCCACAGGTTGAGAACCGCTGGCCTAGGCTCTCTCACAGTGTGCTTGAGCCAATGCTATCCAACCTAGCCTTGGACCATTGGAAACTATAGTACCAGAAAATGTAACCCTTTTCTCTGTTCTATAACATTCTGCCATACAGAGGCAAGGGATGGAATGACCAGCCTGAGAACCTAAAAAACCACAGCCTGAGGTCAAGTGTATTCCCAGAGGGCCAACAGCCCATAGACCTACTGAAAATGATTCATTTGATTCCAGTAAATGTGACATAATTAACTGTTCTTGTTGGTAGGAAGGTCTGTTTATTAACATTTGAATGCTAATATTAACTTTTCAACATCCCTTCAAAGTTTGCAAAGCACATTACATACAATCTCCATTCACTTTCTCCATCAGCTCAGAACCAGGAAATAATGGCATAGCTCTTGAAAAACATACATCAAGGTTGTGTGCCTCATCACTTCTTTGGTGAAAGGCATAAGGGAAAGTGGGGGGGAGGTGCACACAGTTCTAGGGAATAAAAACAAGAAGGGACTCAGTGTTGTTGGGCAACTTGTCCGTGTAAACTATGAGCTGTCTCAGGCACTTCTGTCTGAGGGCTGTGGTTAGGGCAATTTTCTTTCTTCCCATCCTTGTGCCCTGGAATAATGATGGGAGGATGGAGAACTGTTCTTTGTTAAGCCCTAGAAGAATAAAGATAAAAAATGAAAATAGTCCCTGACCTCAAGGAATTTATATTCTGTTATGGATGGAATCAGCATGCAGGCACACAAGGAAATACAAAATACATACAAAATAATTTGGGGGGAACACTAGTACCTGGGAGAGAGGAGATATTTGGAAAACTATTTTTCCTTTTGGAGAATTTTTGTGGATTTAAAAAAAATTTCAAATACCGAAAAGGTTTTCTAGGCTCTTTGGGCCTCCCTTACACTTATGCCCTGCTCCCACTCCCCCAACACAGCTCCAATTCCCACAGTAGCTTTGCTTTAAAAGGCCAGCAGTCCTCAAAGACAGGTATATTACAATTAAGTTCCCAGAGACAAGGCAGCTGAGTCTACAGCTGTCAGATCTATATGGACAGTCCCATTACCCCTAATCACTGGCACCAATCCCAGCACACAAGACATTTTTCTGTGGAACTGAACTAATTTTTTTATCTTCAGTCCATTTTCCCTATAGAAACCTCCACACCTAGCCATCACTAACCAAGGATTACAGAAAGAGGGCATAGAGAACTAACTATTTAAACTAAGCTTTGAAGAAAAACAGGAATTCTAAGGAGTGAAGAGAGACAAGCATGTGTAGAGCAGAGATGGAACATTGTGTCCAAGGAACAGCATTATTCAACCACTGGTATATTAATTATTAATTATTATTAATTAATCATTTCCCAGCCTTTTTCTTAAGTGTAACTGTGTTAAGAGGGAATCATCATGGAATGACTATATTGGAAAGCCATAGGAGAGGCAAGAATTACAGAGGATCCAGTTTACCAAAATGGAATAAAAAGGAAGTACATAAAGTGAACCTAGCAGAGGCGGGAAATAATTCTTGACTCTTTAGCCAGATCTTTTGTTTATGACTACTTCAAAAATAATCACAATTATACTCCTAGAATTGCCCCAAAGATGTTGTTTCTGAGTTGACAGAAAATGAGCCTATATCTTAATAACTTTCATTCAATTCCAAAAAACAGTCATTTTATCTACCTGGAGAATAGGCCTAAGAACATTAAATAAGAAAGAATAACAGTGTGATGATTTGTCCCAGGACAATTTCTATTTGAGTTCCATTGAAATAAGTAAGCTGTGAAAAAATTCTTCTTTACATCAAACTGAAATCTTCCCTATAACTTTCAGCCTTTGGTCCTAGTTCTGACCTCTGGAACTAAAGAAAGTTAAGTCTAATTATTGTTCCTGAAGAATATCCTTCTAAAATTAGAAGATAGTTCTCATGTTAACTCCTGCTCCCAAGTCTTCTCAGAATTGAACACAACACTGTGAGCATATGACCAGTGTGGAGCTCAGTAGGAATATCAGCTCATTTTTCTAGACACATTTCCTAACATGGTAGTTCCTTATGCCAATGAAATCACAGGTCCAGTGTCTATACTTTCTATCCCTGAAGCCTGAGATTACATTAGCAGAAATTCGGTTTGGGTGAGATTCCATTCATTGTCCCTAAGCCATGAAAGTAGTGTTCTTAACCTAACCTATGGGACTCAACATTAGATACAAAGCTTGTGTAAATATTACTAAAGGAGGGTAATAGAAATATATATGTATATATACATATACACATGTGTCTGTATATGCATATATGCATATGTGTGTATTATGTACATATGTATATGTGAGCACACACACACACACACACATACACAGAATTAAATCTTCAGATCACAGAGATCCAATTTCATCCCAGAAGTTGTGTTATACTTGAGATTAAGGTAGAAAATCCAGAGTAATTTGTACAACTATCCTAAGAAGAGATAAAGAATGATTCACTACACTGAGGGAACCCAGCAACAGACTCAATTCCTGGAAAGTAACTCATGAGGCAGCAAGTTTTTTCCTTTGGATGGAATTCCTGAGGCAGATGTTCTTCAAGTTCAGCCTCCTAAGAAACCCTCTGGGAAAGAGAGTAGTAACAAAAATAACAACATTTACAACAATGATAATATTTCATTTGATCCTCTTAACAAGTCTGTGAGGTTGGAGCTGTTATGTTATATCCATTTTATAGATGATGAAACTGAGGCTGTTGACATCTATGAAGGAACAGCAGCATGAAGATTATATATTTCACTTGTAAAAATCTGTTTTTAAAAATTGCGCAGAACATACCCATTGGTTTTTCACTCTATATTTGAAATAACAGGTTAACAGGCATTTGTTAAATTGTGGTTTTGCTGCACTCTAGACATTGCTAAATGGCTTTGGAACAATTTTTATCAAACTTAAAGGTTTAATGATTTTCCCAGGATCATAGAAATAGCAAATGTCAGAGGAAGGATTTGAACCCATGTCTGCCTGATACCAAGTTCTGTGCTCTCTTCAAAACTATACCACCCCAAATTACCATCTGATGCTTATTCAGTGGCTTTCAGGAAGAAAAGCATGTTTGCTTGAAGGAGAAATAACGTAAGAAAAAGGATGCTAGAAATGACATGCATTAAATGTTGAGGGAAATCAGTCCTTAACTAGAAGGCTTATAAAATTAACATCTTTCATTATGCAAGAATAAAACAATTCTGTACATGCAGGATTTCATTTTAGGATCTTACATAACACCATTTTGCCTTCATTAAAAAAAAGAAAGAAAGATAAGTGGAGCCACGGAACAAACCTGGGTTTGATTTCCATAACCAATACTCACTAGTGATCAGTCAGTTTCTGTTGAAATGCTTCCAGTGAAAAAGAATCCAAAGACTAGATTATCTTTAAGCTATCTTTAAGGTTCCTGTCAGTTCTAAACCTTGTGATCTTACTTCATGAAGCCATCCAACTCCATTTGGGAATCAGTCCTTAATCCTCAGAGGGACTGACTAGAAGAGCTGGTCAGTCAATCAGCATTTGCTAAACTCCTTCCATGTACCCTGCACTGTGCTAGGCATTGAGGGTAACAGCAAATATTCCAGAATTTCATTCAATGCTTATTTTGCTTTCATAAAAGAAAAATGACAAATAGAGCCTTGGGACAATATTAGGGTTGAGCTGCAACTCTAATATTAATTAGCAGTTTGACACTAGGCAAGGCACTTAATTTCTCTGCATTCCATCTGTAAAACTGGTATAGTAATACCCATAAAATTTACCTCATCATTGTGAGGATCAAGTGAGACAATACATGTAAAAAGTTTTGTAAACATTAATGACTCATCTAAGTACTATCTGCTATTATCATTGTGTTTATGTATCTTAAGAATGATAGAATGAAGAAGTATTAAAATCCTTCAAAGTTACAAACTATCCTTAGAGATCATTGAAATTATTTGAAAGAGTTCCCTGAATACATCGTGGTACCAAGAAATTCCAATGCTAAGTTTACCCTACATTGCATACCTAATATTACTGTTACTGTTAGGCACTGTTCTCATGGGGATTATTAACTATTGTTTCACTGGGCACCCAGTTATAGAGCATTACTCTGCTTCCACAGCTCTGGCTTCTGCTGAAGCCCCCAGCTGAGATGCTACCTCTTTCCTTTAAAGACTAAGAAGAAAAGATAGTCTACTTTCTCTCTTTTTGCCTAGAGACTTCAGGTTTAAACATGAGCTTTTAAAGGATCTTAACAACCCATTATTACCCTAGAGATCAAAATGACTTGGTACTGGCTGAGGAATAGAATAGTGGATCTATGGAATAGATTGGGTACACAAAACTCAGTAATCGATTACTATAGTAATCTACTGTTTGATAAACCCAAATACCCCAGTTTTGGGATAAGAACTCACTATTTGACAAAAACTGCTGGGAAAATGGGAATATAGTATGGCAGAAACTGGGCATAGACCATCATCTAATGCTATACACCAAAGTTAAGTCTAAATGGGTGCACGATCTAGGTATAAAGGCTGATACTGTAACCAATCTGGGAAAGCAAGGAATAGTTTACCTGTCAGATTTATGGAGAAGGGAAGACTTTATGACCAAACAAGAGTTAGAGAGCATTATAAAATGCAAAATGGATAATCTTGATTACATTAAATTGAAAAGTTTCTGTACAAACAAAGCCAATGTAACCAAGATTAAGAGGGAAGTGGGAAATTGGGAAGGAATTTTTACAATCAGTGTCTCTGATAAAGGCCTCATTTCTAAAATATGCAGGGAATTAAGTAAAATTTATAAGAATACAAGTCATTCCCTAATTGATAAATGGTCAAAGGATATGAACACGCAATTTTCAGAGGTAGAAATTAAAGATATTTTTAAGCATATGGAAAAATGCTCTAAATCACTCTTGATTTGAGAAATGCAAATCAAAACAACTTTGAGGTACCACATTTCTCTAGCCAGATTGGCTAAGATGACAAAACAGAAAAATGACAAGTGCTGGAGAGGATGTGGAAAAATTGGAACATTAATGCGTTGTTGGTGGAGCTGTGAACTAATGCAACCATTCTGGAGAGCAATCTGGGACTATGTCCAAAGGGCTATAAATAATTGCATACCCTTTGACATAATACCACTTGGAGGGTTGTATCCCAGAGAGATCATAGAAGTGGGAGGAAGACCTGTATGTACAAAAATATTTATTGCAGCTCTCTTTGTGGTGGCAAAAAATTAGAAATTAAGGGGATGCCCATCATTTGGGGAATGGCTAAGCGAGTTGTGGTATATGAATGTAATGGAACACTATTGTGCTGTAAGAAATGAGGAGCAGATGGACTTCATATTTACTTGGAGAGGCTTATATGGACTGATGCTAAATGAGAAGAGCAAAACCAGGAGAAATTTGTATGCAATGACAGACACAACATATGTGTGACGACCAACTTTGATAAACTGGACTCTTCTCAGCAACACAAGGTTATAAGGCAATTCCAAAAGTCTCAGGATGGAAGGAGATCTCTACATTCAGAGAAAGATCTAGAAAGAACGGAGTTTAAATGCAGACTGAAGCAATCCACATGCTATCGCTCTTTTTCATGTTTAGTTTGTTTTCTCTTTCCCATTGTTCATTCTGTCAGTTACAACCCTTCTTTCCAACCAGACTAATGTCTAATGTGAAAGTATTTGCAGATCCTACACTTGATTGCATGCCACCATGGGAGGGGGGAGGGAGAGGAAGGGGAGGAGATGTGAAACTCAAGGGATTGTGGAACTGAATCTTGTAAACTAAAAGTAAACAAACAAATCAATAAAAAAAATACTCAACTGGTTTTTTTTCTTCCTCATAAGGACATCCAGTCAGTACTCAGAATCCTACTTTTGCCAGGCTTTTTTCTCTTCAGAGGGAGATTCTCTACCTGTAGAGCTCCAACTCTGAGAAGCCAGAACAGCCAGCCAGCTAAGTAGAGTCCACAGCATTTACTTTGTCTTTGGAACTGTTTATGTCTGGGATTAAATCCAAGCCCCTTATCCTAGACAGCTCTCTGATGTGTGACTAGAAACTCCCAAGATGACCCAGCCTTCATCCTAAACTCCTCCCTCTCGTTAGTAGAGAGATCTAACCCAGCGTCAAATATTGTAATTTCCCTTATGTTTTTTGACTACGTCCCATTCTTTTTACTCACAGAGCTATCACCCTTCTTCATCACCTCTTACCTGGACTTTTGCAATAGCCTTCCAGTTCTAAATCATCTGAGCTGTGTAATAATAACTAAGCATTTACATAGTGCTTTAATGTTTGCTACACGTTTTACAATTATTATCTCATTTTGCCCTCACCACAACCCTGGGAATGGTGCTGATATTATTACCATTTTACAGATGAGGAGATGGAGGCAGACAAAAGGGAAGTAAGAGCCCAGGATCATACAACTAGTGAGTGTCTGAGGCCAGATTTGGACTCTTCCTGATTCAAGGTCCAGCATGTATAACTGCCGAGGTTGTGGAGAAAGCTTAGAATGAGATGGGAATCATTAACTCTATTCCTTTAGTAAGACAGAGGACCACCAGGCCTTACTATCATCCCTGTCAAGTTATCCTAAGGTGTCCAAGCCTTACCAGCTTCCTTGTTTTTATGTCATTTACTGCCCCCTCACTGTCATCTGACTTAATGAAGCAATCAAAGCATGCTTAGGGCTTCCCAACCATCCAATAAGAGTGTGAGCTCCTTAAGAACAGGGACTGCCTCTCTAGCTTTTTCCGTTTGTGTCCCCAACAGTTAGTAAAGTGCTTGACACAGTAAGTGCTTAATAAATGTTTTATCATTTGTTCATTCATTCAGTTAATCAATAAGCACTTATTAAGTACCTACTGTATGTCTAACAGTGGATGATGATGATGATGATGATACTGTACCCCCATGCTGCTATATTATGATCTGCATTTTTCCTGGTGTTTTTAAGATTTGCAAAATATTTTACATAATTATCTCATTTAATCATAACAACAACATTGGAGAAGTAGATGCTATTATCCTCATTTTAGATATAGGGAAACTGAGGTTGAAAGAGGTTAAGTGACTTGTACAAGGTCACACAGTGAGTAAGTGATTGAGGCAGGATTCCAACCGAGGTCTGCCAACACACTAGCAACTAAGCCACCTAGCTGCCTCAAGCTGATCTCTTGGCATATGAAAAGAGTTTTTAAAATGATAAAGAGACAGAGAAAGAGAAAAGCCTAAGTCCATTAATTCACCAACATCTGTCAATAACCCCCAAATTAGGTTTGCTTTAAGAAGCAAATTGTTAGTATTTACTCATTTTATCTAACAATAACTTTAAGCATTCTTTTTTTGGTATGATTTAGATGAAATTAGTCATCAGCTGGACAAGCACAATGTCAGACAGATCTTAATCGAAATCAGAGACATAGCATAGTCACTTCCTACTTTCTCTACTAACCCAATTGATTTGAGAAGCTGAAGTACAACTTATATTTGGAGTCCTATCTATCCATACCTGAGTGATCCCCTTTATGCCAGCCCCAAGAAATTATATAATTGTTGTTTGAAGACTTCTAGTGGGTTTAGAACTCTCAAAGGAAATATTCTTTACTTACTCACTCCTGAGTCAACCCATTGACCTTTTGGATAGTTCTAACTGTTGGCAAGCCTTGACTCACAATTGAACAATAACCATACGTAAGAATGCATCATATGGCATTTACCCTGAATCACACCTGTATCTATTGACTCTGGTTCCTCTTACCACACATAACCCAATTACAAACCTTTATCAGGGTGTACCCCCATTATATATAGACCCTTATACTTTATATATATATATATGTATAGATAAAACCATCTACACTTGAATGTATTATGGATCAAATTTGTTTTCTCACTGTTTACTTCTATACTCATTTTGGAATTCATATCATCAAAATCAGTAGGAAGGCAATGAGATGTCAGTGACTTAATTTTCCTAGGTCAAATGTCACCATGAGCACAAAGTGTTGCAATTTTATTTTGATATGAGGTTGATCTGGAGGAACTAGCTATCATTTAAGGTCATATGCAATTATTGGTAGTTAGTGAGGTCCCATGTTAAATGTGTCTACCTATGGACTTTACCATGCACCAGAAGAACAAGACAGGCTGGGAAAATG
>CM053580.1:52840254-52863396 GCA_028627135.1 Pseudochirops cupreus | reverse complement strand
TCTCTCTCTCTCTCTCTCTCTCTCTCTCTCTCTCTTCCTTTCTTTCTCTCTCCTTTCTGTTTTCCATATATAGTCCAAAGCATGCAAGTTCAGGCTTGTGAGATTATATGTGAATCCTGAAAGGAAAGGCGGAAGGATGCCAAAGAAGTTTTGTCTCCTTCACAATATTTCTTAAGACCACTCCTTTCCATTGTCTCAGGCCTATGGAACCAGAACTTTACCTGCTTATGGAAGGTTGCTCTAGCCTTTCTTCCTCAGAGACATTGACACTATACCATAGCAGGGTTCCAACAGCCACTAACAATTCTTTGATTTTCACTATTTAGGGGAAAGGGAAGGTTGCTAGATGAGGAATAAATATCAGATTTTTTTCTTCCCTCAGAAGGAAATAAATGGAGGTAGAGCCTAAAGTATAAACACCTTTGATCATTCTAATTTCTTGAGCATTACTTTAAAAATGAAACCATTCAAGCCTCCAATAAAATTTCTAGTATTTTTTTCTTTTCTTTTTCATGGTATTCAGGAAAAGTAAAAGGATAAAAGGACTTCCTCCAACTGTGCAGACTGTGCTATTCAGGTCAAGAGAATTCTGATTATTGGAGTAACTCAGGCCAAAAAAAAAATCTGTTTTGAGGCCTGAATTATCTAGTTTCACTGTCTTTACTGATGGAAATAAGAAAAGATAAAATTTCCACATGTCTTCATGCTGTACAAACTTAACATCATAAGCAAAATGAATGAAAATGCTTTTAAGAAAAGTTGATCTCATCCTTTCCAATACTGGGAAGACTTGACACCAAATACATATAAATGGTAAATATTTTACTTTAATATTAACTTTCAAAACTGAGAATTATGAAATGGATTTGTATAATTGGGATTCCTCCCTTTACCCCCCATAGGAACTATTTAGGAATAGATTGTACATTGGGATGAAAAAGAATAAAGCATATTCCCCTTTCAGATTTCTAGGATTAAAGAAGAAAATCTTTTTTTTTTAATACTTTAAAGGTCCTTGATCTTTTTTTCCATGAATACTTCCTCCTCTGAAGTAAATTACAATTTCTAGATGACTTTACAGAACCCTTAGAGGATGCAGTGACTAAAAAACCTTATTACTACGGTTGAAATTTTCTGAAGTTGGGCTAGTGTTTGGATGTATACAGGACATTTTTCCTGCATTATTCACACCTGGTTCATACTTCTGGCTTATTGATCCAATTGAGATGTGTTCTCATCTGACTTACACATTAAATTTTTTCTTTTTTCTCAATAGAAGGTTAGAATCTTTGATCGTCTCTCTCCAAGATGATTATGCTACTCAGGAACTCTTCTTCTCTCTTGAGAAGGTTAGGTCCCCAACTCTGAAACTTGTGTTTGTAGGAGTCAATTCCAGAGCTAGCATGAGAGGAACAAAAACACTGTGGAAAGAGGATTGACACTGGATTTAATGGGTCCAGAAAGCTTGAGTTTAAACCCTGATTTTGATGCTTACTACCAATATAAACTTTAATAAATCATTTAAACTCGCTGACATTCAGTGTCCTCATTCATAAAATGAGGAAATTAGACTTTGAAGTCCTTTGAGGTCCTTTCCAACTCTAAATCTATGATCCAATTGCTTTGTGATTGGGATTTAGGAACACTTGCTATTTGGATGCATAGTACCCCTCTCCTAGAAACATGTGGTAGAGAATATTTGCAGTTTCAGTATTCCTCTGACATTGTCCCTCCAAGACTAGGTACATGAATTTGGAGTCCAGGCATTCAATTCTTGTGTTGAAGTTTTTAACAATAGGAGCCATTCTTCAATTGATAAATGATCAAAAATTTAAGAACAAGCAGTTTTCAGAAGAAGAAATCAAATCTATCAATAGTCACATGAAAAAAATGCTCTAAATCATTATTAATTAGAGAAATGCAATTAAAATAACTCTGAGGTACCACCTCACATCTATCAGATTGGCCAACATAACTGAAAAAGAAAATAATAAATGCTGGAGGGAATGTGGAAAAATAGGCACACTAATATACTGTTTCTGGAGTTGTGAACTGGTCCAACCATTCTGGAGAATAGTTTGGAACTATGACCAAAGGGCAAAATATGGCACCTGCTCATAACTTTCTGATCCTGCAATACTCCTAATGGGTCTGTATCCCAAAGAGATCAAACAAAAGGAAAAAGAGCCTATTAGTATAAAAATCAACTATAATAGCAACAAGTAAAGACTATGAAAGGGAGAAAGTGAAAACAGATTATGATTGGGAGAATAGGGAAGAATAGAGAGACTAGAGGCAGTGGTTAAGACAAAAAATAGGCTCAGGAAGAGTGAGGCAGAGGGGGAAAGAGAAAGAAAGGAGCTCAGATTATGTTCAGAGAGGAGGATTTCGGTGACCAAAAGTATGGCGGTGTCAGGATTATGGGTCATGTTGAAATCTAAGTGTTGAGCAACCCATGTAGGTGACTGGGGTAGACTGAAGTTATGGTCATAGGAATTGAATTCAACAAAAGGTCAGGATGTTTGAGGAGATTTAAAGATGGAGATAAGACTTGGATTGGAGAGAAAGGTAACATGATAGGTACTAAAATCCCTAAGAAAGGAGGAAGAGTGTGCGGGAGGTCTGTAGATCATAGGAACAAAGATGTGGACTACATCATAAGTAGGTAGATGAAACTTTGGAAGAAGAGAGGTTGCTGAATGAAATGGCAGGGGTGGGGGCGGGGGAAGGGGCAGCAGCTTATCAACTACTCTTTCCATTCCAGTTTGTTGGGCTAGGGATAAGAAGGAAGGGATAGTAGAAGAGTCACCACTAGAAAGGATGGCCAGTGTCTTCCAGAAGTGGTCAGGTTTTGATGAGTACAAGAAGATAAGAAGAGTTTGATAGGAATAAAGAAACACCTCTTAATGGTACAGCTTTAGTTAACGGTGGAGCTGGGGGTAGGTCATTGGCATATGGAGTATGCAATGGAAAAAGCATGCAGAGGAGGAAAGGCACACTGGAGGGGTAAGACTGAGGTGGTTGGGAACAAGAATAAAGGAAAAGAAAGTGGTGGGAGGTGGTGGTTGAAGGAGAGAGACTTTTGCTTCTGGGAGACAATGTCTCTGAATTTCAATTAGGGAAGCCACGAGTGCAAACTTGCTGATCATATGTACCAGTTGTTTGAAGTCTCTTGCTTCTAGGACACTGTGATAGAGGGATGTGCTCTCTCCAAACACCAGGGAACTAAGTATTAGGTACAGAGTTTAGGCGCAGTCTGGGCCCACAGGAACCAGACTGAATTAAAATATGGCACCTGATCAATAATTATGCCCCAAGAGGTCTGGGAGAGAAGGTACATGCAGAAGATTGACAAACATATTGAGCATGCTCAATCTTGCCTCTCTGCCCAGGTGTTTAAGGACCTTTGCCTCTTAGTTGTCTGAGGCTTAGGTTAAAGAAACATTAGGCTCTTAGCTGTGCCTCAATCTTTTCAGCTTAAGGTGTGGCATTTCAGGTCCCACCCTAGGACAACAGCAGGTTTTTGGCTGAGAATCTGGGCTTCCTGGGAATCAAAATATCCTGTGAGTATTGCTAGAACTGGGAATAAGCAGAGGCTCGTGAGGAAAGCAAAGAACAATGAAAAAGGGGTGATTTTTAGTCATATGAGAAGGAAAAGGAGAATCACGAGAGGAGTAAGAGCATTTCACTGGATAAAGCGCCTGACTTCCACTGAGGATGGAAAGAAGGCTAAATCGTCCAGCTCTTACTTGCTTCTGCTAAGAAAAATGACCTCTGGAGTGGAAAGAACAGAGCAAGATTTGTTCATAGGAAATTAATGCTAAAGATAAGTAGGGAGATAGTAAGAGAGGACCTAGTTACTCCTGATAAGTTCAAAGTACCTGGCCCAATTGAACTACATCCAACCACAATGAAAGGCCTGGAAGCTGTGAGTCTCAAACTCTTGTCAGTGATCCTTAAAAAACTGTAAAGAATTGTAGAGGTACCATAACATTCGAGAAGGCCAAATGTTGACCTCCTTTTTTTTTTTAGGCAAAAGACTATAATAAAAATTATAGGCTAGTAAACTTGTAAAAATTCTAGAACACCTTACAAAAAGTTAGCAAACACCTAGTAAAGAAGGCTATGGTCTCAAAAAAGCCACTGGTCAAACTTCATTTCTTTTTTATGGCTACATTATTATTAGATTGGTGAGATGGAGAGAGAGCTGAAATCAGTTTCAAAAAGACGATCTCAGGTCCTATCTGTGTGACTCTGTAGAAGTTTATTAGCATATCCACAACCCAGATAATTTCCTCTTAGTTGCAGAAAAGTTGCTCATTTGAACTAGAGGGAATTTCCTCACTGGGAGCTTGTTGTATGAATGAAATCACAGTACAAACACATACACACACACACGTGACTAATAGATCTGGGTAATTCCATATCTCTAGCTTACCTAGATTTTAGTAAAGCATTTGGCAAGATGTTTCAAGATGTTCTGTGGAAAAGGTGGAGTGATGGGGATTAGTTGAATGGATTCAGAAGTGAGTGAATGGCTAATGCAAAGAGTAACCATTAATGGTGTGATGTCAACTAGACTGGAGCCCTTGTAATATAAAAAGCAGTAAGGTGGAAAGAAAAGAGCACTGGACTTAATTGCAGAGTATTGGGTTTTGAGTCCCAACTCTGCAACTAAGGGCTATGCAACTAGTGGCTGAGTCATTTTGGGTAATTCAATTCAACGAGCATTTTTAAAGCACTCATTATGGCATTGTGCTAGTTTCTGAGAATATAAAATTTTAAAAAATGAAATAGTCTTCCCTGCCCTCAAGAACATTATATTTTTTTGCAGGTAACAACATCTACTGAGATAAATAAATACAAAATACATACAAAGAATCTATCAAGCATTGGAGGGTGGGGAGAGGTCAAGACACTAGTTATTAGGACAGATCACTTTATGTCTCTAGAGGTCAGTTTCCTTATCTGTAAAATGAGAAGGTTGGACTAAATGATCTCCAAATTCCTTTCTGGTTCTAAATTTTGGTAGAACTTCATTTCATCTTTGAAGTCTAATTCTGCTAGTTTTAATCTGAGATGTTTCATTCAAAAAAATAGGGATAGATTGATAGATGATAGATAAACTGTCTTTAAGGACGCCTTGTCAATGAATATATATATCTTTTCTGTGCTTTGGTAGATTGAACCCCAGATCTTTTATACATTTTGTAGTTATTTGGAATGGGATTTTTTTTTTGTTATTGTCCCTTAGATTTTGTAATTTATTATATAGAAATGCAATTGACTTTTGAGGATTTATCTTATAGCCTGAAACTTTGCTGAAGCTATTGTCTTGTTAGTATCTTTACTAATTGTCTAGTGTTTTCCAAATATACCATCATATCCACAGACAGTTTTAAATCATCTTTATCTATCTTTATGCCATTGATTTTTTTCCCTCTTGTCTTATTGCTGTTGCTAGCATTTCCCGAATAATATAAAATAATAGTGGGGACAAGGGGCGTCCCTGTTTTGCTCCCTTATTTATTGGAAAAAATTAATTGGAAAATTTATTTAGTGTGTCCCTAAAACCACATATGATGCTTGCTTTCGGTTTTAGATAGAGCTTTTTATGATTTTTTAAAAAGATTCCCCATGCCTATATTTTGTAGAGTTTTTAGCATATATGAACATTGTACTTTCATAATCAACTCTCAACATAGACTAATGTCCTAATGGAGGAGGAATTAGTTGTTTCACCAAGTCTTCCACTAGATCTGGTGCTCTTTCTACAACTGGCCAGACATGTCAAAAATGAACCTACCCCTCGGTCATAAGTTGCATTGAGGACTGAAGTAGATACATGAGAACTCTAGTTCTTATCATCAGTCATGATTCTGGTCAGCCCAAGAGATCTGAATTTTCCCCCAGCTGAGTTGAATTAAAATCCTCTATAACACTGAATCCATTCCAATTTCTGCAGGTATCAGCCACTCTCTTGGGGTCCTGATAGATAAATAATAAGCTTGTTCTCTGGGGTCCTGACATACATATCATAATCTTGTTCTCCCCTTATTCAACAGTATATCCTTTTCTTCTTTATTCTATCACCAAGTAAGTTAGCATTAATGAGTGCCTGTGAATTAATGGATACCATTTAGGGGATTTTAAAGCAATGACTTTTCAGTAAAAGTCTATTGGGATGGATTTGAACAATTGTATTAATTTATTCTACTCAATGCCTTAGCTGTGTAAACAGAATCTATTTCTTTATAAAGTTTACTTCCCTAGACATCAATACATTTTATCTTTAATAACAGCAACATCAATAAAAGCTGCCAAAATCATTCATCTCTAATTGGGTGGCTTCTTTCATTGTGACAATTCATACATCATTTTCAAGTTCAAAACAAAGAAATGTCTTTTGGTTTTTGGCTGGTCTTTAACCAACATTATGCCAGAGAACTGAATGTTTTGAGTAGGATAAGACTCTGTGGGCAGACTTTACGACACGTATAGCAAAACACCAAAGTCAGGGGCCAGAGTTACTTGAATTAAGTTTCCTTCTTTATTTAAGGATCACCTTACCTTCTATAGAAAGGCAATCATGCTCATCACAAAATGCAATAATAAGCTGCCAGGTAACCCAACTCTGCATGACCTTTTGGATTAGGAACCGAGAAAGAGCATTGTAGGCAATGTAAATGACAGGGAGAATGTGGCCACAAATAAGTGTTGATGTAAAGGAAATGGTGTGTTTCAGAGTTAGACAAACCTGTTCTTTGTTTTGCAGATGTGCTGGGACTCAACTTGAGCTTCTCAAAACAAAGAAGGGGACTTGTTCCTAATCAGCCAGCCTATTTAATTTCCCCGATGAAATATTATACGTCTGATTTTTCTACTATTCATTATTAACTTAATAATAAACATGGTACAGGTACAGTCTTCCTATTTTTTTGGAAGTTCCAATATATCTTTTCATGTATTGTTCCTTTCAGTCTATATTTCATAAAATTATTGTGAGGAGGAATAGTTCAGCTAATTTCATTTCCACTTTTTTTAAAGTTCATATAGAGTTAAGGTTGGAAATACACAGTTTGGTGTTCCAGACCAGGAGTTATAAAACAAAGTCTGCTGAGGTCTACTCAACCAGTTTTTGTTTTTTTAAAGGTTTTGACCTTTGAGAATAAATATGACAATTGGGAGAAGCCCTGTTCCCTAGACTCAGTCCAACTTATGGAATTGATAGAATATTTTAAGCTAAGAAGGGTCTTAGAGATCATCCAGAATGACCCCCTTGATTTACAGAACAATTCAGAGTATTTATTAAGTACCTACTATGTGCCATGGATAGTGTTAGATACTAGGGATATAAATACAAAGGATAAAATAATCCCTTCTCTCAAAAAATTGACATTCCAATGAAGAGATGAGTACAGTAAACGTAATATGCTCCAGGGTGATTACTTCAACTCCCACTTGAACTGATGAATGGAAGAGACTCGCCACAAGCTGCTGTTATCTTGGAGATAGAGTCGGGATACAGATGGGAAGGTAGGAAGTCAAAAATCCTCTGGAGCCTTCAAAGCTCACATGGTCCTCTTCGGGCAGAGAGGAAGGAAGGGAGGGAAGGAAACCCGAGAATGAAGCACCTCGCACCCTTTCCACCTCACACGAAACTTCCTTGAGGAGTTTTGCTGAAAGTTCTGTCTTGGACCACATTTGCTCCAGACCTTTGGGACAAACTGGCTTAACTAACTCTTAGATCAGGGATGGGAAACCTGTGATCTCAAGGACACATGTGGCCCTCTAGATCCTCAAATGCAACCCTTTGACTCAATCCAAACTTCACAGAACAAATCCCCTTAATAAAAAGATTTATTCTATAAAACTTGGACCCAGTCAACAAGTTGCACCCAAGGACCCAGAAGGCCACATGAAGCCTGCAGGCCACAGGTTCCCAACCCATACCCTAACATGTCATAAAATTTCCTCAGCCAATCCAAACAAGCTTCCTATGCAATGTTACTCCAGTTGACTTTTGTACTTAGTTGAAAGATTTTGATTGATTGATTAAGACATGTTCTCACCTCCTTAAGGTATCACTTACCTTAAATGAAGTATTTGGTAATTGCTTTTTTCAGTTAAGTCCTACCTCTCAATACCTCTATCTCATAATACTTCAGCTACTCTTTCATATATAGAGCATATAAATATGTAGAATAAAAATAAATGCAAACAAACAGAAAATACAGAAAATCGCTCTATACAAGGTAATTAGGGAAAGAGGTAGGGCTGTGTTGATAAATGTTTGGCTTTTCACTTTGGGCGAGGCGGAACCCATGCTGGACACACCATTAAGTTTAACACTTTCTCCACCCATTTTTAAAGTCTGGACAATCACCAAGATGATAAATCAAGCCTGGATTTGTAGTTTGCTGATTTCCAAAGCATAAACGCCAATGACCTCCAGGAACGGGCTTGAGCTGGATCCAGCATGCCCCTGGAAGAAGAATACACAGATGAAGAAAGATCCCAAGAGAGGGAGGAGATTACCCAAAGTCACCCTCTGGTATAGGGGGTGTTATTAGCTGTAGACTTGCAATGAGAAGGGAGAAGAGCTACACCCCAGTTCAGTGTTTTATGCTTTGTCTCCCACTGCTTCACTCCCACATGATGGAACACACTTCCATCCTTTAGGTAGAGAGGTGGGGGCACTATGGATACAAAATGTGGCATATGACACAAACGAGGTTGCTGGGTTTGTTGGGTTTGCCTAATTGTTTTTCTTTTTTACACAAGAGGATTTGACTAGGTGAGGCTATACCAGGAAATAAATTTTTTTAAAAACAAAAAATATAATCCCAATTCCTTTTTTTTTTTAAATGAAGAAAAACTAAAATGAAGGCTGGTAGAACTAAAAGAGAAAAAAACAAGAAAGGGAAAGACTCCAATAGTGTGAAAATTTTGGGTCCTGAAAATTCCTGCTTTGGTGAAAGTGGTAAGAACTATAGGCCATCCATCTATGACAATTCTGCCACATCACAGGATCCACTTTATCCTTCCTTTGAGGAACAGTACGATACCAAATAAACATTCACAATCCCTGTTGAGGGAACAGAGAAGGTTCCAGAAGGAGTTAAAGAAAACTAAGCTGATTATTTCATATGACATTAGATGCTTCAACCTATGAGTAGAAACATCCCTACCCAACTATGGTTCCTGTATCCAACTATGGCTCCAGGCAAATATTCAAGAAGACAGCCTGTGGGAAATGAGGTAGCATTATGAGATGGAGCTAAGAGTGACTTGAGGCCACATAGAGATCATAGGTAGGGAAATTTAGAGACCACCTAGTCTAACTGCCTCATGTATCAGATAAAGAACCTGAGGCCCAGTCAATGAAGAGAGTTCCTCAGGATCATACTAGTAGGTAGCAGAGATGGATTTAGGATTAAATACAACCCTTAGTTGTGTTGTATTCTTACTGTGTTGTATTGCTTATCAGCTCTCTATATCCCTCCTACAGTCTTCTTCCCTTTGATTCTTTACCTACTTCCAAGGCTTGCCCTTTTGTGTGATTTCTTTTCCCCTACAAAGCTACCCTTAATGCTTATTCTAATCATGAACAAAATATTAGGCCAGAGTTTACATATGTGAGATTTAGGCCTGGGCCCTCAACTTACTGAGCTAGTTTGTATTAAGAACAACTGAAACTGAATGCTTATACAGTGTGTCCCAAAAGCTTTAGTTCAGTTTTTAGGTTTAATAGCAGGCAGGATGCAATGTGTCCTGCAACTCCCTGAATGCACTAGGATGGGATATAGATTAGCTCAGTCTAAATGGAAAATCAAGGAAAGTATGTAAAGAGGAAACTTTCTGCCTTCTGCAAATCTGGAGTATTACTTTGGTGCCCTGTGGAGTAAGAAGGAGGACATTAGGCAAATTAGTAGATGAGGTAACCCAAGATTAATACTCAAGGGAAACCAAGTTTCTAGCTCACTACCTCTTATTTTTTTAAAATAGAAAATAACTTAATATAGTTTTTGTGTAGCTCTTAAAATAATAAAGTATTTTAGAACATTAAACATAAATAGAAGTCTTTAAGTAAAGGTTGGAAAGCCATTCGTCAGATATGTTGTAGGGAGATGGGGGGAGGAATGGAATAGATGGTCACTGAGGTCAACTCTTTCAATTCTGGAATTACTGATACATTGGAAAATGTACGGACTTAGTTATCTGCCAAAGATACCTCAATTTCTTTTTTTTTTTTTTCGTGTATGTATGGTCTTTATTTTATCATAAACTTCCTCAGGGTATATTCCCAGCAGTGGAATCTCTGGGTCATAGGTTTCAGGCTCTTTAGTCACTTTCTGTCACTAATTCCGTATTGTTTTCCAGAATGATTGGCCCACCTCACAAGCAGTATCCATTTTTTCATGATCCCTTCACTACTGACTTTCCCATCTCTTATCATCTTTGCTTAAATTGTGCTGCTGTGAGGTCAAAACTCAAAGTTGTTTCGACTTGGATTTCTCCTTTCTTTTTTTTTTTTTTTTTTTTATATGAGATTCGCTACCTCAATTTCAAAGGTATAAAATGCTATGGATGAAGCAGGTTTCAGGAGAAGATCCATTTGGAGAACAAGGTTGTTTGTGTTTCCTGTAACTATTTTGATTCATTTTGTTAGAGCTTATCTGTCATACATTTAAATGGACTGAGGGTGAGGGGGGCCTGGTTAGAAATAGTTGTTTTCCTGCTTTAGAATGTGAATTACCAGCTTCTAATAGGGCAATAACTTTACTCTCCAAAATTTACCAATCCACTTAAAAATTTCCTAATAAAATACCATTTGATACATAAATAATCTATAAAAACAAGAGTTCATAGACACAGGAAGAAGGAATAATTAGCAAATTTGTGCTAGAGTTCTCTTGATATCTCTATTATGAAGGATAATTATTAATTCTCTTTAAAAAAATCATTAGCTTTAATTATCTGTATATATAAGTATAACTATTGGTGTATACAAAAATACTATTACTTTAAGGCAATGGTTCTCAACCTGTGGGTCACGACCCCTTTGGGGGTCAAAAGGAATCACCTAAGATCATTGGAAAACACATATTTCTGATGGTCTTAGGAAGATGGTCTTAGGAACTGAGACACCGCTCCTCTATCCATCTCCAGATGGGTCCACCCACATGGAGATATGCCCACACATGAGTATTAAAGGGTCCCAGCATTAGGAAGGTTGAGAACCACTGCGTTAAGGTTTGCACAGCTACATGTGTATTCGAATATGTGTAATCTATATCTACTATATATATAAAATCTATAATCTACTATACATATATAATCTATAATCAACTATATGTGTAGTTGTATATATACATACAATATATACGTACATACATACATGCTGCTAAGTGTCTGAAGCCAAATTTGAATTCGTCCTCCTGACTACAGGTCCAACAGTCTATCTACTGCAAAATTGTTCTCTATTGTGAACATTAGTTTCAGTTCAGTCTTTAACCATCACACACACATTCATTTTGCTTCATTATATGTTTGAGATATTTTTGAAATTGTCCAGGTACATAATATATGTAATAATGAAAGAAAATATTTTATGTTTTCTTCACTGAGAGCATCATCAAGCTTCATCATAAATATTCTTGTTATAATTTAAAACTTGATTGCATTTGAATTCATCAGGATAAAACTCAAGGTTGAAAACCAGAGACATGAAAATATTATACAATTAAAGAATAAATAGTCAAATTAATTGTACGTATTTACCACATGAGATCCATAATCAATCAAAAGAGCTCAGCCTAACTACCCACACAGGAAAAACCAAGTGGATGAAGAATGTTTATTGCTCAGACTATGATATTCAGCTCAACCCACAGAGTATATACATATATGTGACATATATATTGCATACACATATATACACATATATGTACATGTGTGTGTGTATATTTTATCTGTCTGACAGATATTGCAAAAGATATTGCAAAAGATAATGAATTGGTCCAGAACAAAAAAAGAAGAGCAAGCTTCATTACTTTTGGAAAATTGTCAAACTTTTCCCTGAAAAAAGAACCTTTATTTTTTTAATTTCAGTATTCTTCTAAAAATGCTATATGACTGTAAGTCAAAGAATATTACTGAACTGAAGGTGGACATCCCCCAAAGTACAATGGAGAAGCTCATAGGAGTTGTGAACTGACTAAAATGAGGAATCTCAGGAGAAGCAGTGTTACAGGCACTATCACTGTCACAGATATGTATGATGAGGAGGGAGAAAAAGGCTCAGCTGGTTACATAGTAGGAATAAGGGATAACGTAGGTTCTCCACTGATATTTATACAGTGTCCAGAAAAATAGAGGATGGTTCTCAACAGTTGGTTGTAATCTCTTTGGTGTATTACAGAAACACAAAGTCAAGAGTTGAAAAAGATATGGATGAGAGGATTACCCACATCACTGGGGTCCTGGATGCTTTGGACTATGGAAATTTTTTTATAAATGATCTTGACTTCCAAATACAGTTCATTCATGTTTTTCTGTTTGAATATGGAGAACTATTATGAGATTTCCCACCAGCCCCTGGTAATCTGCCAACATGACTGCTAATCTTTTAGTCAAGTTGCTAATAAGACCAGAAATGGATCAAGAGGGAAAGGAAAATGATAATCTCTGATTCAGAATTCTAGGTCTAGAAAGACCTTGGAGATGAGCTCATCCAAACCCTTATCTGTATTACAGAGGGGACCATTGAGACTCAGAGAGACGCAATCACTTGGCCAAGGTCACATAGCTCATGAATGACAGTCTGCTCTTCTGGCTTCTGAATTCATTCATTCTAAGATGATTCTTTGAGGATGAAACAGCAGATGTTGAGTCCTATTTTCTGCTACTGATTTCTAATCTGCAATTCAGAATTTCAATTTTTTTTCATACTTTGGCATTATAATATGTAATACATTAATTCGTCTTCCAAATAAAAACAAATCCACATCATGCTATCCTATATCTTGATACTTAATAAATAAGAAGCACTCACCTGTGCTGGCTGGCTGACAGAATGCAAATATTTGTTTGACACTGTTCTGAGAAAGAGTTCCCCAACACATGAAGAAGCAAGATGGCACAGGAGATAGAGGGCTGGGCTTGGAGTCAAGAATATGTGTGTTCAAATTCTGACTTGCTAGCAGCGACCTAGAGGTAATTGTTACTTAACCTCTTTCAGGCTTGGTTTCTTCATCTGTAGAATGGGGATAAAAATGGGACCTACCTCTCAGGGATGTTACAAAAATCAAATGAGATAATGTATATAAAGTACTTTTCAGGCCATCAAGCATTACATTAATGCTAGCTCTTACATGAAAAAATTGTAATAATGAGTTGGGAGGATAGATCATGAGACAGTAAAGAGATAAAATATCAAACCTTCAAAGAGAAATTATTTATAGAGATATTCAACAGGATTGTGTTAAGTGCCCTACCCTACTGGCAACCATGTGATATCAAGAGAAAGCAAGAAAGACTTCCAGCACATTGGTGATTTTATGTGATGACATGGGTAAGAATCACACAGGATGAGCAGGCACAGATGAGTTACTATATGAATCTTTGGGGGAACATCCACTTTGCTGAGATCATGGATCCAATTGACTATTTGAGCATACATGGAACTATCAAAGGGAACTAATGAATAGCAAAATGTATTGCATAGGGTAGAGGGTGGTATAGTGTGGCCAAGTGTGAGGTGAGAGTGTAATACAGGCCAAAAGAAGACACGACATGTGCCTTCCAACTCAAAGGATGCTTCCTAACTGAGTGTGAGACAGATCCACAACCTTCTCCTGACTTTAGGTCAGAGAAAAGAGAAGTGAGAGGGATATGTAGGTTAGAATGGTGGGGAGATAGGAGTTTAAAGGATAAGGGACAGAAAGCAGTTCTACTTTGCCCCAGGAATTAAAATTCTATGTGTGTCTCTGCAAATGTTTTTTTTTCCCTTCAGGAAGACTGACATCAGGACCTGGAACATCAAAGTATTATAATCCCTCCCAGGAAGCAGCCCAGAAAAACAGCTATTCATCCAGACAAAATATGACACCAGAAATATGAGTCCAAAAGAAATGACTGGAAGAGGAATGGTCAGAAACCTAGCTAAAATGGGGCTGGGAGGGGGGGCAGGTGTTGAATATTCACTTGTAGAATAACACATCCCTTCTTCTGAACATTATTTTCAATAATATGCTTTATGGAAAAGATTGCTTCAAGAAAAGGCACATAAGAATAAACCCACAGAACTCTCCCTCTCCCCCCACCTTCTAATAACTTGAATTCGGCACAAATGGTTTATAACTCAGGAAAGGCAGATCAGATGCTGAGTCACTGCTGTGCTTAGATCTTTCTTCTTTGTTTTTATTAGATTGTCTCTCCATCAGAGCCCACACTGTCACATCTCCTTTGCTCAGAGAACCTCAGGGTCTATTTTGTTCTCTGTCCAAAATCTTTTCAGACTGAGCTTCATCCTCAATTTCATCTGCTGCCCTATTGCCCCCACTCTGTAGATTTTGAGATAAGCAATAGCCACACATTAATTCTCCAAACAATTGGTTGAAGGAACTGTGATATTTGTTGTTTTTTTAAATGCTCATTGACTTTCAACAGATAAGAAAACTTAGACACAAAAAGAACTGATCAATGTAAATTCCAAAAAAGGAGTCAGTGGGGAGCCCTAAGAAGTCATGATGTCTGGTACAAGGATTCTTACTCTGGCTGCAAAAGAGTATTCTTTCCTTGCCTTCATTCCCCCGTCCCTCCCCCCCCCCACTCCCAAACTGTCTTAGCCATCCATGGGATAACCAACAAAAAGTCAGGCATGAATGGCTGATGATTGCTACCTTTACATTCTTTCTCCTTAGAAGTGGTCTTAATGTATCATTTGCTAGTACTTTGACCCAATGCCAAGGCTTAAAAACTAAAAGGAGGGAGAGAGAAAGAGAGAGAGGGAGGGAGGGAGGAAGAAGAAGAAGAAAAAGAAGAAGAAGAAGAAGAAGGAAGGAGGAGGAGGAGGAGGAGGGAAGGCAGAGGGAGGGAGATAAAGCAGGCACACAAACAAGAACAGAGACAAACTGAGACAGAATGCTCAGAAGTCAGAGGACTTGAATTCAAATCCCACCTGGGGTGCTTTATGCCTGAATGACCCTGTCCAAGTCATTTAACTTCTCTACATCTCACTTTCTTTCTTATTTAAAACAAAGGAGTTGAAGTACATGGCTTCTGAGTTCCCTTCCAGATATGAACTTTTCTAATGAGGTTGTTTGTTTTGTTTTGTTTTGTTTTGTTGTTAACTCAAAATGAAACTGTTTTTATCCCAGTGTCTCCAGTTTTCTTTTCTCACAGTCATCATTCAGTAATTCTCGTACATGTCACTTAGCTCTCATTTTCCAGACCATCAGCATTCCTTGGAAATGCTTTATCATCTTCTCAGATGAGGGAAAATAAAATCATTCTTGGAAAAGAAATTTTCCAGAGATGATACCGTTTCCCCTGCCACTTCTCTCCTTATTTCGCTACCTTGCTGGAATACTTTTCTCCCTCTTGTATTTACAAGCCTTTTACAATGATCCAGACAGACGAGGTATTTCTGGCATTTAGTTTGCTTCTCAAACAGCTTAGAATGATATAAACTATATATAGGATTTATTTTGGAGTGGCTGAACATTTTTAAACTGCCTCAAAAGCACATGTGTAGTTCTACACCACTGTCATGTCATGAGACATTTCTAAACTATATCCATATGTACTATGTTAAAAGTTTAACATATACTATGTTATGTATACTATACATATACTATAAACATAAACTATGTTAAAAAAAATTGCGCTAGGCCTGAGGAGTTACAAAGATGCATAAACCAATTCCTGCCCTCAAGGAGCTTATAGTCTAGAAGAGGCCAAAAGACATAGTTATAAATAACTATTATACAGACATCAGTAAGGATAAATAAAAAGGATTTGTAAACATTTTTTCTAATGAAAATAATCTTTCTTTCTCTCCTACATTCTCCATCTATTGGGGGAAAAAGACAAACAATACCCTTGTCATAAATGCATATAGTCGAGCAAAACAAAGACATTGACCAGGTCCAAAAAACCGCGTCTCAATCTGCACTCTTCAGTCTACCACCCCTTGCCGGAAAGAGGTAGCATGTTGCATCTTGGGTTCTCTGGAATCTTGGTCAGTGACTGTATTGATCAGTATTTTTACATCTTTCAAAGTTGTTTGTTTTTTGCAACATTGTTGTTATTTCTTAAATTGGTTTCTCGGCTCTGTTCACTGCATCTTCATCAGTTCATAAAGGTGTTAAATGAAATCTGAGTTGGGAGAGACTCCCTCTGACTGGGAGATTCAGGGGTGGCCATGAAAGGTGGATAGGAAAGGGTGTGTGAAAGGATTCATTTCAGAGATAGGGGGCAGCCTGAGAAAATGCGGAGACAGTCGTTCACTCCATTGGTTACAACCCTTCTATACAACCAGACTAATCTCAAATGTGAAAGTATTTGCAGATCCTCTACTTGATTGCATGCTGCCAGGGGTGGGGGGAGAGGGAGGGGAGAAAATTTGCAACTCAAGGGATTCTGGAACTGAATCTTGTAAACTAAAAGTAAATAAACAAATCAATTTAAAAAAAAAGAAAATGCAGAGACAGGAAAAGGTAGGATGAATTCAGGCAATATAAAAAATAAAGTGAGAAAAGTATACATTGAAGTTAAATTGTTTAGAACTTTGGTTGCCATGCTAAAGAATTTTATTTAGGAGACAATGGAAATTGATTGCATTTTCCATCTTGCCTTACCCACTCTTCGGGATTTGGTCAAGATTCTTCAAAGGCTGCTGAACAGGTTCCAATGCACTTGATGATGTTGCAAGCGGCAAGTAGTAAAGAAGTCCCTGTACAGGTTGGTGGGCAGAATCTTCTTGGTAACCAGCCAGAACTACTAACTGAAAAGAAGGTTCAAGGAACTGAAGAGTCAGAGGTGGTAAATGGTGTCCAATTCAAAAGCAGAATTCTTTTTTTTTTAAAGGATCACAGTCAAATCTAATGGGTTTAGTACTTTCAGAACTGATGTTCAGAATTGGTAACAAGTTAGCATACAGAACAAAGTTCTTTCACTTTATCACAGAGTTATTCTGTGGTTGGACATTGAATCAGTACTGTGCTAAGCACCAGTGACAGAAAAAAAAAATAAAGGTGAAAAACATAGTCCCTGCCCTCCAGGAGTTCACATTCTGATGGTTTAGACAACATATAGATGACAATGTCCGTGAAAATCAGATACAAAGTAAATAGAAGTTAATCTCAGAGAAAAGGCGCTAGTAGAGGAAGATAGATAAGGGGATGGTAAAGCTATCTTGCAGAAAGTAGGATATGAACTGAACCTTGAAAGAAGACATGAGGCAAAGGTGAGGAGGGAAAGCAAGTTGGAGCCTGACTCATGCAGAATCATGGATACCAGAGTGGAGGATCATCAGTCAAGGAGCAGCATGTAGACCAGTGTAGCTAGATACTAGAGTACGTGGAAAGGGGTAAAGTTTAAGAAGAATGGAAAGGGCCCAAGTTGTGAAGGGTTTTAAATGCCAAACAAAGGATTTTATATTTTATCCTGCAGGTAATAGGGAGCCAAGGAAGTTTATTGGGTAGGGGTGGGATAACATGGTCAGACCAGTACTTTAGGAGAATTACTTTGAAATTTTGTTTTATAGGTATTTTTATGCCTGGCCTCTGTAGTTAGCCCAGTTATCCAACTTCTACTGAGCATCATTGTTACTCATGGTAATAGCTATTGAAAATTTTTGAGTAGGAGAATAGATGATCAGAGAGATATATTTAGGAAGACTAATTTGGCAATATGTGTAGAATAGATGGGACTCGAGAGAAACAGGAAGGAGATCAGTTAGAAGGCTATTACATTCATCCAAAACAGTAGTAATGAGGATGTTAGCAAAGATAGTATCAAGTGGAAATGGAATGGTCCAAATTCAGCTTCTCCAAGTCTCTCTTTGACCCAGAACAAGATAAAAAGAATATCTATACTTTGCACATTCATTAAATGAGCCCTTTTTGAGAACTTTAAAGGTCGCTTGTGTATCAGGTTACATTCAGATTTTTTTGAGGTGAGGGGCTATACCTGTTTGTATACGCATGTATAGAACACAAGCCAGCTGTGTGTGGGTGTACTGGCCTGGCCTTTTGTCATTTAACTTTTTTTTTTCCCCCTTGGTTGCAGAGAAAGGAAAGTTGAGTGCCCCCAGACTCACAATTAGTTAAGACTGAGAGGGACACTGGAATTGGAAGAGTGCACAAATGATTTTGATCCAAGGAGACCAGAAGGGCAAAACTGTGAATCACTATGGGTGAATTCTGAAGAAAATGTATTATTCTTTTCTGGAGTCTAGAGGAAAATCCAATACTATGAGATTGTGAGGTATGGTAGGGCTAGGCATATTAAGTTAAGGACTAGGTTGGAAACTTACTCAATTTCCTACTAAGTAGGATTTTTTCTATATATACTTCTAATTCCTTTAGCCTATTGGACTATTTTCACATTTCCATTTATAAATAAACTTTGGGAAAAAGCACTCTTAAGACCTGAAGTGTGTGGAGACAAAGAGTAGATGGGAAAGAGCACTTGGGTGCTGAGTCTAGGGCACCAAGGGATGGCAGTTATAGCTAAAGGGAAATGTGAGGATAAGGACAGGTAAATTTGAAATCAAGTGAGCAGGTCTTAGAATTCAAGAATCCAAGTCAACCCAGGGCTCAGGAAAGTCCAAGAGGTCTGAAGCTTTAAGATGGGCTTCAGAGATTGGTGAAGTATGAGAAGTAAAAGATGATCCTTAAATCTAGAGGAATCATAGAATGATAAATCCAGCTTCTTTATTCTAAAGCTAAGGAAACCAAGCCCCAGGAAAGTTAAGTAACTTGCCCAAAGATATACAGTAATCATCAGAGGCAGCATATTTTTTTTCCTTGAGGCAATCAAGGTTAAGTGACTTGCCTAGGGTCATACAACTAGTAAGTATCTGAGACCTGATCTGAATTCAGAGTTCTCTTGGGCTGGTGCTCTATCTACTGCACCGCCAGGCTGCCTCAGAGATAGGATTTGAATACAGGTCTTGTAAGTCCATAGTGAGCATTCTTTCCAAAGCACAGCACAGCCTCCCCTTTAGACTAGCTCCCAGACAAGGAGCTAACACAATGAGAAGCTGTCTACAGACTCCTTCCTTGACCTCTGTTGTAGGAAGGCTAAAAGATCTGTTACTTGGGCTATTTGCCATCTCTGCTTTGGGTGTGGAATTAGTTCAAAAATTTTTTACCTTCAAAAAAAATTACACTTTAAGGTAAACATGGTTTTTCTGGTCTTCAACCCACTCACAAAGATTTCTGTCAAACAAAACCTTGGATAAATACTACATGTCTTGGTCCACTTTGCATATGAGTCAAAATATAGTTTATTTTTTCTAAGCTCTGATTACAATGTAAATTCTAGTGCCATAGGAAGGGAGCAGAGAAAATACCAACACCCTCTTCATTCTAGAATAGTTGTGATGCTCTAAAACTGTTTCAGGAATGACAAAAGAATGAGTCCACTAGTATTTAAGAAATAAAGACTAACAAACTTTCGAGCACATGGGAAATATTTACCTTAAGACACAGGGACTTAAACTATGAAGCTCTTTGTTCACTGTTTTCTTTCTAAATCACAAAGGAAGCCAGGATGAGTCATGGCTCATAGCCTCCCCCATTTCCAAGCCACTAATTTTATCAGTGATTCCCTGAGGAAAGAAGCATCTCTCTGAAGGCTGGGATAGCAGTTCCCTGAGGTGGTCTGAGTAAACACAAGGCTAATTTGGACTGGCCTGCAGAAATGGATGCTTTTTGTTTGTCCAAATGAATTTATTCATATTGTCCCCCAAAAGCCTTCTGTATATCCACCTTTTCATGTTTTGTTTGGTTCATTTTCACACTCACCTATGTACAATGTCCTCTTCATCTACCTACCTCTATATTCCTCCAAATACTGCACGCCCTTTAGGGCCTAATTTTCCTTTTCCCCTCCTTGGCTTTCCTGACTAATCTAAGTTGTGGTGCTCTCTTTCTCCTTTGAATTCCTATAGCAAATAATTGTTTGTAATGATTCCTAGATTTATAGTTTTAGGGCTAGAAGCACTCTTTTAAAAATTAATATATTTTTATTTATTTTTTAAAAATATTTCCCAATTACATTTTTTAAAGATTTCTGATATTCATTTTTTAAAATTTTGAGCTCCAAATTCTCTCCCTTCCTCCCACCCACCCCAACCTTGAGAAGGTAATATGATATTAATTGTATATGTGTAGTCATGTAAAACATCTCCATATTAGCCATGTTGCAAAAGAAAACACATACACAAACAAGAAAAATAAAGAAAAATGTGAAAAGTACATTCCATTCTGTACTCAGAGTTGATCAGTTGTCACTCTGGAGGTAGAGAGCATTTTTCATCACAGGTACTTTGGAATTGTTTTGGATCCTTGTCTTGATGAGAATGGCTGAGTCTTTAACTGTTGATCATCCTTACAATATTGCTAATACTCTGTGCCATGTTCTTCTGGTTCTGCTCACTTCACTGTAGTCAGAAGCTTTCTTAAAGGTCATGTAGTCCAACCCCTTCATTTTAAAGAGGAGGTAATTAGATGACCTGAGTTTGAATCCTACTTCAGATGACTTGAATTTGAGTGAGGGAGGGCAGTGTAAGTTTACCAGCCTCAAAATCTGTTACCTTAAATCAGCCTAGCCCTCCATTGTCTGTTACCTCTGGCTTTTTCCCACCCTTGTTCCCATCAAAATCCAATTCTTTTGGTTCATGGAGTCTGACCTCAGTCCCATAAAGATCCTCCTTAGACTGTTCCTCAAGACACTCCCCAAACCCCTCCTCTAGACGACCCCTAGATCTCTCCCACAATCTCTCTGTGTATAAGATCCATCTTGTCTCCATGAAGGAGCTCAGATTCAATCTAGTTCAGACTCAGTCTGTGTCAGATTGTTCTGGCCCATTTGGCAATACAAGCGGCACAAATGCTTTGGCTCCTTAAGAGTCTACCCAATATGGCAAATCTTTAATACACTTTGTTTTATTTTGGCTAAGAGAAAGCTTCAGTAGAATTCATTCAGCAGGACCCGGCATGTTGGTATTTTGTGGACTCTAGCATCCCTAAACCCCAAAGCTCAACATATCTAACGACCAGATATTCATCAGGATGACTGCCTGAATGGGGACCCAGCTAGTTGGGTAACTCAGTTCATCTTCTCCCTTTCCCTCTCCCTTTCTCTTTCCTTCTCTCCAAAGGAAGGTAAATTTTGATGGCCAGAAACTGGGCACTTAACTCGGAGTTTACTGGCTAGATTTCTTCCTTCCTTCCTTCCTTCCTTCCTTCCTTCCTTCCTTCCTTCCTTCCTTCCTTCCTTTCTTCCTTCCTTCCTTTCTTCCTTTCTTTCTTTCTTCCTTCCTTCCTTCCTTTCTTCCTTCCTTCCTTCCTTCCTTTCTTCCTTCTTTCCTTCCTTCCTTCCTTCCTTCCTTCCTTCCTTCCTTCCTTCCTTTTGTTTTTTCATTCTTTCTTATTTCCTTTTACAAAACCTTAAACCCAATTCACTCTGAAGCTCATAAATCAAACCATAATAGGTCCCTGCCCAAGCTCCACTTAATGGATGTATTTTGTGTCCACCAAGCTTAGAGTTAATGTCAATGGTAACTGTTTCTCTTTGGAACAGCAACCCTGAAGGTCTTCCCTTCCGAGATTGATCTTTTTTTTCTTTTTTTTCTAATTAAAGAGGCCATCCCTTGACTCACTTCTTAAAGAGGCCTATTCATTGAATGGCTTCTAAGTGATTACTCACTCTGAATGAGTATGTGAAAAGGCCTTAATCTAAAAGGGCCATGATCTCCCATTGCATCCTGGGTCATCTCCAATTGTCCTGATGAATATCTGGTCACTGGATCCAGATGGCTCTGGGGGTGAAAGTCAGGATAGTGACCTTACACAGCCCTCCCTCACCCAAATCAAAGTAACTGTAAGTCATGTTATCATTTCCCTGATGCTGTGGTCCTCTTTGAAAAGGAAGGATAAACACAACTTCAGATACTTGTTAGTGGTATGACCTCAGACACCTGGACTTTATGTGTCTCAGTTGTCTCATCTATAAAATAAGGCAGGTGGACTCAATGAACCTTTTCAGCTCCAGATATATTTGTCCAAGGTTGCACAGTGAGAGAGCAGGCATGAAAACCCAGACTTCCAAAAGCCTGGTCCCAGGCTCTTAACATATTCCCAAGTTCACAATAGGTAGCTGAGCACTACTACCTTTTGATCTTGGCTTTTTTTTCCTTCCTACTGCAGTCTTCCATTTTATTTTGAAATTTTTATTGTGATATAAATTTCTCAGTTGCTTCAGTCTTGTCTTCTTCATCTGGATTGTAATCTCATTGAAGATGGGGACTATCTTATATGTTCCATTACATTCTTCACTGTGCTAGGTATGGCATGATGTCTTACAGACAGAAGGTGTTCAGAAGCGTTCTTTTTTTTTTTTAAATTTTATTTTAGTTTGCATCATTCATTTCTACAAGATTTTGAGTTACATATTTTCTCCCCATCTTTCCCCTACCCACCGCCCCAAAACAGCTATCCCAGTGTATACCCCCTCCCCCAGTCTATTCTCTCCTATGTTTTCCCCCCTAACCCCTCTGACTTCTCGGTAGGGCAGGATGGATCTCCCAACCATAGTGCCTGTGTATCTCAAGTTCCAGTTGGATGTAGTTAATAATAATAATAATAATAATAATAATTGCATATATATATAGATAGATAGATATATATTTTTAACATTTGATTATAGAACTTTAGATTCTAGGTTCTTTCTCTTCCTCCCTTGTCACCCACCCCCACTGGAAGGACAAGCAATCAAATACAGACGTGAAATTATGCAGAACCTCTCCATAGTGAGCACACTGTGAGAGTCTGATAACATGTCCCTTCTTCCTATCCTGCCCCCCCAACCACTTTCCACCCTGTCCCTGTCCCTCTACAGAAATGT
>CM053580.1:52794035-52839754 GCA_028627135.1 Pseudochirops cupreus | reverse complement strand
GTTTTCAAACTCCTTCTTCAGCTCATCTCTAGCTTTAAGGCAATCTTCATGTTTATTGGAAGCCCCTGATGGGGGTGCTCTGGCTGCACTCTCCTCCTCCCTCTCTCTGCCATGATCCTTCTTTTCCCCAAAGAAGGAATCTAGGGTTTGGTTGCTATTCTTACTTTGTTTCTTATGCTTATTCTTACTCATGGTCGTTCGGTCTGTGATTTTTTTTTTTAAATCTCTGTGAGGCTCTGCTTCCAGAAGGGAAAGCTCTGTCCCAAATTGCTGGGGTCCTCCCGGCTGCTGTAGCTCTCAGGAAGGTGCTGGGTCCCTTTCCTACTTACTTCCAGCTCACTGGATAATGAAGACTCACAGGACCGATGCCCAAGACCGCGATCTGGATCCAGGCTGCTCAATGTGAGAACACCCGGCCTCTGAACAATCACTTGGTCCTCCTGCAGTCTGCTGGCTGAGGGCCCAGAAGTTGCAATGTGGAGGCAGGTGCAAAACCTCTGCCTTTCACTTTCTAGCCCTGGAGGCCTTTCGGCCAGACCACTTTTCTCCCCTGATTTCGCAAGGCCACTGACCTAGTTCTGAATGCTGATGCAGCTGCTGCCGCTAATGCGCTCACCAGAGGCTCCTCGGCTCCTCCCATCCAGCCGCCCCCAGGGCTCAGCCAGGGCTTCAGGCCAGGCTGGTTTCAGTTCACAGTGCTGATATGGTTCCTCGTAGCAGAGCTGACTTTAGTGGAAAGTATATTTGTGTGTGTTTTGGAGTTCTAGGATTAGTTTAGAGTCATATTTTAAGGGTATTTTGGGGTGGCTATGTGAGAGCTGCGATATGTTGCTGCTCCTATGCCGCCATCTTGGCTCTGCCCCCAGAAACATTCTTTTGATTTAATTTTGGCATAGGAAGTCAGCGCCACAAGCAGCAGTGCTTCTGCTGCTGGATATAGTCATGGAAATCAGCTGAAAGATCTCAAGGGGTTTGGTGGTGGTAGTGGTGGGGTGTGTGTGTGTGTGTGTGTGTGTGTGTGTGTGTGTGTGTGTGTGAATATGTCAGTAGGCTTCAAGCTCCTATGCCCCAGGTTATGTCTACAAGATTCAATATTGGGAGTAGGTGTGACTGGGTTTTAAACTAAGTAAGACTTTGATGGAAATATCTATCATAATCTCATCTCTGTACCTTTCAGATGTAGGATCATAATGTTATAGGGTTATAGATTTAGAGCTAAAAGAAACTTTAAAAGTCATCTAATGTAACACCCTCTTTTTACAGATGAGGAAACTGAGATATTAAGAAGTTATGACCTTGTTCAGGCTCATATGCCAATAAATGTCTGAGGTGGGATCTGAACCCAGGCCTTTACAACTCTGTGCACAGTCCCCTATAACACCATGTTTCATCGCCTTCCAAAAAAATTGCACAGTTTCAAACAAATCAGAGGTGGAAGTCAAATACACAAGAACAAACACCCTTTGGGTTTTAAGTCCAATGGCTTAACCATTCACCCACCTGAGCAAGAGTATCTGCATGTAGGAATTCTGCTCTTTAAGCAAATGTTGATTCTCTAACTTTAGTAATTAAAAAAACCACGTTTTTGCACACTGTTGATACTTCATGAGAAATAACCATGAAGTTGCTAGAAGTCAACCAAGCTAGCAAGCATGGCATCCTTGCTGACTTTTTAAAACAAAGAAAAACACACTGAACAGTTGTAGTGTTTTCATCAATCCTCCCATTGTTGATTGATTGATAGATAATGCTTGAGGCTCCATTAAGCAAAAGATTAAACCTATAGAAACATCAAAGTTTAAAAGCAGGAGGGATCTAAATACCTCTTACCCAGTCACAAAATTCTAGTGCTGGGAGGGGTCTCAGTGGCCGTCTAGAACAATCTACTCCTGAAAAAAATAATCCCTATCACAACATATCCAACAACATTTCCAACCTTTGTTCATTTGACAGAGAACCCCCTAAAGCAACCTATCCAGCTCCAGTGGCTTTAGAAAGGTCTCTCTGATGTAAAAACCAGATTTAATGTCAGCTCCATACCACGCCTACAACTGATACCCATTGAGCCCAGAAATCCAATCTCTTATTTTACAGATAAGGAAATTGAAGCTAAGAAAGGTTAAATACCTTCCCTAAGAACCAACAGCAGCCAGCCAAACCATCTGGCCTTGGTTCTTATGCTTGCACAATATAACTTTCCTTTAAAAAAAAAAGTGAGGAGGAGTGTTTATTTCCCTTTCACCTTGATCCCATGTCCCTTTATCACATCTGAAATATCTATAGACTATATTGTCTTTGATCTTGTAAAAATGGACTCCTTAAACCTCTAACATGGAGGGGTGTCAGGTGTACCAGGTCCATCTCTAAGAAAAAAAAAGAAAAAACCAGGTGGCCGGTTTATATAACACGCAAAAACTTGTGTCATTTGCAATGATGTTTCCTGAGGTCACAGTGATTTTGGCAGCCTAACCCAGAAATTCTTTCTAATGAGATTATAAGTCCTGGGGAAAGCTCTCCAAGGTATAGACCAAAGAGAACAGTTTTCTTAGCAGTAGATAAGATTGCCTTTTGTATCCCATTTTTAATGTCTTGAGGTTGAAAACAAATCTTATCAAACAGCATAAGAATCAAAGCCAAAGGTTGTTGTGGGTTTTTTTGGGGGGGAGGGAGGGGAAGTGCTGAATTTAGAGCCGGTAACAACAGATTCCAACTCCCCTTCTGTCACCTAGCTGTGTGACCTTGGGCAAATCACTAACCCTCTTTGGGCATCAGTTTCTTCAGTAGTAAAATGAGGGTTAACAGCCAATCAACCTTATGTGCTCACTCAGGTCCAATCCAGCCTCAAATTTTTCTACTATCTTGTAAGGAGTTGACTTTATGAAATCAAGTTTACAATTAGGTTACTCTAGGAATAGCTGAGTCATGAGCTCGTAGAATGATGGCTCAGTAAGGGACCTTCTCTAGAAACCATTTACTCCAAGTCTTTCATTTTACAGATGAGAAAACTGAGAACCACAAAGAAGGGACTTACTCAAGGCTTACACATGGTTTGGCAAAGCTAGACCTAAATTCAGGTCTCCTGACTTTCTGTTACTACATAATCCATTTGACCTAACAGTTGAGGATTCTCTAAGAGTAGCACTCTCTCCTTCCATTTTGATCTGAGGAGAAAGGAGTTGGTTATAAATGTAACAGCATTATAGGAATGGGCACCCACCTCCTGTGGACACTGCTACATTACTTCAATACTCAAACTCTATTTCAGCTACAGAATCTTCTAACATTGTTTCTAGGAATTCCATCATGTTAGATGAGCTGGCTAAGCATGTAACTGTTACAAAGATTCTAGCTCAGGGAGTCAAGATGGTGCCCTAGAAGCAGGAGAACTCCTTGAGCTCTCCCCATAGCCACCTCAAATACCTATAAAATATGACTCTAAACAAATTTTAAGATTCTAGATCTGTGCCAGCCAGGTGGCATGATGGAGACAGTATTGGCCCTGAAGTCAGGAGAACCTGAATTCAAACCCAGCCTCAGACGCTTACTAGACGTATGATGCTGGGCAAGTCACTTAACCATGATTGCCCCCCCTTCCCCCTAAAAAAACAAAACAAAGATTCTAGCTTAAGCAAATAACCTAAGAAAGAAAGGGCTGATCCTTGGGTTCTATGTGAAAATGCCAGGCCACTCTGAGCAAAACCCCAGAACAGCCTCTTCTAGTATCTCTAAGAACAGTGATCTCTAGTGTCTTCTCAGGATCTCTCTCTGGACAGGTTCAAAATCAGGTTGACATCCTGACATGAATGCATGGCTCTGAGTATCTGACATGTCTTCCCCACAGTCAGCTTGGCTAGAGGAGTGTTAGCATCAGGATGCTCTGATCTAGTCCCTGGGAGTTGCCAAATTACTACTTTACTAAGGTCACACAAATAATCATTCAATAATCAATAAACATTTATTGAGCACTTACTAATGCCAGCCATAGGCAATTAGGGGGTACAGGGGATAAAGCACTGGCCTTGGAATCAGGAAAACTCATCTTCATGAGTTCAAATCTGATCACAGGCACTTACTAGCTGTGTCTTCCTAGGGAAATCACTTAAGCCTGTTTGCCTCAGGTCCTCATCTGTACCGACCTGAAGAAGGAAATCGCAAACCTCGCTACTATCTTTACCAAGAAAGACCCAAATGCGGTCATGAAGAGTTGGACATGACTGAAAAAAAAAACTCGACTGAACAACAACACCAGGCACTATGCTAATCAACTGAGGATATAAAAAGAGGCAAAAGACAGTCCTTGTCCTTAATTTACCACTTAAAAAGGAAATTAATGAGATTAAGTCTAAAGAAAGATGACCTACTCCTCTCTTCCTGACTTCTGTACATATCTCTATACAAAAACTGCTGTCTCTTTTATTAGAAGGAAAGCTCTTTGAGGGCAGGAATCGGTTTCACTTTATCTTCACATCCTTAGCCCCTAACACTGTCACTTTCCAATGACTCCTTCATAGAATCTTCTTTGGGAACAAATAAGTACAAGCCAGACTGATTATTAATTGATGGGTTCAAGCAAAACAAATGATCACATTTGCCATGGCTGAAAAATGCATGTTAATGTCCTACCTACTGTCCACCACCTCTTTGCTAGTAGATGAGGGGCAAACCACCACCATCTCTGTAGTCACAACTGGGCACTAAATTAATCAGTTCTGAAGTCTTTCTGTTTTGTTTTCTTTTACACTATGATAGTCATTTTGCAAATTGTTTCCCTGATTCTGCTTTATTCTGTATGAGATTGTCTAAATCTTTACAAATTTTTCAGAATTCTTCCTATTCATCATTTTCTCCCATTGTATTCCCCCTGTCCCAAAGAGCAATCCTTTACAACAAAGAATAAAAAAGAGAGGAGTGGAGAAACAGTTCAGCAAAGTTAATCACCAATAAAGTCTTATTATCTGGTGTTCCATATCCATAATCTCCCACTTTTGTGTTAAGAGAAAGATACTTTTAAAAAAGCATTAATTAACTAAATTTTAGCTTTCAACATTCATTTACACAAGATTTTGAGTTCCAAATTTTCTCCCCATCTTCTCCCCAACCCTGACATAGCATGCATTCTGATTACCCCTTCTCCCAGTCTTCCTTCTCTCCTTCCCGATTATTGTCTTGTAGGACAAGATAGATTTCTATGCCCCATTGCCTGCATATCTTATTTCCCAGTTGCGTGTAAAAATAGTTTTTAACATTTGTTTTTAGAACTTTGAGTTCTTGAATCTCTCCCTTCTTCCTTCCCCACTTCACCCTCTCATTGAGAAGGCAAGCAATTCAACATAGGTTATACATGTGTAGTTATGCAAAACACTTCCACAATAGTCATGTTGTGAAAGAAAAATTATATTTTCCTACCTCCTATCCCACCCTCCACTTATTCTATTTTCTCCTTTGACTCTGTCCCTTTTCAAAAGTGTTTGCTACCCCTCCCCCCAATCTGCCCTCTCTTATGTTTTCCCCCTCCCTTCCACGTTATCCCTTTCCCCCTTAAGAGAAAGATACTGTTTTCGATCTCTTCTTTGGGGTCATATTTGGTCATCATAAATTCCAATCATTCATTTTCATTTGTTTTGTTGTTTATAGTGCAATAGTCATTGTATGTTTTGTTATATTTATGTAACTTTGCATTGGTTCATAAAAGTCTTCCATATTTCTCTATATTCACCTTATTCATTTCTTACAGCAAAATAATATTTCCTTACATTGGTCAGAGTGTTTTGGGTCAGAACACTCACAAATACCAAGACAAGTTTGATGAAAATGATGGGGAAATTCAGAAACTGCTAAATGAAAAACAAGAACTCCACAAGGTTTGCCAGCAAGACAGTTCATTTATTTCTAAGAAGTCAGGATTTAATTCCATCAAAAGTAAAGTACAACCAAAGCTTAGAGAGATGCAAGATTCTTGGCTCAGTAAGAAGGCAAATGAAGTTCAGTTTTAAGCTGATAGTAACAATCAAAAGTACTTTTATGATGCCCTAAAAGGCTATTCATGGGCCAAAGATCTATGCTGTATCTCAACTACTCAGTGCTGACAGAGTCACATTGATAAGGACATGATCCTAGAGTGATGGGCTGAACACTTCCTTAGTGTTCTCAACAGATCATCATCAATCAATGCTGAGGCCATTGACTGTTTACCGCAGGTTGAAGTCAATCCCTCCCTACCTGAAGTTCCAGGTGAAGAAGAAGTTTTGAATACCATGAAGCTCCTTTCATGTTGCAAAGCACCTGGTGCTGACTCTATTCCAACTTATATTTATAAGGTAAAGGGTCTGTTGCTCATACAAAAGCTGACTGAAATTTTCCAGTTTATTTTCCAGGCAAGAGGAGATTATCCCCCAGGAGTTCAGGGATGTCTCCATTGTCTATTTCTATAAAGGTAAAGGAAATAGATTGTCCTGTGACAATCTCAGAGGGTCTTTCTCTTAGTCATTGTTGGCAAGATTCTTACCACAGTCCTCCTTAATAGGCTGATCCTTCACCTGGAAGATGGCCGTCTACCTGAGAGCTAGTGTGACTTCAGAAAGGACCAAGGAATAGTTGATATGGTGTTTGCTGCCTGACAGCTCCAGGAGAAATGCCAGGAGTGGAACAAAGGTGTATTCACATTTCCTTACACTGGTAACAGGGGAATGGCCAATGAGGGCCCAGTTCTGCGAGGATGAGTATGGTGAGTCAGTTTTTGGAAGTTCATGATGACATGGAATGGAGGGACCTAAATCTCTATATCAGAATGTGTACAGGTATTCCCTGACTACTTCCCATCCACTTACTGTGAGGTAAAGAAAAGCCTTTTGATGGGCTGCTGAGATGGAACTGAATGTACTCTGCCCTATACTATTGTTTTCCACCAGGAGGTCCCCAGCAGTTTGTACTCATCACTCCAATGAATACAGGAAGAGAAATCGCTTTGGCTGATTATTGACTTTTGTATGTGCACTCAGTTTCAAAAGCCTAAGCCCTTATTGGCCAGTCCCCAATTACAGATTCACATCCCATGACTTGTTTAAACATTCTCCAGTTGATGGATATCCATTTTTCTTCCAGTTCTTTGCTATTACCAAAGGCATTTTCATAAATATTTTTATCTACATGGGATCTTTTGACTTCAATGGAGTACAAACCTGACAGGGACATTTCTGTGTCAAAGTTATGTACAGTTTAATGACTCTTTTAGTATGATGCAAAGTCTTTCAGGTCTTTGAACTACATTTGCATGTAAAAGGTCCACTAATGCTACCTAGTAGGTGGAATAGACTTTGCTTTTGCCTCCTGGGTTTGGCATTGTCTATGACTTTTCCTCACCCACTCTTCTACTGAGGAGAAAAAAGAGATTTGGGGTTCAAAGCCTGGAGAACCATGAACCCTAAAGCCATTTGGTAGTTGTTGGACAAATAACAATTACCTATGTTAGAGTCTAGTTTTCAGATATTAAAATTAGGAGGTAAGGCAGTGGGACTAAAGCTCATAGACTAGGAAATGGTATTCCCAAAAATTACTGAACCCAAGCATTAACTAGTTGAGAAAATCACACTCTTTGTTTTAATGAAAATTGGTGACTAGGGCTGATAATATGCTAGCAGATGAGAGATTTCAGTAGCTAAAACACTTAAGGAATAAAACAGGAAAACCCAAGGTGGGGCATTTTGCTGGTTCTAAGCAAGGTTTTCTGTTTTTTTCTAAAGGGAAATTCCCTGCCTATGGGATTAAAACTAAAAGAACATGGTAGCTCCCCACTCCTGGTGCAGAAGTTTGCTTGGTCCTTGACTGCTAGCTTGGCCATAGCACTTCAGGAATAAAAGCCTGCTGGGGGCTGCAACCCAGAAACACCAGCACTGCAAAGCTCTGAATTGTCAGTGCCAGGGAAAGTAGGCTCTAAGATGCCAGTGCTGGGTCATAGAACTAAGGAAGAGAGGGGGCAGATAAGTCCCCAGGACATGACACTGTGTGCATAAGTGGGTGGATGGGAAAGCTGAGCAGGACTTCATCAAACTGTGGAAAAGAGCACAGCAACCAGCTGGGGCCAGTTTTGACCTGCCAAAAGTCACTTGGGCCAGAGATCTAGACTAGTGAACCATGAATTACCCAGTGTGGGCAGAAGCTGAGGCACTTTGAGATCCAGACCCCAAGGAAACCACAATCAGAGGGGAAGGAGTCAGGAAGTGAATGATAAAGAAAATAAGGAAAGGGAAAAAGGACTGAAAATACCAAAGATTTGGGGAAGAAGAAATCACAAAGATCTCAAACATAAATAGGTATATCAATAAGAAAAACATTAACAGAGGAAAATATGGCCTCTGTATCTAGTAAATGGGGGCAGCTGGGTAGTGTAGTAAATAGAGCACCAGATCTGGAGTCAAGAAGACTGATTTTCCTGAGTTCAAATTTGGTCTCCAACACTAGCTGTGTGACCCTGGGAAAGTCAGTTAACTTCTGCTTGCCTCTATATTTTCATCTGTCAAATGAGGATAATGATAACACATTCTGCCCAGGGTTTTTGTGAGGATCAAATGAGGTAATAACTACAAAGTGCTTAGCACTGTGTCTGGCACATTAAGTTAGCTATTTTTTAAAAAAAGAAAGAGAAATGGGAATTATGAGAGTCATATGTCTTGAACAGCAAAATAAATAAATAAATAAATAAAATAGAAAAATTCGAATCTGAAATGGTAAGTCTCATCAAAGAAACAAAAGAGAGAAAAAGAGTTTGAGAATGCAAACACATAGATGTGAAGGACATTCTAGAAGAAGAGAAACAAAAACCAAAAACATATTCACTATGCTCACAAAATAAGTTCACTATGCAAGCAAAACATACAGACCTCAAAGATAAGATGCATAAAGGATCATTTTCTCCCAAAAGAACATGACAGCACAAAAAAAACCTCAACACCACAGTAAAGGAATTGATACAAGAGAACTACCCAGAGCTTCTGAATATAGAAAATGAAATCTCAATTGAAAGAATTTACTGATTACCTCAAAAAAACAAACAAACAAACAAAGCAAAACTAAAAACTCAAGGTTGCAAATGCCACTGACCCTGGCGAATTCAACAATTCAGTTCAGAGACAATCTGTGAGCAATTAGGAGAAAGACCACAAGATATGAAGAAAAGGATATCTGAATAATATAAGACTATTCTGCTCCCGCTAGAAAAAGAAGAAGGGAATGGAATGATGTGTTCCAAAGAACATTGGAGTTAAGTATGTAATCTGGGGTGACCTATTCTATAAACCTAGGTTTATCCATGCTGGACAAAAGAGGGATGTTCAAAAACAAAGAAAAGTTTGAAATTTTTTTTTTTAGAAAGAAAATCAGAACTAAAGAGATTATTTGCAAAAATGCAGGAAAAGTAAAGAAACACACCTAGTAATATCAACAGAAGGCCAACAGAAAGACCAGCAAGAGACTTCTTTTTAAATGTATGCCAGGAGATGGGTGAAGGCAAAACTCCGGTAGAGGCAATAGTGAAGATATAGACAGGCAGCATTATGGACAGAACCTGGCAGCGCCCTGCCTACAGTTGAATGCTTCTTTTGTAGAACTATATTACAACATGGGAGAATACATGAAAGGGAGGGAGGAGAGTGGGAGGATAAAGATAAGTGAATAATGGGCCTGAGTAAAGTCAAGGACTTGCAAAGAGGGGAAAATGACCACTGCTATCATAGTCAGTGAAGATCCTACAGAGAAGTGGATGAGGAGAAGAGGAGAAAGATTGAAAAGGGAAGGAAAAGAAGGAGGTCTTACTTTGGAGGTGGGAGAAGCTTCCATTGATAAATACTCTTATAGGTGAGGGGAGATGAAGACCATGTACTGGATGAGGTCTGGGGGATTTGGTACCTGTCTACTGGTCCTGGGAAGGGGGAATTGGAACTGCTGGGGGCAACTGTAACCTGGAGGAGAGGGAGAGCATGGATATAGAGAAATTTCCAGGCAGAAGTAGGAATAAAAAGGTCAGCATGAGGTAGTAATAATTGAGACTGGTCTTTTGGGTGAGGTACAATGAAATAGAAGTAGGAAATCCACAGGTGCTATACATTGCACCTTCTTGTGGATTTTTTTTCAATTTATTAATCAGTTTTGCTGATGTTTATTCCTCTCCAAAAAAAAAATATATTTTTTGTCATAAGGGATAGCTCTGGGGAGCGGCAGAAGGAAAAATATGTAGGATACTTTGGTGATGTAAGAAACAGAAAATTTGAATAACAACATTTTTTTAAAAGAAAAATGTACATTTCTCTGGTTATCAGTGATCTGAGACATTCTTTCATATGCTAGTTACTTTTATTTCCTTTTTAGACAATCATCTTTTCATATGCTTTGACTACTAAGCCACTGAGTCACCAATAATCTCTTCTGTAATTAGAGGAAATTTCATTAAAAACTATTATCAAAAGAATTCTCGGAGTTTTCAGATCACACTCTTTACCTAGAAAATAATAACATTTTTGGTAAACAAGGGCAGCTGAGAAAATGGCTATTAATTTGTCAGAAGATTAAGTCTCTAGATTTCTCAAATGCTCTCTGAGTAAAGTTTCTCTTGTACTACAAATATTTATTTTAGCAACAGCAAACTCGTGTCGATACAAGACCAGCATAGTCAATGTTTGTTGAAGAAACAAAAGGGAGGTTAAGCCAGGTAAGTTTGAATGTGTGTGCAAAGGAATTATTTAGCCCTAGCAGCATGTCTTTTATTCTCAAGTAGAGAAGGCCTCTTTGGAGTTGAAATTTGCAATGGGTCAGGGTGTCTTCTAATCTTTTAGTGAATGTAGCTCAAAGTTTACCTCCCAGGGACATTGCAAGAATCACTGGTGGATTGTTATTGTCAATATACCAATGATATAAAGCATACTTTATAAACATGTAGTTTAAGCAACTTCTTAAGCCCTGATCATTGACGGCAAGATTAAACAGTGTGTGTGAGTTATTTATGGGTCAAAAGTCCTTGACTGGGGGTGGAGGGAGGGAAAAGAGAAGGAAAAGGAAAGGTAAGAGAAAAGGAATAAGAGATTAGTAGAAAAGGATGGAAGACAGACAACGAAAGAGAAGAGACAAAAAGAGGGGTCTAGGGTGGGCTAGAAGTATGTGGTTATTAATGATTGAGATTGCATGGTAAGAGCACTGAGCAGGGAGTCATGGCAACCTAGGTCCTGACTTTACTACTAATTAGCTGTATAACCTTAGCCAAGTCATTTAACCTCTGTGGGCCATATCTGTAAATGAGAGGTTTGAAATAATTGATCTCCAAGGTCTCTTTCAGCTCTAAACTTCTCATACTTCAAACAATCTGAGTACCATGAACTGAAAGATGTAATGGAAAAAAGGTACAAGGATAAAAAGAGAGAATTCTCGTGAGACTGATGTTTACTGGTTAGAAAATATATTGGATTTCTTCATGTAAGGAAATCCAGAGACAAGAAGTAGGAAGCATGGAGGAGAAAATCTGGCTGAAAATAGACAAAGGCAGAAACTGAAGCCATATAGTCATCATTATACTCTACAAACCACCTGAACAGAAAGAAGAAATAGATGAGGCATTCAGAAAATAAAGCACAAGACCAGGAGGAAGGGAGCAGATAGCAAATGTTGGGGGACTTTAATTATCCAACCATCTTCTACAGTTCTCTCCATGCCCAAAGCAGAGAAGTTAATAATTTATTGGCTCATTTTAATGGTAATTTCATTCTTCAATATGTGGAAGAAGTAATGAAGAAAACAATTTCAGTGAGGGAGAAAAGGTAGGGTTGTCTGAAGAAACCATTATAGCTATGTTTTGGTGCTTCCTTCTTTTTACTTCTGTGTATTTTTTTTTGCAAGGCAATTGGGGTTAAGTGACTTGCCCAGGGTCACACAGCTAGTAAGCATCTGAGGCTGGATTTGAACTCTGGTCTAGTCCTCTCTTCTCTGCCCCTACCTCCTCGGCTCCAGGACCAATGTTCTATCCACTGTGCCACCTTGTTATCCTTTTATTGTTTCCTTTCTGCTCCCAGGAAGGATCTCTGTTTTTCTTGCCTAATTCCCTCAATACTCTGTGAAGATATTAAGGTTCTTATGGCACTCCTCTTTCTTCTCACCTTTTTAGAATGAATAGTACCATATCATCATACAGCCTCTTCCAGTGGCTCAAATAAATTTATTTATCTTATTTGAAATATATATATATATATATATATATATATATATATATATATATTTGAAATACACACACACACACACACACACACACACACATATATATATATATATACTTATCTTTTATTTGTATTATAAAATTCCTACTCAGTTTTGATCTTTTCATCAGGAATGCTTGAAAGTCCTGTATTCTAAAGGTCTTTCAGAAGTGTTCAACTCAGGATGTCTGAAAAATTCCCCAGTGCTGCTGAAACAGATTAAAACATAATTGGGCAATATTTAGTAAAATAGCTAAAAGTACAATAAACATAGATAATGTTCATTTGTTGTTTTCTAAGTCAATATGCAGGCCACAGTGATCCTTTTCTATTTGAATGTGACATTACTGCTGAATTCCATTAAAGGTTCATTTTTTTTCCCCTTGTAGGATTATGCTCATCTTTGAAGGCTAGGTTGTTTTTGGTTGTAAACCTATCTCTTTTGCCTTTCAGAATATTGTATTCTTAATGGGTGGTAAGGCCCCCCCTTAACCTTTGATAGTCAGCATACTGGATGTTTAGGACCCTCTGTGGTATCTCAAGGCAGAATGTTAGGGACCTAGGAACCCAAGAGCCTGAGTTATCCAACCTCAACATCATTCCACCTTGGTTGCTGCTTCTCTTCTTTGTTATTGTTTCTAGTGGCTTCCAAGGTCCCCACTGTGGGTTTCTGATCTCCCTAGGGTTTTCTTGGGAAGGGGAAAGTGAAGACAAAGGAATAGAATAAGTTTTTATTAGGTCCCTACTATGTGCCTACTGTGCTAAGCACTTGAATGAATATGACTTCATTTGATCTTGGTGGGATCTCCTAGTCTTGTTGCCTCCTGACACAGATCATTGTAGACTATGTTCATTTGCTCATGATAGTTTTGCTCCCTTTCCTATTGTCCATAGGCTTCTTCTGGCCAACTTTTCATGCAGTTTTGGGATGGAAGAAATCACTTACTAAAGTTGCTTATTGAGTTTCTTGGTCACTATTTGTTCTGGTTTTTGCAGGAGTAAGAGTGGGAGAGTTGAACTTTCTGCTTCACTGCAAACAGTTAGAAGTCTGGTTGCCTCTTTCCAAGCCATGTGACTCAGGAAAATAGCCTCTGCTTCCCCTGTTGTCCCACATTTAGAACATCCTAAGCCTCAGAGGGAATGTTGGTCCTTACCCTAGAAAATTTCATCTCAATAGTCCCTTAAATCTCTATACAAAGAGTCAGGAAGTTCCAAATGATCAGATGTGATGTGTGTGTGTGAGTGTGTATGTATAAGATCAAATGGGATAGGGGCTTTCAGAGATGATAGATGATTGTTGAAAGGAGGGAAGGAGGAAGTGCATTGACAAAAATTTGTTAGAAAACAAAAATAATTTTTTTTAAAAGAACAGGTTGGGAGGCATGCAGCAGGTGGATGAAACAAACTTTAGTAGAAGTTCTAGTTTGGGGAATGTTAAATAATTGATTTTTTAAAACAGTAGATAAAAAAAAAAACCATACACACAACACATCTGCGCCACAGATGACCTGTTTTGCTCTGTCCTGCTCAGATTAAGTGAAATCTCCTCAGTCTCTTGTTCGCCTTCCCCCATGCCCTTCTGCCAAACCTTCTCAGCATTTTCATTGATTTGATGTGTTCATTTCTCTCAGCATTTGCATTTCTCTAGGGGACCCTGGTGCTGACACTGCACATGTCCCACTAAAACGTAGACAGCTTTCTATTCTGGCCATGGGAATTGCCTTGTGTTTGCCAGCAAAACAGCCAGGCAAATGCTAATAGATGTCCCCTTGAAGCTGACCTTCATAGTTCCTTAGATGGAAACCACTGGGCATGGTGGTCTATTCAGAAGAAACAAGCTCTTACAAGCAGAGGTATCTGACAAAATATTCCAGTAAGACCTTGTGGTACCTGAAATTACTTCAAGCAGAGGGTGCTAACATTAGCAAATTGTGTTTATCCTAATGCAATTGTCTTAAATACTTGACCAAAATTTCCATGGGAGCTAAATGGCAAATGTGCACATTTAGGAGCTCACAGTTTCAAGACCCTTGTCCCCAATTAGAGTCAGTCTCTTTGTTCTGCACTGTTCAGCGGGAGGGAGGCAGCGGCCTGGTAGTAATAGCGCTGCCCTACTTCTAACCAGAACAGGAAAGGCCTTTCACTGCATTGACACTAAGAAAGGAACACAAGCACAGAAAAATGAGCTGAGAGGACCTGTCTCATTTACAATTAAAATCAACTCTTGTTTTGAAACATCCTAAAGGAAATTTCCTAAGGTCTAATTTTTATAAATAAAGAAAAATTACAGGCTCCAGAGAGCAGAACTCAAGAACTAATTCAATAATAGGAAAAGGTCTTTAAAGACCAATTAAGATGCTTTTTCTTTCGAATGAGAAATAAACATGTTTGTGTGTATATATATATATACATATGTATATATATATATATATATATACACATATATACATATAAATATATATATATATATACATATACACACGTGTGCATGTACAAGTATATATGTGTGTATGGATATACATGTACATGGAAATTTGTATAGGGGAATATATGTCCTTTTTCTTAAGGATATATATCTATACATTTATACATAGATCTATCTACATATATATGGAGAGAGAGACAAAGATTGAGACAGAGAGCCTAAGGACTAGATAGAAGAAAAATTTCATATTGATTTGTTTTGAGATTGAAATACAGCAAAAACTCACTCATTTGGATTGACTGGAGATTAATAAAATATTTTTTAAAACAAATGATATTTTATTGCTATCAAGTATATCCAGTAAACTATAACTTACATGGAGTTATACTGGAGTTATCTCATATCTGCTTGGAGGAGCAGATTGTTAAATTTTTAGCGTGAGCATTTACACCTTGAAAGTCAGCAAACACACAAACCAGGACTGGATTTCTCATTTTGTTGATTGTTTAGACTTAAGAAAGCGATGGAGAACATGTTAATAATGAAGATTAAATTTCAAAGTATTTCTTGCCTTTTTGGAGGTCTGGATGTTAAACATCTCCTAATATAGATATCTAGAAGTGATTAGCAAAGTGAATTAGCAAAGTAGTAGCAAGGTAGAGGTCTTATTTTTTTTTAAATTTTTTGTCTTTATTAATTTGTTTGTTTACTTTTAGTTTACAAGATTCAGTTCCACAATCCCTTGAGTTTCAAATTTTCTCCCTCTTCCTCTCCTCCCCTCTCCCCCATGGCAGCAAGCAATGAAATATAACATCTGCAAACACTTTCACAGTAGACATTAGTCAGGTTATAAAGAAAGATTGTAACAGATGGAATGAACAATGCGAGAGAGGAAATAAAATCAAACAAGAAAAAGAAAGAGAGCAGATAGTTTGCTTCAATCTACATTCAAACTCCATTCTTTCTAGTTCTTTCTCTGAATGTAGACATCTCTCTCCACTGTGAGGCTTTTGGAGTTATCTTATAACCCTGCACTGCTAAGAGGTCTCCTTATATTCTACCCAACAAATTAAAATTCTGGTTCTGATATTTAACTAGTTATGGGACTGAGGACAAGTCACAACCTTTGAGCCTCAGTTTCCTTAGGTTCAAAATGGGAATAATAACATTCATACTACCATCACAACAGTATTGTGAAAAAAATACTCCCTAAGTCTTAAGGTTCTATGTAAGTGTAAAAAATTATTTACATCATTAAAATTAAACCAATTAAATTAAATTACTTAAACCAAGAAATTTGTGATTGGTCTAAGTTAAAGAGCTTTTCTAGTTGCTAGAAAGAATTTTGTCTTGAAAACGATGTATTCTAAAATCTTGAGTACATGATTCATTTGTGTATAACTCTTGTGTTTCAGGGTGGAGGTGGGAAGGGGGAAGAGGAAAGCCCCTCTACTTTTGGAAGATGGACCAGGTTCAATCCTGGGAAACCACTTTCATCTGAATTTGGCTCATTTTCAGCTCTTCTTTAGGGATCCTCAGTTTCCTTGAAAGTAGTAATGCCCACCAAGGCATAAGACATAAGGTTAATGACGTACAACAGAGAATACAGAAAGGTACAGATCTGAGCTCATAGACTGTTAAGAAAGCTTTTCCCTCTGGTGGGCTTTTTGCGCTACCTTGAGCTTGAGATCTCCTCTATTGCAAAAAAGAACTTAACGTTACTAAAAAACCAAGCCACCACCATTTTAGTAACCCTTGTCTTCCCCAAGTGACCTAAATGGTCACTTCAGACTTCAACTACCACCATGAGGTCGAGCACCACCTCTCCATCACCCAGTGGGGAAAGAACTCAGGGTAGAACATTAGCTCCTCTTTCCCAGACCTTCCAGTCCACATGACTCACAATACAAATGAAGTGCATGGTCTTGTATTTCTCTTAAATATCTTTCTGAGCCTTGTTGTTCCTCTGTTCCTAACCCTCCTCTGTTCTAGCCCTTTACCAATCTTTCTTCCCTTTTTGGTTCTCTGATACTACCTCTGGGTGTGTGAAGCAGTACATGCTTTCTTAGACCTACAGGAGGTAGAGTATTGTCCCAGACTGATTTTCCCAGTGATCCTCGAAGGCTCCTGTTGCTCAGCGTCATTGCTGCTGCTATCATCAACACCGACTCCATAACTGCCATTTATTTTCTATTGTTTAGTATCCTAAGGCTAGTGTTACAACTCTTATAAAACAAGAAAGCTTGGATCAATAAGACTATGTACTACTCAAAATATTTCTAGCACTTGTTAGATCTGTTCTGCCCACAAATGAGCTCCCATTGGTGGTTGTGAAGACTTCCTGTCTCACTTATCTCACTTGATGTTCCCCATCCTTCACTCCCAACTGAATTAGGACAACTGAAATTTCATTTATCTTTTCCCTACCTCAGACTCCACGCAGTATGTTGCCCTGTGTGGTCAGCACAAGTCTCAGAGAGACATTTATTTTTTGAGACTGAGGAAAAGAATTTATAACACTTTCTATTTGCCATTTCAACTCTCATCATTCCCTCTAGTTACTAAGGTTCAAAGAAAGCTTGAAAGAGCCCTAGAAACATAGGAAGATAAAGAGGCAAAACTGAAAGACCTGTTTTCCAATAAATAAATGGTCAAAGGATATGAATTGATAGTTCTCAAAGGAAAAAATCTAAGTGATAGTCACATGAAAAATGCTCAAAATGCAAATGAAAACAAGTCTGATGTTTTAACTCATGTCTATCACATTGACAAAAAATGACAAAAATAGAAAATAATGTATGTTGGAGGGGTTTCAGAAAGTCTGGCTCAGTAGCACAATATTTGTGGGGCTGTGAATTGGTCCAGTCATTCTGGAAAGCAGTTTGAAACTACACCCCCAAAATTACTATAATATTGAGACATAAAATAAAAAGAAACAGGTCTCATATCTACACATATATTTATTCTTCCCTTCAGGGAAGACTTGTATAAACTGATGCAGAGTGAAGTGAGTAGAACCAGGGACCAATTTATAAATTAACAATAACATTATAAAGGAAAGCAATTTTTTAACACACAAGAACTCTAGTCAATGTCATGACCACCCAAAAACTGTAGAGTACTGCTGATAAAACAGGCTTCCTGCCTCCTGATAAAGAGATGTGGACTCAAATGCAGAAGAAGACATACATCTTTGGACATAGCCAATGTGGGAATTGATTAACACGGGTTTTACTCTCTTTTTTAAGCTTTAAGATTCAAGGGACCGGGTGGTTAGTAATATATTGTCCCCCAAAAAAGAAAGAAAAGAAGGTCATTAAGGCACTTAACATATACAAAAGACAACAGAAGGAAACACTGATAAGCAGGACAGCTTTGAAAGTAACAAGGTAAATGTATTATAAACAGTTTTAAAAGACAAACTATATATAATAAAGATTCATATTCAATAATCTTTTTAAAAATTGTACTATGTTTATGGAAATATGTTTTTTTCCTTTTGGTGTTTAAGTACACATTTTTTAAAAATGGAAGTACCTTGCTGCATGTAAAAGCTAATGTCCATGTTAAATGTCCATTATGTCCAAAAATACTGGCCCCAACCTTCCCATATAAGAAAACTGATAGGAGGTTCCTCTCTGGGCTTTCATTTCCAATGAAGTGCTTAGAATTCAGTTTCACTTTGGTTGGGGGGTAGTGACCCCTTTGGGGACAGGTCTTTGTTATCTCAGTTATTTTATCTAAGCCTTTCTTTCACCTTCATCTATTAAAGACAAGGGGATATTTGGGATGTCTTGCCAACTCCATATAATAGGATATCATTCCTTGAAGAAAGACCACCCAACTCCACTCTGAGGTGCTGGGAAAGTACTGGAGTGAGGGACTGATTGCCCTAATTGAGAAAAGTGTTAGAAACAGTTTCCTGTTCTTCTTCAGTATGGAAAGCATTGAAGAAAAGCGGACATCAACTCATAAGAGATCAAAAAGAGCTTGCCTGCTATTGGGTGTTCTGGCTGCACTCAGCATCGAGAGAAGTAATGGCGCTTCATTCAGGTTGGACAACCTTAAGAAAGTAAGGCTTTTGATTTGACAGATTCATCTTGAAAGAGTCAACACTATGATGGACAGGGCTTTTGTTGAAAGAGTCTATGCCAGAATCTGCCCATGTCTTTCTTATCCAGTCTCCAACTTGATTCTCTAGGCTCCTGCCTGAGGATCAGTGCTCATACTGGTGGAGAGTACAGGCATATCTTATCTAATATCACTAGTTGAATTCACAAGAATACACAATTAGGGGGAAGGACATTGCAAGAGGCAGTTCTAGAGGAACAGAGCTAAGCAGAGTAGATTAAGGACAGAGTCTCCCCACTGGCATATTAAGATCACGGGCTTTAGCACTGAAAGCTGCTATGGAGATCATTCAGTCTAATCCAGACAAGTTGAGTCAGCAGTTCAGGCCAAAAGGAGGAGGGAAGTAGGGGCATGGGGAGCTAAAGCATCCCTAAGACTCTCCAGCACATACTTTATGGGGGGAAGTGGGAAAAGGGGTACGTTGGTAAACGTTAAATAACCAACTCTCCAAAAAAACTCCTTTTAAGTTTGATCTTTATTAACATTTTTTATATCACTTTATTGAGTGTAGAAAAAAAATAAATTATGTCCTGGTTTGTGGCATTTCTTGATTTCTGAGATATAAATCTAGCAATTGAAGAGCGCCTATGTGGACTGACTCCAGTATACCCCTGGGTGGGATTCTCAGCATATTTGTAGATGCTATGGCATAGTTGGGTTTCAAGAAAATCTGGTTATTGCAAAATGATATTGACTGGAATTCAGAGAAATATGGTAAAATGTGTGTGAAGAAGTAGAATGAGATAAATAGACCCAAAAGGCCAGTGTATGTGATTACAACAACATAAACGAGAAGATCACTAGAAAGAAGCCAGATTCTGAGTACTGAAGAACTAGTAATGGCCCCAGAGAACAGATCATAAAACACACCTCCCTCTTCTTTTTGGAGAGACTGGAGACTATTAGGTATCATTTGGGTTATCAAGTGGTGAATGAGGGTCAGGCCTCAGAAAATGATATCTTCAATCCAATCCAACTCAACAAGCATTCATTAAATGCCTACTCTTATTATGGTAAAAGATACCGAGAATCAAAAACAAAATGGCAAACAATTCCTGCCCTCAAGGACCTTACATTCTGTTGAGAAGACATAACACTCTGGAATTATTTACCTGCAAGCCAGCTTTCCAATCAGGCCTCCAACCTGTGGGTGACTCAAGTTACCCAGAACCAGGCTCTGAGTCCCTTTAGTCCCCAGAAGTACACAGAGACCAATGTGACCCCCCAGAGGGACTCTCTCTCCCTCAGTGCACTAAATATATATTGCTAACTGCCTCAACCCAAGGACAGTACATACAAAACTCACAATGTCAAGGATGAAGGATCAAGTCACCAGATACTGTGGGAGCATGCTTCTTCAGGACACAACTCCTACAGCTATAAGCTCTTAGAAAATGCAGTTGAAGTTTCAAAACTAGCATAGGTGGGGTTCCATTACTGACTGTGATTTCTACACCTGTCTAGCCTGTGACCCAGATACTTTTTCATCTGAGCAATGTGTTGTAGCAATAACTATGCTCTGAGGGTGGTTTGTTTTTCTGCAGTGTGAACTGTCAAGACAAAGTCTGGTGGTTTCTATAACCTCTCCTTCATGATTTGTAAAATGACAGGATTGGACCAGATGACCTCAAGGGTATCTTCTAGCTCTGAGTCCGTGATCTTGTTGGAAAGTTCTATGCTGGATTGCTTGGCTTGTCCTATGTTGGAGCTCTTTCCAAGATCATCTGACCCTGCTGAAATTTTGTCTGACGATATTCATTACACATCACGAGCTTCATAATCTGCTTCATCTCTGGCAGGCATGGTTAGTATAAGGTCCAAGGTAACTATGGAGCTAATAAGAAAAGCCTTAGTTCGTTTTAATGAGTTCATATCTCCTGCCCTGGTTGAACTGGGATCTTGAATAAGTCACTTAACCTTTCTAGGCCTCAGTTTCACCACCTGCAAAATGGCAGGGGGGAGGGGGGAGGGGGAGGATGACAGAAGGGAGGGGATTCAATCAGAAGGCCTAAAAACTAGTAAATGTGATAGCTGAACCACTATCAATGAGTTTTGAAAGATCTTGCCAAACTCAAAAGGTTTAGGTGAGGTCAAATGTCCCAAGGTTCAAAAGAGAAAAGAGTAGAATCTGCATATTATATGCCAGTGAGCTTGTCTTTAATTCCTGGTGAAATTCTAGAATTTAAAAGTAAGGAGATGACTAGGGCACATCTGGAAGAAAGAAGCTTTGATTCTAAAGAGCCAAAAAGACTTCATCAAGAAGTTATTCTAGACGACATAATTTCCTTATTTGATGGGCTTATTAGGCAGAATGCCGTAGATAACAGTTTATCCTGATTTTAGCAAAGCAATTGAGAAAGTCAAATGTGGGCTCAGTGATAGTACAGTTGGATGGATTCAGAATTGATTGGGTAGCCAGACTCAAAGACTAGTTATTAACGGTTCAATATAAAATCGGAAAGAGGTCTCCTACTGAATATCAGGATCCAAAAGGGTCTTGACAGGCTAGAATCTAATAAGATGAATTTTAATAGGAATAGATATAAAGTCATGCTTTTGTATTCCAAGAGTTTACTTCCCAAGCACAAAACAGCAGAGGCCTGGTTAGGCAGCAGTTTGTCCGAAAAAGAGCTGGGACTTTTAGTGGTTCACAAGCTTAATATGATTCAACAGTGTGATATGACAGGCAAAAAAGGTAGTACATTCTTAGGTCACACAAAGAAAAAAAATCTGCTAGAAGTAAGGAAGGAGACATTGGTTGTTCTATACCTTCCCCAGATAGAACTCAGGTCAAGCAGCGCATGGGAAGTCCTTCTCTTTGGGTACAATTGTGCAACAGCGGTGAAGGAAGGTCCCAGGAGACAGGTTTCATGGCAACAAGGATCCACTGGGAAGGTCAAGGGTTGGCATCTCAATGTTGGTACCACAGGGCAAATCCCAGGGCCTCGTGCTATTTAATACTCTGTAGGAATGATTTCTTCATTCCAGCTCTAGATTCTGAGTCTCAATTGTTTGGCAACCAATTACCTTAACTAATCTGACTCAGACTTAGCACGTGGTATCTCCCTTCGGTGGCATGCACCTTTGTTCTCGTCTACACCTCCAGTTGGGTGCTCTGGCTCCAGTTCTGCCGGGGACACTGAGTTTTTAAATGATTGATGAGTGATCACCATCATGCCACACAGACCTACCACACTGCTCCTTGGCCATATTTATGCTATACTTTAGGAAATGCAGGATGCTCAAATTTAGAGAATCCACCCCAAATTTTCACATGGAATATTTGTGCCCAACCTGTGGTAGAGCATTCTGAGCTTGTATTGGTCTGATCAGCCACAGTTGGACACATTGAAACTTGACTCTAGCATAGTGATGTCATTTTGGTCCTCTTTGAGAATGAAGGACAACAACCAACCAACCATCAGAGTACATTGTCCAGACTATCCACTCTGCCTCTGGGAACAGCAAATCACCACTTCCTATAAAAGCCTATAAAAATATACAGACTATACATCCTATAAACCGCTGTTGCTACTTCTGTGTCTTTCTGGACAAAACACACTTTCCAGGCTACCACTGTCCTATATGTTTTGACTCTTTCATTAAAATGCAAGCTCTTTAAGGGCATCATCTGTATTACTTTTTAATGCTTGTGTACCCATCACTTAACACAGTGCACAGAACATAGTAAATCCTTATTCATTCATTCATTTATCTATCCCCTGCCCCATACACAAATATTTTCGAACTCCTAAATCTCTGGAGATGGTGGGGAAATAAATGAGGCCCTCAGTATGCGGGAGAATGGGACAGGGCACTGATAGTGATTTCCTGACTCTTCTCTGTGGATAGAATGGAGATCTGCAATAACCTTTTAGGGCTAGATTTTCCTCTGGTCAGTCAGCTCTCTCCAGGTAGCATGGAAGATTCTCATCCTCTACCATTTCCAGAATCTAAATATGTGGCATTGGAGTCAACAACTCCTTCTCAGGAGACTGTCCCGGGACAATCGGCTTTCATTCTCCCATTATAGCTACTCTTGGATTTTTTCATTCCATGCAACTCCTTGTCTCTTACCTTGTCCCTTTCCCCCAAAGCTCGCTTTATCTTTTCCTCTTTTTTCTAGTTTTACAGTTCCTGATATCCCTCAGACACAAACTCTGAAAGAGACCTGGTGTTCTGGAGTCCTTTCAGCCTCTTTCCCAAATCCAGTAAGAAGAAGGCCCTTGGCCTTGGCCATTATTGGCACTGAATTCAGGCAAAAATCATCCTTGCCACGTTATACTTTTTTCATCTTCTAAATGTGGATTTATTCTCCAAGGTCTGTCCTTGGTCTTCATCTCTCTATGCTCCCAGTTCTAACTCTACTATCATCAAGCCATGGTTTCAACTATCATTGCCACACAGATGAGTCCCAAATTATTCCTAAGGAGGTCATGTCCCATATTTCCACAGGTAGAGTGATGCAGTGGAATTTAAAACCAGAAGACTTAGGTTCAAATTCTCTCTTTGTCATTTCCTACCTGTATGACTTTGAGTAAGTTTTTGTATGACTTCAAAGCATTTCTTTACTTCTTAAGACTTCAAGGCTCACATTGGTAAAAATGAGAGGCTTAGATTAGATAGCCCTTCCAGCTCTAGACTTATGTATCATTCAAGCTTCTTAGGAAATGTCTCCCTGGATTTCTTGCTAGCACCTCAGATTTCACATGGCCCAAATTGAGCTTATCATTTCTACCACCACCATCCTCACCAAATACCTGTTCTTTCTTCCTTATCCCTTTTGATGCTACTACATTCTCCCAGTCTCTCAAGCTTGAAATCTTGATATCCTCTTTGGCTCTCATACATAAAAGATATTGAAGACTTGAATTGACATTGAGGGACCCACCATCTGCCCTGGCTATACTTTAATCTCCTGAATTTCCCTGTCTGGAATATGGCAGTGAATATGATAAGTGGGAAAAACAATCTTTCTGGTCTGTAGTGTCTTTTGCTCCTCTGTCTCTAGGCTCTGTGATATGGTAGAGTTTTTGAGGACTCTGTGTGAGAGTCGCCTTTTGAGGGGGCAGGGGTTGAGAGGAGTCTCTTTTAAATGGAAGCCAGAAAATTGAATGTCACAGTAAGCTTGCTGCCTAGAAAGTGATCTAGTTAGTATCTCAGAAGTATGCCATTTTGGGATGGCCTGCAAGATGTCAGAGGGTAGAAAGAAGTCTCCTTTCTGGGGATGCCATCATGTCACTTGTACTCTGTTACAGGCTACTCATTGTTGTTATTCAGTTGTTTCAAGCATATCCAACTCCTCATGACCCTATTTGGGGTTTTCCTGGCTAAGATACTGAAGTGGTTTGCCATTTCCTTCTCCAGATCACTTTACAGATGAGGAAACTAAGGCAAACAGGGTTAAGTCACTTGCCCAGGGTCACATAGCTAGTAAGTGTCTGAGGCTGGATTTGAACTCAGGAAGATGAATCTTCCTAATTCCTATCCACTGCATCACCTAATTATCTGTTATAGTGTACATAGGGTCATCATCTCCATCTTTTTGGCACCAAGAAGGATGGGCTTCTGCAGATGAAGGAAGGAATGAGAAGTTTTTCTGCAGTAAAATAGTACACAGCTTCCTTTTCATGGAGGATGTATCTTTGCCCTCATAGGGAATGATTGAGTATTTACCCCCATATGAGTGGCAATGAAGTGAGCCCAATGCCTTTCTGCATAAATATTTCCTGTCAACCCTGTGCTTTTATGAAAATTTGGACTGGATGGTCTCTAGCAGTCACTATGATGAATGAGATTTTGTTTACGTGGGAGCCACCGTCTCTTACTCTGGGAAAGTGTGGGTGGGTCCTCACCAGCCAGCCCAGAATAGGATTTTATTCCAAGAACCACTTTGAAGCCTAGCACATCCTAAACCACCACCATTTTTGTAAGCTCTAGAACCAAGCTTTCTGTGGGACTTGCCATCTAACAGACAGCTATGTGGCAGGCTTTTTTGATAAATAATACAGTCCCTTAATGACATTCCTTCTATGGTCATTATACACTCTGGGGTCTTCTGCCATAGCATTCATCACCAGAGCCCAAACTGTGTATTTCTTTTATTTCTTTTTTTTTAAATTTCTCTTTATTTCTTTTATTATTTTAAAAATTTCTTTATTTCTTTTATACCCATAGGTCCACCTATGAACCTTAGCACTTTATTTGCATGCCAAGAAGCAAACCAGTTCAGTCTGACCAGCAGCAACTTCCCCTCCAAAGCTGACCAAAAGAGATCAGCTCCCCACTGTCCTCCAGCTACCTGCAGCTACTGACACATGAGTTCCCAACCCACGATCCCTCATCTCCTGGACAACAGATGAGACATTGTTCCCCAGACACAAACATGAATAAACAGGTTCTGTGGGAGCCACACTGACTCATACAAACAGACAGTAATAGCAGGATTCTGGGTGTGGAGGTCTCTTAAGTGATGCTGCAAACATTCTTGTTGGGAGACACATCATGCTTATTGGTATAAATGGCCTCCTGAGAGGCAGCATGCCTGCCATGCAGAGTGGGCAGGATGCTGGACTTGGAAGATTCTGCTGTTACTGTCAGAGTGTGAGGGAAGTGCCTCCCATCTCTATTTTATTAGTGTTACAAGATGGGGAACCTGTGGCCTTGAGGACACATGTGGTCCCCTAGGTCCTAGAGTGTGGCCCTTGGACTGAATCCAAACTTCTAGGTCTTTAAGTGTACCCTTTAAAACCAAATTTCACAGAACAAATCCTTTTATTAAGGGAATTTGTTTTGTGAAGTTTGGATTCAGTCAAAAGCCCACACTTGAAGACCTAGAGCGCCATGTGTGGCCTTGAAACCACAGGTTACCTTCCCCTGGCTATAGAACCTGGGGAATAATTAAGCATTCTTACAATGACCCTCCAAGCACTGAAGGTGGGTTATTGTCATATAGGCTATTATAGAGCCCTTAACATCATAGATTTAGAAGTGGGAGGTCATCTGGTCCAATCCCTTCATTTCACAGATGAGGAAACAGGCCTGGAGAGGTAAAGTGACTTACCCAACATCAACCATGGGAAAGACAGGATTGAAACCAGAGTCTTCTACCTCTAAACCAAACATTCTTCCCACTGGACCATGCTGCCCCTGATGTGACCTAGAAAGGCATATATTTTGCCTCTATAATTTTGTAAGACAGTAGAACAAGGCCTGCTGTACTATATATAATGTGGTGGTAAGTCCAAACCAGTTTATATGCATGTGCTTAGCACAGTGACTGGCATATAGTAGGACATAGTAAATGTTTATTTACTGACTGATTTGGATATGAGAGAGTATGTTGGTAAGAAAGAGAATGTTGGTGCATACTGTGGTAGATGGAAGCTTGGTGAAATACCTGAAGGGAAGAAACTAGTTAATGTCAGGAATTGCCCATAAGGGTGGAGAAGAGGAGGGGTCCATGCTGCTTGCTTTTCCGTCTTCTCCGCTTATATTGTCCTTGTGTTTGCACAAGTGTTCATAGGTTATGTACCAGCCTGGGTTTATGACTGGTGCTTTTCCAGAGTGTATATACCACTAGTCAATCAGTCAGTCAACTGGCATTTTTAAGGTGCACCAGGCATTGTGTAAAATGCTGGAGATACAAAGAAAGCTGAAAGACAGTTCCTGTTCTCAAGAAATTCATGGTCTAATGGAAAAGACAACATGCAAATGACCTTATACAGACAAAATGTGACAGGATAAATCAGAGGTGAATCAACAGAGAAGGCATTGATAGCAAGGGGGATAGAGAGACTTCTAATGAAAGGTGAAAATTTAGCTGAGACCTGAAGGAAGCCAGGGAAGCCAGGAGGTGGAGAGGAGAAGGGAGAGGATTCCAGATATCAGCACTGCCAGAGAAAACCCTTGGAGTCAGTGGAGTGTGGAGTGAGAGAAACAGAGAAGAGGCCTGGATCAGAGAACAAAAAAATGAGAGTTCTGATCCCATCTGACCCAGCCCTGTTCATCTGATATGGAACTGCTGTTCTGGTTTCTTATCTTGAGGGAAAGGTGCTGCCATCATAAACCCAAGACCAGCACCAATTCTGGGCACACTAGTATAAATGCACCCTGAGGAAACATAGTCATGGTGGGGGAAACAACAACAGCAACAAAACACTGACTCTGGAGTCTGAGGACCTGGGTTCTAATCTTACATCCAATGCTTATTACCTGTGTGACCTCAAACAACTCACCTAATTTCCCTAAGCCTCAGTTTCCTCATTTGTAAAATGAGATGGCCTCTGAGGTCCCTTCCGGGTCTAACTCTATGAACCAACTCCATTTTCTCATCCCAGTGAATGGTTTGGAGAGGGTAGTGTGGAATCCAGAAAACAATGGCAGCAGTTAGCTAAAGAGTCAGCCAGAATGCCTAGTGTACATTGGGCGGTAAACCTCCTCTGCCCGCTACTCTATAGCTGCCTGGGATATCATTCCACTCTATTCTCAAGAGGGCACCAACAGGATACATTAGTTTATCTTGGACAGTGTCAGCTAATCTGTCAGACTCGGACTGGTACTTTTTTTTTTAATTTTAAATATTTTTTTCACAATTACATGTTAAAACAATTTAAAAAATATTTTTGTTTTAACATTTGTTTAACATTTGTTAAATACATTTAGAATTTATTTGTAAATAAACATTGTGTAAAATTTAAATTGTTTTTAAATTTAGATTTTTAAATTTTTTTTCTTTTATTTAGGCTGGTACTTTTTCATCAGATTAGGTAGAGATGGCTTTTGCTATCTGGAAATCTCAAAGGGCTGACCTTGACCTAATGGTGTCTGCATTGGAGGGGGAAATCTGTAGACTGAAAATTCTTCCAATGAAGTCTCTCATGTATGTGACTTGCTTGTAACAGACTTAATAAATGTTTTAAAAATGAGTAACTGAAGGAATGAAGTGCTTAAGGATTATAGAAGATTCTTTGATGAATGCAATTAAGGAGGTAACAATGTTTCTCAGATTATCAATATCTATGCTCTAGACAACTCTCTAAGACTACAAATTACAGAGAATGTGCTGACCTGCGTTGATAGAGGGAGTTTCTCAATCCAAGAATCTCTGTATTCACAAAATCAGATCTATCTTCTATTCTAAGAACTGTTCTATGATAGGATTCAGGCATAAAAGTGAACGTTTCTGCCCTCACAGAGGGATTCTTGACTTGAGTCTGTGAACTATAAATTCAGAGGATCTGTGAATTTGGATGTGAAAAAAAAACAACGACAACCCACATCATTTTCACCAACCTCAAACTGAAATTTAGCATTTCCTTCAGTTGTGAACATAAGCAACAAACATTATTCCAAGAAGAGGTAGCCAGGTTTCATCAGATTGCCAAAGGGATTCATGACATGAAGGAGGTTAAGAATCCCTACCATTCTGGAAATCCTCCAGCATACTGGGAGGAACCATTTTGGAGAATTCACATGGCTCATATGATCAGAAATTTAAGAGCTGGAGGAGACCTTGCCAATAATCCTGTATGGTATATGGACAAGAATTACACTGAGTGAGAAGGTGTAGAAAGTATGTGAGTAGTGGCCACTTCAGCAAGATCACAGATGTGTTGACCTAATGAGGAACTATGACCAATAATTTGTGAGTTTTTTTACTTTTCAAAAAATTTCTTTTTTGTTATATCACAAGCTTTCATTTAGAGTAACTAGCATTAGCCTCCAGGTCTAGCCAATGGAAAGCTCCTTGGTGTCCATATGAGAACTCAAGCTAATTAGAAGTATCACCCTTGGAAGTTTACCCAGGGGGCCTTGGCGCTAAAAGCATCTCAGGATCAAGGGTCACATCTGCTGAGCAAAACCTTTTTCACAAATAGGGGAAAAGGAGGCTTGAGGCCAATCCCTGCCTGACTCAGCAATCCATGAGTATAGTCAGAATTAAGGAAATTGTACTGTACAAGGGCTTCTGCAGGGTCCAATGTACTGATCATAATCTACAATGTAATGATTTATACTGAAGGAAGGATTCAGGTTAGTCATATTCATTCTTGACACTTGAGTGGCAAAGTCTTTGTTTCTTTTTGTTCCTGTCACATTTATGGAACTTCTAACTATCTCCAGGAGGACAAAGCAGGAAAGAAAAGTAAAATATTTCCCACCTACTTTGAGCTACAAGATGCCTATCCTAAGAGAGAGGAGTCTTTCACAAGCCTCACCACAGCCTGATTCAGTCCCAGGGCCATTCTGGAAGTATTCTGGGAATCTGCCAATTTATCACATAGATAATTATAGTGGATCTCAATTCACTGTTGAGGGATGACTGATAGAAGAACAATGCAGGGAGGAGTGTATCACAAAATTTATAAATGAAAGGGAGCTCAATGGTTATCTCATTCAAATCCATTTTTCACTGAGGAACTCTAAGGTTACACAAATAGGAAGAGGCAGTGCTGAGATTTGAGCACAGGTTTTTTGACTTCGTATTTAGCATTCGTTCCACTGAGTCCTTATAATGCATTAATCTTCTTCATGTTCTCTGTGGTCCAATCCAACTGGATTTCTTGCTGTTCCTCTCCCGTGATAATCCATTCCCTAACTCCATGACATTGCTCAAGCTGTCCCTCATGCCTGGAATGTCCTCCACTCTCACATCTTAAAATTCCTAGTTTCTTTCAAAGGTTCAATGCAAGGACTTGTCTTTTATGAGACTTTGTCTCAGCTGCCAGTGCCTCCAGTCAAATTAATATATCTTTTGTGTATACTTATGTGTGCCTGGAGGGACCATCTCCAGTCATCCTGATGTGTATCTGGTCACTGGACCCAGATGACTCCAGAGGTGAAAGTGAGCCTGGTGACTTTGCACAGCCTTCACTCACTGAAATTCAATTCACTTGCATGTCATGACATCACCTCCCACCTCCCTCAAAGAGGCATTCATCCTCTTTGAGAATGAACAACAAACAGCAGCGTATGTCTGGCATATAATAGATGCTTAATAAATGTTTAGTTAATGAATGAATTTTACCCTCTAGAGTTAAACCTCCTTCAGGACAAGAAAGAATTTAATTTTATCTGGATTTTTCCAGTGCCTAGGATAGTGCCTTAAATGTAGTAGGACCACTATTGGTCTCACCACAGCCATGGAGAGAAGAGAGGCAGTTTATTGTAATGGCACTACATTTTTCCAAGAATGTGGGCTATAGTGGAGAAGAAAGGAAGAAAGGAAGGAAGGAAGGAAGGAAGGAAGGAAGGAAGGAAGGAAGGAAGGAAAGAAGGAAGGAAGAGTGTGGTCCAAAGTGACTTAACAAAAAGAAATCCTTTGTGAAGAAATAGTATGTTTGTGAGCAAAGTTGCACAAGATAAGAATCATAGAATCTTGGGCCTGGAATGAACCTGAGAGGTGTTTTCAACTCCATTATGTTACAGGTTTAGAAATAATAGTTGAGTGAGATGAAGTGTCACAGTTCAATTCAATTCTACAATATCTACTAAGTGCTTACTTGCCAGGCACTGTACTGCTTGCTGCAGATACAAAGACAAGATGAAAGCATTTGCCCTCAAGGTGCTTACAATCTGTTGAAGATTGTACAAGATACAATTGTTGAAGATACAACTGGTATACAGACAGATAAGTAAATTCAAATTATATGCAAAGTGTATGCAAGGTAATTTGGGAGGGAGGAGGGGCAGAAAGATGTCACCTATGATGGGGCACTTGAGCTGAACCTTGATGGAAGTTAAGGATTCAAAGAAACAAAGGTGAGTAAGGAGAGCATCACAGACAAGGGTGAAAGCTTGTGCAAAGGCAAAGTAGGAAATAGAATGTCATATCAAGGAAAAAGGAGATAAGTCAGAGTAATGTTAATAGGATATAAGATCTACACACACACACACACACACACACACACACACACCTTAATAGGGCTATATGTCCAGCTGTTAAATATCCTTAATGACATAGAGCCCTTTGGGGGAGGAAGCTTGCTTAGGGGAGGCTTGCTTGTAGGAAGGCTTTCACACCTTTTGGTATTAAGTTGATTAGGCACTGGGTCATGAGTGTTGTGATGCCTTCTGGCTCTGAGAAGTGTGTATGTGTGTGTGTATATATAAATATACATATACATATATATATATATATATATATATACTTCTCAGTATAAATAAATAAATTTCAGAACAAATAAATTTCCAACCTTCATTGTGAGTTAGAAGATCAACAAAAGAGCAGAACATGCTATTCCAAAGCCAAGAAGCATTTATTTCATCAATACCATGAAATGCCCTTAATCAATTTTGGCTTCTGATTAGATTGATAATAAAATTTAAAGAGGACACAAAATGTTCTAAAAGCACACCAGGTTGTCAGTAATAAATTCTAAGTGTCCCTTAAAGTAATTTATTGAATGGCTCATCATGGTAAAATAGTATAGAAATGAAAAAATAATTCTTAGGACTGTATTTATAGACTCATACACAGAGGAATGAACTGTGGGAAAGAACACATCTTAATAAATTAATTAATTTATTTTTAGTTTTCAACATTCACTTCCATAAGTTTTAAATTTTCTCCATCTTTCTCCCGTCCTCCCTCCCCAAGATGGCATGCAATCCAATATAGGCTCTCTCTGTATATTCTTATTAAACATATTTTCACATTAGTCATGTATAGAGGAATTAAAATGAATGGGAGGAACCATGAGAAAGAAAAAATAAAACTAAACTAAAGTAAACAAAAAAAAGAGCAAATAGTATTCTTTGATCTGCATTCAGACTCCATATTTCTTTTTGTGGTTATGGACGGCATTTTCCATCATGAGTCTTTTGGAGTTGTTTTAGGTCCTTGCATTGCTGACAAGATCTAAGCCTATCAAAGTTAGTCATCACACAATGTAACTGTTATTGTGTACAATGTTCTCCTGGTACTGCTCACTTCACACAGCATCAGTTCATATAAATCTTTCCAGGCTTTTCATCTGCTCATCATTTCTTATACCACAATAGTACTCCAGAAAAAATACATCTTGACACTGGATGGTAACATTGGGATGAAAACTAGTTGTCTACTCTTAGTGCAACTGACTTGTCTCTAGAGTTATAAAAAAAAAAAAAGAAGAAAGCTTTGGGAAATTTGGGCTATCTTGGATGTAAATTGCTGAAAATAGGCACAGATCATATGCTTTTCCAGGCAAAGATCTGAAGCATCCCTGAAGTGCTATCCTTAGTATCAGTGCTGTAGGACTCTTTTACATAGATGGATGATCATTATGAATGAACTAAAAAGCAATTATGAAGCTCTTACTATGTGTCAAATACTGAGCCAAATGCTGAGGAAACAGAAAATCAAGATGTTCTTTGCTCTTAACAAAGTCAGATTCTAACTGGGGAAGACAAAACCTATGGGAGGATTCAGTTGTATGGATGACGGAAAAGCTTGGTAGTCATTAGGATTCAGTGTCAGGGCAGACAGCAAGGCCCAAAAGTTCTTAGGGTGCAACAGCAGGTAATATGGTAATGTCTAGGGGTCTGGAGTATACAGTAGCAGGGCTGATGACAAGGCCCACTAGACCTTAGGATACATTGGTCAGGGAGTTGGTAAGATCCATTGGTCTACCATCTTAATGGAAAGATTGTAGTTAGTGATTCTTTATTCATCTAAGCAGTGTGAGTAGTCTATAATTTTCTTTTTAGGGTGGCAGAGCTAATGAAAGGGCCAGCCTTCACTGATAGTCAGCTGAATGGCTCCTGCTATATTCTTTTAACTTTCTTGTGTCCTCTCTTACTTAACAGTGAAAATGGAAAAAGAAACAGTTAGGTAGTACAACAATCCAAAGCCATATTTATGGGTGAAACACTTTCAGTTAGTCTTTGTTTTCCCCATTATCCATCAGGGGTGGGGGGTGAGGGTGGAAGGGGTAGGGAGTGTAACCAGGATCTGGGACATATCCCAGACCTAAGGTAGATTCCATCAGTTTGTTGATGGGACAATTTAACTTCTCCACGGGGAAAGTCAGGGAGAGTTACAAGAATAGACATTCTGTAATTGGTTCTAGTTGGCTAACCACATGGTGAATAGGATTCTTTCTGATTGGCCATGGAGGCATTCCAAAGGTCAAGTCAGCTTCTGCCATGGCTGTCTTGCCTCAGCCCTGCTAGGGCTCCTATGCTCCCAAAAAAGGCTATTGTGTCATCCACGTCTGGTAGGAGAACACTCCTTCTCCCCTAAGAGAAGGTGACCCAAGAAATGGGTCTCAGTTTTCAGCCTTTGCATTTGCTCTTTTCCCTTTTAGGTGAAGGAGATGTAGCCAGTCACGAGTGTGTACACACAACACACACATACGCACACACACATTGCTTAGCACAATGCCTGGTACGAGGTAGGTGATTAATAAATGCTCATTGCTACATAAGTCATTATCTGTTTTCATAGTATTTTCTTTCGTTTGAATAGAAGTTCTGATTCAGCCTATCTCCTATTCAGGAGGTTATCCTGGTTGTTATAAAAAATCAAATTTACATTCAATTATTTCCTTCAAATCTATTAGCTCTTTGATCCAGACTAACTTCTTTTTAAAGAGTCTTAGGCCCTTTTTCACCTACAAATGTCTGAAGATATCACACTGTTCTTTGTAAAGATTTAAAGGATTTTCAAGGATATTTTGACTGTGGATGATTTTCATGCTTTTCACTGACGTTAGAGGCTAACCCTGTGTAAGAAGAGGAAAGATTTAATGAATTTCAATTTCTTGCCAGTCAATCACAACAAGAGAAACTTGCCTTAGGGAATTTCATTGGCAAATGGCCTTTGGAACAAGTGTCGCTGAGTACAAGTGGTTTAGAAGACCACAAAAGAAGATACTTTTTTCAAGAAAGAATGATGGAGGCAGAGAACTTGAAATATCTTCTTAGTAAGCAGTTGGCATGTTTGTTGGACCAGTTCAGCTTCAGTAATCCTTTAAGGAGTGAAATGGTTACTATTCTACATTGGCTTGATTGTTACTACAAGGAGGGATCCTTGTACAATGTTCGTAAATATTTAACAACTGGCTCTCAAAGAGAAAATATGCTTGACATACTTTTAAGTTTAATTTGCATTATTTACATTTTGTCCTTCACTTTATTAAATTTAGACAATCAACAAAACAGTAAGTCAAACTCTTATTTGTGGAGTTTAACTTCCACGGTATAAATGCAAAGACTAAAAATTTAACAACCAGCTAGCTCTTGCAAGATCCAGCACATCTCTGGATCCTTGACACTTTTTCTTTTTTTCCGCTAAGAAGATTTCGTCTAGGGTTAGATGCCTTTCCTTCAAACCTGTACCCAATTAGCTGAGTAGATTGGTCCACGTGTCAAGACCATAGGTTTGATTACTATATGGGCCAATGATCTTTGGTCTCTTTTATGGTTACAGGTTTACCCCTAGTCAACCACCTGGAAACAAATGAGAGGTAAATCATCCCTTCCATTATAAAGATAACTTAAAGTACATGTCCTATTGACATTGAATCAACATCAGCCAGGCAGTAAACAATTATCCAGGGTTGTGGCGATCATTGCACAAGGGATTCAGAAAAGGCAAAATACGGTCCTTGCCCTCAAGAAATTGACAATCTAATGGTGAAGAAAACAAGCAAACAAATTATGATACAGAAGTTAGGGAGAATGTGCTCTGGTACCTATTCTTCTACTAACTCCTTACCTGACCTTGCACTCCCCTGAGGTTACTCAAGTATAAAGTGAAAGAGTTGGGTTAGTTGACCTCAAAGGACCTTCCCAGGATCTATTTTCTCTCATTTTATAAGACCCAGTCCATCTGCAGTATTACTACCATACAAAAGATTAATGTGTTACGTCCTACTTTCTGACAGGATATGTAAAATAACTGAGCTATGAAATATTAATATATTTTCACCTGAGAAAAATCATAAGGATCTCACATCAGTGCTGGGCTGATGGATTTGAAGTCAGTTTTGCAGGAGGGAGGCAGGAGAAATAGATAGGTGTGGATGATGTGAACCAAGGGAATTTTCTTCCAACATGTGAGCTGTGCTGAAACAGCACCTCTTCTCTCCTTGAAAATTGAGCAGCATTTCTCTAAATCAGCTTGTCATATTTTCTGCACCAGTAATCACTGGGCTGATGACACAAGCATCATTTTTTTGCGGTATTTTTGGTCAAGCTACCCTCTGCTTGAAAGCCTCTGGCATATGAGGCAATTTTGGTTAAGCAGATGACTTTCCACCATACCCAAGTCTACTGGAGCCAAGGAAAACCCCAATCCATCAAAAAGCATCACTCCCAGAAGTAGTTTTCCCCCAAACAGGCTCCTTTAAAATAAAGGAAGCAGCTAGATTCTGTCTCAATAGCTAGGAAGGTTGCCGGCCCTGCCACTTCCTGGTTGTGCCACCCTGAGCAAAGCACTTGGCCCTCTTTAAGACTCAGTTCCCCATTTATAAAGTGAAAAGGTTGGGGTTAGCTTACCTCTGAGATAACTTCCAGGTCTCAAGTCTGTGGTTCTAATTAATTCAAACCCAGCAGTCTTCTCCCAGTGTTAGAGTACTGGGAACTTTTTAAAGAATCTTAGAAAGACATTTAGTAGAATTCTTGGGAACTCACTCTCTACGTTCTCTTCTCCTTTCTTCTCCTCTCAAGCCCTTTATACTGAGAGCTAGCAAGCTGCCTACTGCATCAGGCTTAGGAAAGAGAAAGATGAGTGTTGGGGACCTCAGTGTTCAGCACTAAGCATGATGGGAGATGTGAATAAGAAAAGTGACCAGGCAATGTGGGTAGTTCAAGGAAGAACCATGAACTCCATTTAATGATGATTTGAACAAGATTTTTAAAGATCCAAAGGACAAAGTTTCCAGTATTCTCATCAATAGGCTTAGTTTATTACATCCTGGGATATTATCTTAGTTTTATCACTACAATGGTCTGATACATCCTGGAAGTAAACTCAGATAAAATCAAGTTTCTGAATCCTAGGCACCAAAAGTCTTGGGAAAGCCAGGCAGGTCTTTGGGAAGTCAATTAACATTTTTAAAGTCATTAACAAGGAGGATTCAAATGAGATAAAACTTCAAAGCATCTTGAGTTTGCCTATGTGTAATCATTGTCCTGAGTATATTGTACCTTGGAACCAACACAGGATGGATAATTTTAATAAAGGACATGTCCTGAAGTTTGGGGGCAAAAGTTTTGATTTCAGGATACCAAATAAAAGTCATTTTCAGAAGTGCACCCCTGAGGTTCTTTCTGGGGATCCAGCCTTTGCAAGCTGCCATCACCTTGAGTAGAATTAGGGTACATAATTAAGATCTCTTATCTGAGTCCTGGATCAGGCCTATTTGGCTCTGCCACAGATGAGAAGGAAGGAACATCTCAATTTCAAAGCAAGATGCCTCATTACCCAGAGAAATGTAGGCAAACCAAAGGACCTACGGTATGGGTGAAGCTCATGTGATAATGATGGATGGCAGTTTCTTCATGGTTAACAGCTACTATGAGCAAGCATAAAACCCCATACTTGTCCTGACAAAGATCCTTGGCCCATCAGCTGCTCTCTGAATCTCCGTGACACTAACACCTGCCTCTGAATATAGGGAAAGGAGAGTAACAGTGGATAGGCTAGTAGGGTCAGTACTGGGAAGAGGAAAGATATTACAGGAATTATAAGATCATGGATTTATGGGAGCAGTTCTTAGAATTTAGTCAGGTAGCTGACTCACCAGATAATAAAAATAACAAATATCTTTTATGTGGCATGTGTTCGTTTTTTCAATCATTTGACTCTTTGTGACCTCATTTGGGGTTTTCTTGGCAAAGGTACTGGAGTGGTTTGCCATTTCCTTCTCACTTGTTTTATGGATGAAGAAACTGAGGCAAACAGGGTTAAGTGACTTGCCCGGGGTCACACAGCTAGTAAGTGTCTGAGGCTGGATTTGAACTCAGAAAGATGAGATTTTCTGACTTCAGGCCCAGCACTCTACGCACTGTGCCAATAGGTTTGCAAAGTGTTGTCTATGTATTATTACATTTGATTTTCCTAGTGACTCTATGAGGTGAGTGCTGATTATTACCCACATAAGTAAACCCAAGCTCACAGTAGCTGTGATTTGCCAAGGAGTCATATGACTAGTAAGTTACACTAATTGACCTCACTGGATTATTGGAAGGCATACCCAATTAAATTATTATATTGCAGCTGAAGGTTTGTTTCTTCTTTTTTGGACAAGAGGACTAGACTTACGCTTTTCATTTATGTTTGGGAACTCTAGGTGTGGAAACTCATTTCACTGATACAGGTTTGCTTATCAGTTTCCTCATCTGTAACATGAGGATAATAGTAACCCCTACTTCCCAGGGTTGTTTTGAAGATAAAATAAGATAATATTGTAAAGCACTTTTGAACCCTTAAAGCACCTTAGAAATGCTAGCTATTTATGCCTTACAGTCTTAGACAATAGCCTTGAGCATTGAAAGGTTGCAATTGTTCAGGATTACACAGCCAGTAAGTCAGAGGCAGGTTGTGACCCTGGGTCTCCTTGATTTACCACGTTGCTTCTCATAAAACAGACGAAAAAAAAACCCCAACCAATGCTCACCCATTCAATTCCATTGTTTTCTATAGAATAAGATGGATGAAAAACATAATCAAAGGGCCTTCAAATGAGGCATGAAAACAACAGTAGTGATTTAGACTCAGGAACGGTTCCAAGGAGGGTGTGGGGGAGGGAATCTCCTTCCCTAGGAACATTATAAACACCTTGTGTGTCTGAGTGGATTAAATGTAGTCTTTACCAGAACTAGACCTAGGCACTTGCGATTGGGAATCCTGGGTCAAGATGATAAAAGGCAGAAAAGACAAGATCTTTCGAGGAGGGTAGGGTGGTATTCCAGATCCGTGATTTTCATTATGGTAGGGAGCTCCAATTGTAGAAATTCTTCCCTAACACAAAGTAGCAACTCTATCCAACTCATCAAGGTGTGTCTTAGACAAGATTTTGGTGTTCTAGCACATAGTGTACTTATGTTTGTAGTTTGCCCTTCACACACACACACACACACACACACACACACACACACACACACACATACACACACACTTCCTTGAGGGTAGTAAAGTTAATTAGACCTTTAGGCAGCAGGGACTAGAGAGGGTTGGGGTGGTGGCCTTATTGATTACAAGAGAATCTCCAGTAGTGTGTGTATACATACACAAACTTCACTTTTCTAAAGTGTGTATTCATCAAGATGTACTCCTCTCTCTGCTGCCTGGTAAGGTTAAAAACTGAGTGTTGAATAAAGGGTGTAGATAGGCTTTACGAGGTTCAGCACACTTGGATAAAAGAGGCCAGCTTTCGTGTACTCTCAAACACTCCTCTAAGGTGAAAGGGCCATAGGAGGGAACTCTCTGATAAAGGTGGCAGAAAGCCGGCATTTGGTTTATTCTGAAGTGATTTGCTTTTTTTTTTTTTTTAGTCACAGATAAAGAGGGGCCCAAGGGGTTTAATATACTTTTAAGCCCAAATAATGTAAAGGAAACTAATGCCCTTTTAATTTTTTTAAATTTTACTTTATTTTTTTCTTAATTACATGTATCATTTTTAACATTAATTTTAAAAAAAATTTTGAGTTCCAAATTCTTTCCCTTCCCCCTCCTTGAGAAGCCAACCAATTTGCTATTGATTATACACATGCAGTCATGCAAAACATATTTCCATATAAAAGAACACAGACAAAAAAAATAAATAATAAAGAAAAAAGTATACTTCAAACTGGATTCAGACTCCATTAGTTCTTTCTCTGGAGATGGATAATATTTTTCATCATAAGTCCTTTAGAATTGTCTTGGATCATTGTATTGTTGAGAATAGCAAAGTCATTCTGAGTTGATCATCATACAATATTGCTCTTTTTAAAAAATTATTTTTAATTTGTGGAACAAAACAAATACTTCCATTTGTATGATTTTAAATAAAAGATGATTGCATGTGAAACTGCAAATCTATTGTGTACAACTTGCTATTGCTTTTAAATATATAATAAAGTTATCTTGTAAATTTATTTTTTCCCTTTTTTTCTTCCCTTTAGTTTTTAGGATTTCAAATTTAGTACTTAATTGGGGATTTTTAGTTTGTTCTTGTTCTAGTTTTTAAAATTTCATACCCAGTTCATTGGCCTGCTCTTTCTCTATTTTATTGATGTAAATTTGGAGATATTTATTTTCCTCTGATCATGACTTTTGTTGTATTTCATACATTTTGATATGCTATTTCTTTATTGTCATTATTTTTAATGAAATTACTGATTGTTTCTTTGATTTATTCTTTAACCCACTCATTCTTTAAGATTAGCTTTCTTAATCTCCAGTTTGTTTTTAATCTAAGTTTCCATGATCCCTTGTTAAATATTCCATTGCATTGTGATCTGAAAAGGATACATTTAATATTTCTGCTTTTCTGCTTTTAACTATAAAATTTTTATGTCCCGATATATGGTCTATTTTTGTAAATGTACCATAAGCTGCTGAAAAAAGTATATTTCTATTTCCGTTCAATTCTCTTCAGATATCTATCATATCTAGCTTATCTAAAATTCTGTTCACTTCCTTGACTCCTATTTATTTTTTGATTAAATTTATCTACTTCTGAGATGGGAAGGTTAAAGTCACCCACTAGTATAGTACTACTTTCTATCACCACTTGTAATTCATTTAAATTTTCTTCAAAAAATTTGGATGCTATAGTATTTGGTGCATGTAGGTTCAGTATTGATATTGCTTTATTGTCTGTAGTAATTTTTATCAAAATGTAGTTACCCGTTTATATCTATTTGAACCATAACTTTGTCTGAGATCATAATCAGTACCCCTCCCTTTTTTGCATCAACTGAAACATAATAAATTCTACTCTAATCTTCCATTTTAACTCTGTGTGTATCTCTTATTCTTAAATGTGTTTCTTGTAAACAACATATAGTTGGATTCTGATTTTTAATCCTCTCTGCTATTCTTTTCCATTTTATGGGTGAGTTCATCCCATTCACATTCAAAGTTATAATTACTATTTGTGAATTTCCCTCCATCTTATTTTTATTCACTATTGTCCTTCTTAGCCTCTCCTTTCACCCTATCCTTATTGCCTTATCTTATCCCCTTATCATCCTAAATCCTATTCCTTATTCTACCCACCCCTCTAAAAGTCCTTCCCTTATTCTCTCCCACACGCTCCTAAATCTTAATCGAAACACTCTTTTAAAAGGCCCTCCCCAACCCAGTCCCCCAATCTTCTTACTTCTCTAGGAGTTCAAAAGACTTCTAGATACTTCTATATGTATACTTTATTTCCTCTTCAATCTATATCTGATGAGTAAGATTCCAACATTACCAGCCCTCCACCCTCACCTGTTTTTTCTGTATCTGTTCTTCCTTTCATGCCTTGTTTTTATGAGATAATTGCTCCTTTTTACCCTTTTCTATCCAATTTTGTTTTTTAGAATCTCTCCATTATATATAACTTAGCCCCAATCTTTCAAACTACCCTAGTGAGGATGATAGTTTTAAGAATATTGATAATAGTTTCATATGTAAGAAGTAAATGGTTTTGATGAGGTGTAGGCTCTGGGACCCCCCCTTGAGTTCTCCTTGAATCTTTGAGGTACACGCTCTGGGAAACCCCCTGAAGTCTGATTGAATCTTCCCACTTGATGAGGCATTTGCAGAGGCCATAAGTATTTCATTGTGGCTGGGCCTAAACCTCTGTTACTAGCCTGGCTCTCCATTGTCCATCTGCTTCCTACCCTTGAGCCTATCAAAATATCAATCCACTCTTTCATTGACCTCATTAACTCCTCCTGAAGACCCTCCCCAAACTCCTTCTCTAGACCACCCCTAGATTCCTCTGTATATAAGACCCCATCTTCCCTCCATGTGGGGTGAGAGCGCCACAGAAGGCCCTAGCACAGACTTGCTCTGTGAGAGACTTACTCTGTCCTGCTTGCCCCATGCAAGCATCACAGTTACCTAGACTCCTTAAGAGTCTACTCAATATGGCAAACTATTAATAAACTTTACTTTTCTTTGACTGAGAAGACTTGAGTCCAATTCTTTCGGCAGTACCTTGCATGTTGTTATTTTGGGTTCTCGGGCAACCCTAACCCTCTTTGGGTAAAACCTCTTCAATCTGATCTTAATAAGTCTCATAGTTAGTCTTTAATGTTTTCCTTATATTTCTTTTGGATCTTTTATTTTGAATTTTCCATTGATATCTAGTGGGGGGGGTTTTGGTCACAAATACCTGAAAGTTTTTCAGTTTATCAATTGTCCATTTTCTCTTATTTAGGATTATACTCAATTTGGCTGGGTAAATTATTCTTGGTCACAACCCCAGCTTTTTTTGCTCTTTGAAATATAATATTCAAGACCTACAGCCTTTTAGTAGAGAAGCTGCTAGGTCTTGTGAAATATTGATTGTATCTGGGCAGTATTTAAATTTTTTTCCCCTTGTTACTTGTATTTCCTTTTTAACCTGCAAGTTTTGAAACTTGGCTATGATAATCCTCTAAGTTTTCCTCCTGGGATCTCTTTCAGGTATGAACAGTAGATTTTTTCCCCTCTATTTCTAATTTTCCCTCTTGTTCTAGAACTTCAGGGCAATTTTCCATAAGAATTTCTTGTAATATTGTATCAAGATTCTTTTTTTCATCATAATTTTCCAACAATTCCTATCTGTTTTTCTGTGATCTGTTTTCTAGAGCAGTTGTTTTTCTAGTGAGATTTTTCAGATTCCCTGAATTTTTTCCAGTTTTATTATTTCTTTGTGTCTTATAATGTTATTCAATTCCTCTTGCCCAATTCTAGTTTCCTTAAGATTTTGGATTTCTTTTTCCAATTGGTTAATTTTTTTCCCCATAGTTTTCTTGGCTTGCTTTTATTTTTTTTCTAATTAATTCTCTATGTCTCTCATTTGATTTTTTAATTTTTCAGTTCTTCCAAGAACTTTTTTGGACTTGTGACCATTTAATGTTACTCTTTGGGGTGATTTACCTTAATATCTTCCTCTGAATATGAACCCAAATCTTCTTTTACACCAAAGTAGCTATCTGTAATAAGGTTCTTTTTGTTGTTGTTGTTGTTCTTTGCTTATTGTGATGTTAATTGGATTAAGCTCTTCCCCAGGGACGGCTAAGTGGTGCAATGAATAAACACTGGCCCTGGAGTCTGGAGGACCTGAGTTCAAATCCAGCCTGAGACACGTAACACTTACTAGCCAGGTGACCTTGAGCAAGTCATTTGACCCCAATTACTCTTCCCTCGCCCCTCCAAAAAAGCAAAATTAATTAATTAATTAGAAAAACAAGATCTTCCCCACCCATTAATAGGCCTCACATGGCACCTATTAAGGGAAGCTTGCTTGTAGGCTTTCATACCTTTTGCTAATTTCTAATTAGGCACTGAGTCACGAGGGTTGTGATGCCTTCTGGCTCTGAGAAAGATATATATGGGTGTGTGTGTATATCATACATATTATATATAATATATACTCTGAGTTGGTATTTTGCTTTGGGGGCTTACTTATGAGACAGTTCTTGTGTTTCTTTGAGATTCTGAGCAGCTGTATGTTCAGAGCTCCCCTTGATCTAGGGATATAAGTAAAGTGTATAGTTGATTCAGGCAGTCAGAACCCTGTCTGTTTATCTTTATTTCTCTGCTTGTATTCTCTCTATTTTCTTCATTTGGATTTTCTTTGAAGTTCAGGGTACTGACTATTCCCTTGAATTAATGAATGTAATTAAAAAGATTGTTAACCCCTTGAACAGCTATCTTTTCTAGGAAAGTAAGTCTAAGAACCTGTGCTAGCAGCCATCCTAGGTACGCCAGTGTGGTTGCCAATAAACTTACTCATTTTTATTTTACTTTCTTTTGCTTTATTTTTAGCAGCTTATTATTGTAATCAGGGTTTAATTCCAATTGTGAGTAATGGTTTCCCAGATCTCAGGTCCTCCTCACTGTTATTTTCTGAATTCTGTCTGGGTGCTCAACCGCAGGCTCTCCTCTCCTCACCTAAGCCATAGTCAGGGACTCCAGTCACATTGTCCCCAAAATGTTCCTACTCCCTGCAATATTGTTCTTCCTGTGTACAGTGTTCTCCTGGTTCTAGTCACTTCCTTTTGCATCAGTTGATATAAGACTTCTCAGGTTTTTCTGAAAGCATCTTGCTCATCATTTCTTATAGCACAATAGTATTCCATAACAATCATAAAACCACAACTTATTCAGCCATTCCCCAAAGGATGGGCATCCCTTTAGTTTCCAATTCTTTGCCACCATAAAAAGAACTGCTATAAATATTTTTGTATATGTAGGTACTTTTCCCTTTTTTGGTTGATCTCTTTGTGATACAGACCCAGTAGTGATGTTACTGCATCAAAATCACAGTTTGATTGCCCTTTAGACATAGTTCCAGATTACTCTCCAGAACTGTTGGATCAGTTCACAACTCCACCAACAAGTGCATTAGTGTCCCAATTTTCCCACATCTTCTCCAGCATTATCATTTCCCTTTTCTGTCATATAAACAAATCTGACAGTTGTGGGATCCTATCTCAGAGTTGTTTTAATTTGCATTTCTCTAATCAATAGTGATTAAAACATTTTTCCACTTAACTATAGATAGCTTCAGCTTCTTTTTTCTGAAAATTGCCTGTTCATATCCTTTGACCTTTTATCAATTGGAAAATGACTCATATTCTCATAACTGTCAAGTGATTTACAAAGTAATGTGCAAAGTACTGCTAAGAAGCGTTGCATACTAAGATACATTGCCAGGATCTTGAGCACTGATCATTTTAAATAAAAATATAACACAATTAATATAAAAAAATAAATATGATATAATATAATACAAAAACATTAATACAAAATACCACAATATCTTTTTACTTTCATTCTTATAGCTTATATTTATTTTATTAGGAAGGGAACAAGCATTTACTAAGTCCCTACTATTTCTAAGGCACTGTAATGAACACTTTACAAGTATCTTAATTGGTCCTCACAAGAACTCTGGGAGCAAGGTCCTATTATTATCCTTGTTTTAGTTGAGAAAACTGAGGCAAACAAAAGTTAAGTGGCTTGTCCAGGATCATGCAGCTAGTAAGTGGGTCTGAGACCAACTTTGAACTTAGTTCTCTTCCTGACTCCATGGCCCATCACTCTATCCACTTTGCCACCTACCTGCCTTTGTTGAAGTAATGGAATAAAGTAGTCTTCTCTCCATGGTATTTATTGTTGCTCAGTCGTTTCAGTAGCGTCAATTGTGCCCAAGTCTTTGTGACCCCATTTGGGGTTTTCTTGCCAAAGACACTGGAGTGATTTGCCATTTCTTTCTCCAGCTCCTTTTTACAGTTGAGAAAACTGGGCTTAATAGGGTTAAGTGACTCACCCAGGGTTTCCCAGATAGAAAGTGTCCAAGGCCAGATTTAAACTCAGTCTTCCTGACTCCAGTTCTGGAGTGTTGTGTTGTGTTGTGCTGTGTTACGTGGTTGTAAATCAACTAGAAGGAATCAAAAAAGTAATGGGAAGATACTTAATTAGAACTTAGTGAGTCTATAGCATGCTAGTTATCAAACTTAGGCATGAGAAGTGGAGGGAATATCCCTGTTGAGGTTTGGAATTTAGAGGTGTTTGAGACTCCAAAACACCAACACACCAGAGCCTGCTGAATGAATTCGACTCAAGCCTTCTCTTAGCCAGAGTAAAACAAAGTTTATTAAAGATTCTCCATAATAGGTTGAGTCTTAAGAAGCCTAAGTATTTGTGATGCTTGTATTGGACAAGTAGGCCAGAGCATTTTGACACAGACTGAGTCTGCTCTAGATTGATTTGCTTTGGGGGCTCACTCATGGAGGCAAGATGGATCTTATATACAGAAAGACTGTGGGAGGGATCTGGGGTGGTCTAGATGAGGGGTATGGGGAGGGTCTTGAGGAGGACTCTAAGGAGATTCTTGACAGGACTGAGGTCAGACTCTAGGAATGGGACTAAGGGTGGAAAATAGCTGAAGACTACCTGGAGATGATAGACAATGGAGGGCTAGGTTAGTTTAAGGGTAACAGATTTGAATATAGATATTTTGGTAGAATTAAGGGTGGGGAGTAGCTACACAATGGAGGGCTAGGTTAGGTTAAGAGTAACAAATTTGGGCCTAATCATAATGAAAGGCTTATGGCCTCAGTCAAATGCCCTATCAAGTGGGAAGATTCAATCAGAGTTGAAGGGGTTTCCCAGAGCCTGTACCCCATCACCCCCACCAATAAAATCTACCAAAGAAGAAAAACACCGTATTTAGCTAAATCTGTCAGAGATATTTTATTAGTGCGCTAGTTGTTTGCTTGAAAAGACATAGCCAAGAGTTCCTCTTGCAAATCAATTAATCAGCAAAAGAACATAGCTTTCAGTTAAGGTTTTTGAATTATTTATTAGGGTAACAACAATGGCAAGTACCTTTGGGGAGATTCTGTATTCTCAGAAAATTAAGGACACCCCCTCCCTTAGTCAGGTCAAGAATAAGCAAAAGAACACTCCTTGACGTCATCAATAAACTCTGGGATACTCCCTCTATATCCATATCCATATATCTATATGTATATATATCTTGCCACTGAACCCAGATGGTTCTGGAGGAAAGAGTGAGGCTGGTGACTTTGCACAACCCTACCTCACTTAAACCCAATCCATTTTCAAGTCATGACACCTCTTTCCTGATGTGATGGGGCTCTTTAAGAATGAAGGACAAATCATCTTGCCACACAGGAGAGTAGGGAGAATGGGGATGAGAGGTGGGATGATGGAGTGGAGGGTTGATAGAAGTGCACACTTCTGCAGAGGGACAGGGACAGGGACAGGATAGAGAGTGGAATGGGGGGGGGGG
>CM053580.1:52759570-52793535 GCA_028627135.1 Pseudochirops cupreus | reverse complement strand
AAATTAGATTGGAGCAAATGGAAGCTAATGACTTTATGAGAAATCGATATACTATAAAACAAATCCAAACAAATGAAAAAATACAAGGCAATGTGAAGTATCTCATTGGAAAAGCCACTGACCTGGAACATAGATCCAGGAGAGATAATTTAAAAATTATTGGACTATCTGAAAGCCATGATCAGAAAAAGAGCCTACACACCATCTTTCAAGAAATTATCAAGCAAAATTGCCCTGATATTCTAGAATTAGAGGGCAAAATAGAAATTGAAAAAATTCACCCATTGCCTTTTGAAAAAGATCCCAAAAAGAAAACTCCTAGGAATATTATAGTCAAATCCCAGAGTTCCCAGGTCAAGGAGGAAACACTGCAAGCAGTCGGGAAGAAACAATTTGAGTACTGTGGAAACACAATCAGGATAATACAAGACCTAGCAGCTTCTACACTAAAGGATAGAAGGGCTTGGAACATGATATTCCAGGGATCAAAGGAGCTAGGATTAAAGCCAAGAATCACCTACCCAGCAAAACGGAGTATAATGCTACAGGGGAAAAGATGGTCATTCAATGAAATAGAGGACTTTCAAGTATTCTTGATGAAAAAACCGGATCTGAACAGAATATTTGACTTTCAAATTCAAAAAGCAAGAGCAGCATGAGAAGGTAAACAAGAAAAAGAAATCGTAAGGAACTTATTAAAGTCGAACTATTCACATTCCCACATGGAAAAGTAATAATTGTAACTCATAAGACTTTTTTCAGTATGAGGATAGTTGAAGGGAATACACACACACACACACACACACACACACACACACACACACACGCATATGTATGTATAGAAGGGTGTATTTGTGTATAAACACATATGTGAGTGTGTGCATATGTATGTACATGTATACATAGAGGGCACAGGATGAGTTGAATATGAAGGGATGATAGCTAAAAAAATAAAATTAAGAGGTGAGAGAAGAATATATTGGGAGAAGGAGAAAGGGAGAGTTAGATCAGGGTAAATTATCTCATATAAAAGAGGCAAGAGAAAACTTACAATGGAGAGGAAGAACAGGAAGGTGAAAGAAAATGGGTCAACCTTACTCTCATTGAATTTGGGTTAAGGAGGGAATAACATACACACTCAATTGAGTATCTTACCTTACAGGAAAATAGGGGGGAAGGAGATAAGAGAGGGGAGGATAGAAGGGAGGGCAGATTGGGAGAGAGGGTAGTTAGAATCAAACACTTTTGAAAAGGGACAGGATCAAAGGAGAAAATAGAATAAGTGGAGGGTGGGATAGGATGGAAGGAATTATAGTTAGTCTTTCACAATATAACTACTATGGAAATGTTTTGCATAACTACACATGTACAACCTATAGTGAATTGCTTATCTTCCCAGTGGGAGTGGGTGAAGAGGGAAGAAGAGAAAAAATCTGGAATTCAAAGTTTTAAAAACAAATGTTTAAAAAAAATTGTTTTTTACATGCAACTGGGAAATATACAGGCACTGGGGTATAGAAATCCATCTTGCCCTTCTAGAAAGTTGGTGGGGGGGGAGGGGATGATGTAGGATATAAGAGAGAACAGATTGGAGGAAGGGGTATTCAGTAGGCTTGCTATTTCGGGGTGTGGTTAGGGGAATGATGGGGAGAAAAATTTGTAACTCAAAATCTTGTGGAAATGAATGTTGAAAACTAAAAATAAATAAATAAATTGGAAAAAAAAAAGAAACAGGAAAAAAAAAAGGCCAAGTTCTCTGTATCTGGAACCATCTCCAGTCATCCTGATCTATATTTTGCCACTGGACCCAGATGGGTCCAGAGGAGAAAATGAGGCTGGTGACTTTGCACAGCCTTCCTTCACTTAAATCCAATTCACTTGCAAGTCATGGCATCATCTACCTCATGTCATGGTCCTTTTCCAGAACCAAGGACAAACAACCATTAAGTGACTTCTATATAGCAGGCGCTGTACTAGGCACTGGGGATATGACTGTAAAAAATGAAACAGGCCTTACAAGGAACTGACATTTTAATGGTGGAGACAACAAATACATATAAAATTCACATTCAGTTGGTTAACAAGCATTTATTAAGGACTAACTATATACCATACCCTATTTTAAGTGCTGGGGAAAGACAAAAAATATGGACCTTCTTGTCAAGAAGGCTTACATTCTAATATTAGGAGGGAGCCAACATACAATTACATACATATAAGATATATGATGTTTATTAAAAGGAAAAGAAAACATAATTCTTTAAAAAATTTGTTGATAATCAATATCAAATCAACATTTTAATGACATCTTTTGTTTTTTACATTATCAGAATTCCTCCCCCCTTCCCCAAGAGCCATCTCATATCAGAAATAATATTTTAAAGGGACAAAAAGTAGAAAAGAAATAAGCATAAATATAAAATGAATAAGTGCAAAAATATACAAATTAGTTAAGGAAGGAAGACACTAGCATTTGTGGAATGAGAGGGGAGGGGCAGGAAAAGTTTCATGCAGGAGATGCCTAAACTGAGTCTTAAAGAAGAGAAAGACCCTATGAGGTAGGGGTAAGGAGGAAGTGAATTCCAGACTAGGGAGACAGTGTAATGGTGCCAAGACTGGAGATGAAATGTTGAGGAACAAAGACAAGTACACTTTGGCTGGATTGCAGAATGTAGGAAGAGGTGAAGCTGGACATATAGGTTCAGGTCAGGTTTTGAAGAGCTTTAAAAGCTAACCACAGGAGTTTACATTTCACCCTAGAGGTAACAGGAAGCCATTGAGTTGACTTAATAGGGGATCTGCCTTGAAGGTAGGTAGAGGTGAGCAGGGCAGACTGGAGTGATGAGAGACCTGAGGCATCATGACTAATTGGGAGATTGTCGGAATAAAGATGGTGGTGATTTCAACAAGAAAGTTCAGAAGAGCAGAAGGCTTGGGGGGAAGAGATAATGAATTCAGTTTTGGACATGATGAGTTTTAAGATGTCTCTGCGACTTTTAGTTGGAAAGCTAGGTATTTAGGCATTTGGAGATGAAAGACTAAATTTCAACAGAGACTGGAACTGTATATACCCATGTGTGTGTGCACACACACCTGTGTGCATATTTGTTAGTCATCTGCATAAAGATGATAATTCAACCCACTGGAGATGACCCATGTCAACTAAGCTCCATAGTGCAAAAAAAGAGTAAAAATAATGCTTATGGACAAAAATTGGTAGTCTCTGGTATTTTTGTTATTTGTTGTGGGCTAGGTGGCTCAGTGTATAGAGCGCCAAGCCTGGAGTCAGGAAGACTTAAGTTCAAATGTGACCTTAGATACTTAGTAATTGTGTGACCCTAGGCAAGTCATTTAACTCTATTTGCCTCAGTCTGCTCATCTGAAAAGAGCTGGAGAAGAAAATGGCAAATCACACCACCATCTTTGCCAAGAAAACCCCAAATTGGGTCATGATGAATCTCAACTGATTGAACAACAATGAAAAAGCATTTTTATAATATAGTCTACATTACTTTTGTAGAAATAACTCATTTATCCATCAAACATTCATTCAGTGTCTTTGATATATAAGGAACTGTGTTTGATGTGGAAAGACAAAAAAGTAGAAATGATATGGTCCCTTCCTCAAAGAAGCCCACAATCATGGAGGGAAGATTCAGTGGACACAGCAATACAACAAAATGGAATGTGATGTAGTGCTCTTTGTCACACCTTCCAAGGTCAAACAGAAGGAGCCTAATCCCACCTCTGTGGGACCACTCTTCAAATATTCAAAGATGGCCACCACATCTCTACCAAGTCTTCTCTACTCAGCAGCCATAGTTCTTAAAAGTGGTCCTCATGTGGCATTATCTTTGCTCTCCTACTTTCCATTCAAGATGCTTTCTGGTTTACTTGGGTGCTTTCTAAAATGTGACAACCAGAACTTAACATAACACTTCAGATGTGTTTTGACAGGAGCAGAATGTGCAGAAGGCTTAGTGTCTCCCTTTTCCTGGGTACTGTGGCTCACTGACTACAGCCTAGGATTGCCTTAGCTTTCTTGCCTGTCATATCACACTGCTGATGGACATTTAGTTTGCTGTTCACTTGGGCCCTCAGATCTTTCTCAAATGAACTGTTTATTTAGCTATCTCCTCTGTCTTGTACTTATAAAACTGATTTTTCTTGTAACTCAAGTAAAAGATTTTATATCTATTCCTAAAAATCTTTTTAAAAATTTGACCAATCTTTACCCAGTCAAGATCATTTTGAAGCTTAATACTGTAATTCAATATGTTAGCTATCCAGGGGGTATGCTGGCAAATGTTTAACAACCAGGTCTGGGGGGTGGGGAATGAATGCATAAAAAGCTTTTAAGTTTAATCTGTTTATGAACATTTTCTCCAACATTTTCTTAAGCCTAGACAATCAACAAAACAACAACTTAAGCCCTGATATGTAGCATTTGCCTAATTCTAAGATATAATGCTTAAACTGAAAATTTAACAATTAGAAAGCTGGAAGTTGGTCCAAGCTGGCTCCAGAACATCACTGTAGCTGTTATCCCTTTCAAGCTTTGCACTATTGGCAAATTTGATGAGTAAGGACATATATGTTGTTGTGGTGGTTGTATAGTAAATAGAACACTGGGCTGGGAGCCAGGAAGACTCATTTTCCTGAGTTCCAGTCTGGATTCAGACACTTACTAGCTTCATGACCCTAGGCAAGTCACTTAACCCTGTTTGCCTCAGTTTCCCCATCTGTAAATTGAGCTGGAAAAGGACATGGCAAACCCCAATGGGGTCATGGAGAGTCAGACAGATGCAACTGAAAGGACTGAACAACAAGAGCAAATGGGGATCAACCATCGATCCTTGGAGCACTCCACTGCTTAAATGGAGATTTCCAAGTTGACATCAAATCGTTAATGATTACTCTTTGGGTATTCCCTCTGATAAGACGTAAACTCATTGAGAGTAGGAATTCTTTCTTTTTTTCTTTCCTCTTTTTTTTTGGTCTTTATTTTCCCATTACACAGAATGGTACAAGGTATGTAGTGGGCACTTAATAAATGGCACGTAGTGGGGGCTGAATAAATGCTTGTTGATTGACTGGTACCATTCAACCAAACTGGAATCCACCTAATTTTTCTGTTATTGATCCCATCCCATTGCCATCTTTTCCATAAGAACTGCTAGGAACTATCCATTGCTGTGACCAAAAAACTAATCACTCTGTAGCCAGCTTGGTGGTGAACCTCTCCAAACTTTGGTTAGGTCTTCAATGACCAAGAAACAATTCATGGTTGACTTTCTAGAAACAGAGATCATAGAAGTGAAGAGGTTACCCATAAAGAGGGTTAGGGTTGCTCTGGAAACCCCAAAATACCAACACGCCGGGTCCTGCTAAAAGAATTCCACTCAAGTCTTCTCTCAGCCAAAAAAAAGTAAAGTTTTTTAAAAGTTCGCCATGTTGGGTAAACTCTTTAAGGAGCCTAGGTATCTGTAAGGCTTGCATTGGGCAAGCAGGACAGAATCATCTGACACAGAGTAAGTCTGTGTCAGAGCAAGTCTGACAGAGAGAGTAAGTCTGTGTTAGGTCATTCTATGGCGCTCTCATACCACATGGAGGGAAGATGGGGTCTTATGTACAGAGGAATCTAGGGGTGGTCTAGAGGAGAAGTTTGGGGAGGGTCTTCAGGAGGAGTCAATGAGATCAGATTCCAGTAATGAGTTTGGGGAGGGTCTTCAGGAGGAGTTAATGAGGTCAATGCAAGGGTGGATTGATATTTTGATAGGCTCAAGGGTGGGTAGTAGATGGACAATGGAGGGCTAGGCTAGTAACAGAGGTTTGGGCCCAACCGCAATGAAAAACTTATGGCCTCTGCATATAACTCATCAAGTGGGAAGATTTAATCAGACTTCAAGGGGTTTCCCAGAGGCTGTACCTCAAAGATTCAGGGAGAGTTCAAGGGGGCTCCCAGAGCCTGCACCTCCTCAGAAGCTAAGGAGGTTGGTTTGAATTGAGAGATCAGGATGTTACTAGGTCATCAATGGAATAATGAGCTAGGCCTAATTCTAACTTAAATTACTGACTGATTGAAAAGAATTGAGAATTTTAGTGAAAAAAAAACTGAACATGAATTAATGTTTTAATGTTATTTTAAAGCTAGTATTATATTAGTATATAATAAAAGTGCATGATATATAACATCAGACAAGTAATTCTTTTACTTATATTTGCACTGGCCATTTAAGTCAATTCAAATCAATGAACGTTAATTGAGAAGCTATTATATAGAAAACAGTTTCAGATGCTAGGGATCCAAAGGCAAGACCAAAACAAATCCACCCCTCCTGTAGGAGCTCACATTCTTAGACTAGTGCCTGGGGCATGGCAATCTTAATAAATGCTTGTTAATAGGTTGGCTAATACAAGGTGGATTTGATATATATGCAGATAAATAATTACAAGGTAACCTGAGGAATGGAGAGAGCTCTAATAGTGAGGGTGGGTGTACAGGAAAGGGCTTCCTTTTAGGAGGTAGCCCCTGAGCAGATCCTTGAAAGAATTCTAAGGGCAGGTGAGGAATACAGGGTATATGAAGAAGGGAAGATAAGACATGAATGCTCAGAAGACCTGCTTGGGAGTGGTCAAGGGAACAAAGAATTGTAAAGGAGTCAAGTAGTATGAGATCTGAAAAAGACTATTTTAGTCTTCAAATGAGGTAGCTTCAAATGAGGGCTCATAAAGGAAACAATAAAAATGATTAAAAGGCTAGGCAATGGGCCCTTGGGGAGAGTTTAAAAGAGAAAAGATTTTTTTAGACTAGAAAAGAGGAGGTGAAATGGTGACTTAGCCACTTGGATACATATGAAGGACTCTTAAAAAGAGGATTCTGATCAACTGACTGTTCTTTATAATCACAGATGGTACAGCAAGAGGAAATGAAGTTAAGTTTTGGAACATCTGTGTGTCTGTGATTGTGTACAAATTTTTCCTGGTTCTGCTCTTCTCACTTAGCATCAATTTGTATATGCCTCTCCAGGTAAACATGAAGTCCATCTCCTTCCCATTTCTTATAGCACAATAGTATTCCATTACATTCACATACCACAACTTGTTTAGCCATTCCACAATTGATGGGCATCCCCTAAATTTCCAGTTTTTTTGCCACCACAAAAAGAGCTGCAATAAATATTTTTGCACATATGGGTCCTTCTCCCATTTCTATGATCTCTTTGGGATACAATCCCAGAAGTGATATTGCTGGATCAAAGGGTATGCAATTATTTATAGCCCTTTGGACATATTTCCTGATTGCTCTCCAGAATGGTTGCATCAGTTCACAGCTCCACCAACAATGCATTAGTGTTCCAATTTTTCCACATCCTCTCTAGCACTTGTCATTTTTCTGTTTTGTCATCTTAGCCAATCTGGCTGGAGAAATGTGGTACCTTAAAGTTGTTTGGATTTGCATTTCTTGAATCAAGAGTGATTTAGAGCATTTTTCCATATGCTTAAAGATATCTTTAATTTCTACCTCTGAAAATTGACTGTTCATATCCTTTGACCATTTATCAATTAGGGAATGACTTGTAGTCTTATAAATTTTACTTAATTCCCTATATATTTTAGAAATGAGACCTTTATCAGAGACACTGGTTGTAAATATTCTTTCCCAATTTCCCACTTCCCTCTTAATTTTGGTTACATTGGCTTTGTTTGTATAGAAACTTTTCAATTTAATGTAATCAAGATTATCCATTTTGCATTTTATAAAGCTCTCCAACTCTTCCTTGATCATAAAGTCTTCCCTACTCCATAAATCTGACAGGTAAACTATTTCTTGCTTCCCCAGATTATTTACAGTATCAGCCGTTACACCTAGATCATGCACCCATTTAGACTTGACTTTGGTGTAGCGTGTTAGACGATGCTCTATACCCAGTTTCTGCCATACTATATTCCAGTTTTCCCTGCAGTTTTTTTGTCAAATAGTGAGTTCTTATCACAGAAACTGGGGTCTTTGGGCTTATCAAACGGTATATTACTATAATCATTGACTACTGAGTCTTTTTTTCTTTAAATACAGGTATGTAAAAAGTTAAGTGGGTATAGATGAGTCTTATTAAGTTGCATTATCTTTAACGTTGGTAGGGTTCAAGCTTAAGTTATGCTTTTTCTAAGTCTATGACTTTGAAAGTGGTTTCCTCAGTTTTGTAGGGAAAAAAAAAACCCAAAACTCCCACACTAGACTTCAATAACAAAATGCTAAGAGGTACTTTTCTGATAAGAAATTCTGGAACCCAACTATCTTCAGAGAGTATCAAATAACAATATTTCAAACGATTTAATGAGTAGCAGCATTTCTATTGGACTCTAGTGGAAGAACAGGTTACTCAGGTAAAGTATCCGTTCCTTCTGGTAGATAAATTGGCAGCAGGCCCAAGTTGAGCAGGCTGTCTTTGTTCAGTACATCACTCCACCCTATTCTGGCTGCTAGAGATTCTCCAGCGAAGTAAGCTCCTACTTTAGCTGGAGGCTAGCTAATGAAAATCACCTTTCACCTACTTAAAGAAGATTTGCATCTGAGCTGTTCTCTAATTTCTCTGAGTCGTCTTTACGTTAGAAGCTTCCGGCTTCTCAGCACTAAAGAAAAAAAAAGTTTCCATTCTTGAAGTGGGACACCTGCTTTACCCTTCTACCTTGGTACAATTCAGCTAACTATATACCTAGAGAAATTAAAACTTTTATTGGCCATGGTGACCCAGAGAACTTGCTATGGACTAGAGACTAGATCTATGATTTCATCGGTATGCACAAGGGTCTCGCAGGTGAGGAGACTCTTCCTCCCAAAGCAGGTCTACACAGTCCCCGAAAAACTGGAGGATCGTAAGAGTTGCATAAGTCACGAAGAGGTCCTGAGTTGCCCAGCGTCACCCATTCAGTATGCATTCGAGGCTGGGCTGCAGCCTAGTCTTCCTGTCTGGTAGACTGGCTCCTATTCATTCGGCTACCTCGTTTTTCATCTCGAGGACAGCGCCCTGCAGTTAGAAATGGGTTAGACAGTGAAGCAGTTTGCCATAAGCTTGCAGTGATTAGTGGTCATTTCCATGTGAATATTCATTTTGTTAATGGTGTTCTTCCTCCATCTTTTAGAGTAACTGACACAAATCCACTTTTTTAAGTACAGGAAAACACAGGCTTATAAGTCAAAAAGGGCATAAACAGCAGTATGAATTGATTTAAAAAAATACCCATTTCTTCTGCATATTATACTAAAGGTGATGGAGGATGGACGGGGGAGAAGGATTTTCCCCCTTGCTGCCGGATGTCAAGGGCTCAGTTCTAGCTAGATTGCCGTATTATTTGGCGTTGCTGAAGCTCTTTGATCCAAAAAGAACGATTTTTCCTAAACGGTGTCAATTAATGCTATTAAAAATGAAGGAGAGAAAACACAGGTGACTTCTACAGATCCTATTTCGGGTGACAGGAATAATGCACTTTCGATTATTTGGAGGAAATCTCTCTTCTCCCTCCCCCGCCGCAGGTTGTGACCCAGACTAGGTCGCACCGCACCAGGGACCTCCTCCTCTCCAGCGCACGCCCAGCGGCAATCCGGGCAGTCTCCGCCTGGGCGACTCCAGAGCCCGGGCCCAAATGACCTGTAGTAACCTCGCTCCTCCCCCTTTCCTCCGCTCGCTTTACTCTTCCCGGCCGGAATTCAATAGGCTTATACCCTCACGCGCCACCGCCGGCTGGCCAATGGGCGGCGGCGGCTCCTGAATATGCAAAGAAGCCGCTGGGAGGTGCGTGTCCCGGACGGTTCGGGACTTAACAGACATTGGTTTCTCAGCGCCCGAGAGTGGCGGTAGTGTCCGTCACCTCGGTCAAGGGGCGGTTGGGACGCTGGGTGACCGGGAGGGAGGGAGGAGGAGGAGGAGGAGGAGGGGGAGGAGGGCCTCGCTCCGACTCGGAAGAGCGGAGGGTCCTGCGCCCGGAGCCTGCGGGCGAGGAAGGGGGTGGGGTTGAATGCTTCCAGGCCTCTGGCCGGCACGGCGCGGAGGCGGACGGGGACCCGCGGCGCAGCAGCCAGCGTTTGCAGGCGGTGGCGCCGGCGCCGGCGCTGGGTGAGTGAGGGACGCACGCTCCACCGGTCCATTGTTTTTCCTTCTGGTCCCGGCTAGCCGGCAGCCGGGCCGGGGCCGGGAAGCGTTGGCCCGCACGCGGGCCCCGCCCCCCAGCCTCCCCCGCGACTGGGGGCCCTGGGGGTGGGGGTGGGGGCGCGCACGGGGCCGCGCTGGGGGGCTCGGGGGGGCTCGGGTGAGGCGTGCGCGCCCCCGGACCCGCGCGACCGGGACCGGCTTCAGCCCGCGGGCGGCCCTGGGAGCCGCTGCTTGTGGGGGGCTTGGGCGGGGGACTCCGAGAGGGAAGAGGCGGTGGCTGCGGCGCTGCCGCACTCCAACTCTCCGGAGTGATGGGGGTGGGCTCTAGGAGCTCTGCTGCTGGACCTGACAGCGGGAGGCGAGGGGAGGCTAGCCTGGGGGAGGGGCTCCGAGAGCGTCGCTGCTGCTGCATCTGACTTAGCTTGGGGTGTGTGTGGGGGAGATCCGGGGTGGGTGGGGGCCCTGAGAGCATTGCCACTGCTGCTGCATCTGATTTAGCTTGGGGTGTGTGTGGGAGACGGGGTGGGGGTGCCTCCGAGAGCATTGCTGCTGCTGCATCCGACTTAGCTTGGGGTGTGTGTAGGGGGGAGACGGGGGGGGGGGGTGCCTGCGAGAGCTTTGCTGCTGGTGGACCTGACAGCGTGGGGCTTGGAGAGGGAGAGTCTGGTGCTGGTTGGGGAGCCTCAAAAACATCGCTCTTGAAGGATCTGCTTTGGGGTGATAGGAGGAGGACCTGGTCTGAGGGGTAGGGGCTCTAAGAGCTTTGCTACTGCTGGGTCTGACTTAGCGTGGGAGTGGGAGGGGGAGAACATGGTCTAGTTGGGAGGGAGGGTGTTTAAGAGCTTTGCTGCTTCTGCTGGATCTGGCTTAGCGGGGGCGGAAGAAGGAAAACCTGGTCTGGATGGAGGGGGGGGGGCCTTTAAGAGCATTCTGCTGTTGGATTCTGGCATGAAGGTGTGAATGGGAAAAGTCTGGTCCCCATGGAGGGAGTGTATGTGCTGTTAAGAGCATTGCTGCTGCTGCATTTGGCTTAGCTTGGGGTGGGAGAGGGAAATGCAAAGCCACTGTCTCTTCTGGATTGGGTGTGGGGGTGGGAGTGTTGTCTCCAAGTCTGTGTGTGGTAGAAATTAAGGCATAAACTGGTGGTGGGTGGGGCAGTATTGAGGCTGAACCCTTACCTGAACCAAGTAGAATGCACCTGAAACTAGACTGCTTTATTGTTGTGTTTTGGCAACTTTTGTGCAGGAGGGTCAGGGGAATCTCTGGGTATGCAAGGTGGATGAAATTGGGTTATGGGGCCTACCCCACCATTCCAAGACTGCCTCTGCTGTTTGGGACAGTACAAAGAATGTGCCATAGATTTTTTGCTTTGGAAGTTATGGACATCCTTTTGAGACTTTATTCTTCTGATCCAGATGGTGGTTTTAGAATTAATTACACCTGTTTTTACCTTACTGCATTTTGGAGACATAAAAATCAGGATTTAGGGCTAGAATGGGAACTTTCAGGTAATAAAGTCCAGCTCTTGAGAAGAAATGACTTGCCCCAAGACTTTCCCACTTAGTATTTGTATGACCTTGGGCAGTTCAGTTGCTTTCAACAAAGCACTCCCTATGTGCAAATAACTTCACCTGAGGTTACAAATCCAAGTAAGCTACAGAGCCTGATCATCTCTGAAGCCAGCCCTTCCACCCCACCCTAAGATAGATTTATAACTACAGAGGCCATCAAGTCCAGTAGTACCCTCATTTTGCAGATGAAAAAATTGAGGCACAGAGGTTAAGTTATCCGGCCAGGTAAGAGTCTGAATTTTGTCCTGAGTCTTTCTGACGTCCAAGTTCACTGCTGTATTCCCTATACCATGCTGCATTTCTCTGACTCTGGCATAAAAACATTCAGATAACATGAACACTAGAGAAGAAATGGATCTAGTGAAAATGAATGGGGACTGCAGATCTTCAAAGTGGGGCTTGGCCATTTTTACCATGAATGCTATGACCTACGAGAGCTGTAGTTTGAAACACAGCTCCATCATGGTAATCCTAAGTTTAAAAAGTTTTGTTCTGTGGATGTGTCTTGAATTAGCTGTTAAGGGTTTAAATGTGAGGATGAATTAGTCCTTAAGATGCCCTTAAAGAATTCATGAAGAAAAAAGTACTGTGTCATGGGGATGTAGTTAGCACCTTATTATGTTTTTCTTCCTGATCATGCAGGTACCTTTTTGAATTGCTACATTATTTCCCTAGTCACCCCAGTGAATTTTCTTTTTAGATTTAGGTCTTGCCAGTTTCTCTCATTTAAGAAAAAATAGATGTCACCTGTCCTGGTATGGATTAAACTTGCATTTGAGCTGACTTCTCTTTGTCTCTAACAAGGTGCTTAAACCTTAAGTCAAATCACTTAAGCTTTCCAGGTCTGAGTTTGCTAAGGTGAACTAGAAGATCTTGGGGCAATTCCAGTTTTAAATCCATGATCTTATTAATCCGTTAAAAGAAAGGGTTGGATCAGGTAATTTTAAGGTCTTTTCCAGTTCTGTGACTCTAGCTTGGTCTTTCTTTTCAAAGGAAGGTCTTACGAGAGAATACAGGTTATGAGTCTGAAACATGTGAAATGGAGTGATCAAAACCCTGAGACACTGAACATAGTTAGAGGCTTTATTCCTCTAGGTTGCAGGCCACAGAACTGAGAGAGCTGTGGGCTCTGATCAAACTTCTGTTATTATGTGGACATCGAAGTCATGTACTGTTTGTGGTCAGATGCTAGATCCAAAGCTTTACCCATGTACAATTGCATCATTTTGTATGCTTCTAAAAACCAGATCTTCATAGATTTAGGCAAAACCTGGTCATGGGAATCAAAATTTGGTGCTAGCAGTTAACTCCCTCATTTCTTCTCTCAGCCTTCATCTCTAGCATCATTACAGACCATGTACCATGGAATGAGTAAGATTGATTTTCAGAATAAATAGCCACTCTTTGGGAATCTCAGATTGGCTGTACAAGGAGGGGGAAGAAGAGGGACCAAGTACACACACACACACACACACACACACACACACACACACACACACACACACACACACACAGTGAGAGAGTGCCTACTCTGTGCCAGGTGATGTTTTAAGTGCCCTTTACCAGTATTATCCCATTTGAGCAGGCAAGTTCATCTTTGGTTTCTAAGATAAGGATAATCATATCTAACATTTGTATAACATTCTGTGCTAGGCACTGTGCTGGATGCTCACTTGATCCTCAAGATAACCTGAGTGTTGGTAAAGGTTAAGTGATTTGTCTAAGGTCACACAGCTAGGAATGTGTCAGAGACAGGAAGAAACCAAGAAGCTAGAATCAGGTGTATTTGAGCTGGCCTTAGGACTGGTTAGTTTCATGAAGAGGAGAACTGGTGAACAGACAGGTGTGAAGAGGACTTGGTTCAGATTCATTCCATAATGGTATGCTAAAAACAAACTTCAGACTTAGGTACCCCTCCTCCCCCTCCCCCTTTTTTTTTCTGTTTTTGGACTAGACTTGTGATTCCAATGGTTGGGGGAACTCCTCACTGAGGAAGTTTGCTCTACCAGTGCAGATCAGTATCGCCTCTGTAACTTACAGAGAATTGCCTGAGACTGAAAGATTTAGACACTTGCCTGGAGTCACACACTTTATTTTGTATCAGAAACAAGATTTGAACCCAAGTCTTCATGACTCCAAGGCTAGCTCTCTCTTCACCATTCCAGGCTACCTGTCATCAAAAATATGAAGTACTTAGTTATATGTAAGACCATGAGCCTTTTTAGGCCACAGTGACGCAGACTGAGACATTTCAGATAGTCATATACATAGATACATACTTCATTTTAGTAAGTGTTGAGCATCTCCTGTGTATCTAATATAGACATTTTAACTTAAATTCATTGAGTGTGCTTGTGAAGTTAGAACTTTCTGCTAAGAAACAGTCATTCTTTATGGCCTGTGTCAAGGAGACTTCCTTTATGATGTGTTAGAAGGAGGACTCACTCTGACTTTGGAGTCAGAAGACCTGAGTTGAAATGATGTTTTTGAAATCTTGGATACCTTGAGCAAGTCACTTAACCTCCCTGGTCAGTGAGAAAATAAAAAAAATGTACTAGGTGGTCTTTGAGGTCCCTTCTAACTCTAGACCTATGATCTGCTGAAATGTGATAGTGACTCATTAAAAATTACTGTGAACCTCAGGTGGCCTATGGAGATGCAGTCTGCCCGCTTTGAGAAGGTGCTGCTCCACAAAATCATGGTTCTAAATCAGCTTGAAAGACACTTTTGTCTGAGTGCTAAGGTCCTGATTTTAGCTACTTCTTTTACTTTACCTGACATTTGACCTTAGTTTACCTAGTGTGGAGGCATTCTAGCCTTTTAATAATGTGACTTATCTTGAACTTTAGTTTCACAAGAAAACAAATTCTTATATCCCTTCTGGATAATCAGACATATAAAAATGCCCAGAGAGATTTGATTTCAAAATAACCTTTTAGATTTGTCATTGAATAATGCTTCTTTATAATATTTCCTATTCTGCATGACTCAGTTTGCTGTTCTTTTAAATGTACTTATCTTTATTTCTGACAGAGGTAGCCCTTCTTTTTGACAAGGCCAACCCCTCTACACATATCCTTTCTTGTGGTGGTCTGGAGTCAAGCCTGCAGTATTTCTGAGGTATGTTTGTCTTCTCCTGCTCTCCCTATCTGTTTGTTGAATCTCTCCTCACTGTCCTTTACTGATTTCTCATCCAGGTCTGGCTCCTTAAACGTGGGTGCTCCACAGTGCTGGGTGCCAGGCGCGCCTCGTACTCCTGTTACATTCTCTCTCAGTGCCCTTGTAGGTTTAGTTGTCTCTATTCCAGTGACTCTCGATCTGTATAATAATAATAATAATAATGATGTGCTAATTACAACAACAATAACTCACACAAGGTTTGCAAAGCATTTTATATGTATGTTCACTTAGCTGATCATCACAACCTCGGGATATTGTCATCATAAGTGAGGAAACTGAGGTAGTACCAAGACTCACTGGGTCACACACAAGCTTATCCAAGGCAATGTTTGGACTCACATCTTACTCATTCTGAGTCCTGCTCTCTGTTCACTGTGGGACCTAGAAGCCTCTTGGTGTTTCTGTTGTTCATCCTTCATTCTCTGCTAGGACCAGTGACTTCATGATGCTGATGTCTTGACTTGCCTGTGAACTGGATGTAAGTGAGGCAGAGTTGTCGGTCTCCTCTCCAGAGTCATTGGAGTCCAGGGAAGCTTTTCAGATGTTTATTACCCCATGACCAGTTGCCTGTTAGACATTTCACCTCGATATCCTGGAGACATGTCAAAGCAATTGTGTCCAAAACTGAACTTAGCTTTTCCTCTAAACTAACTTCCACACTTCTCTGTTTTCCAGTCCCCTAGGGTCATAATCTGGGCATTCTTCTAAACTTCTCACTTTCCCTCATTCCGCCTTTCTTGATCTGCTAATGTCCTTTCTCCCAGCTCACTTGTCTTAACCACTTTATACATTTGTGTTGATTCATTTTATGTTTATACTGCATATATTTGAGTTTGTCTTCCCCATCCATATGTAAGGTCCTTGAAAGCAGGTATTGTTCTCATTTTTGTACTTAGCAGCATGATGACTAATTAATTATATAGTAGGAGCTTAATAAATGTTCAGTCATTTTTCAGATGTGTCTGACTCATATTACACAGATGGGGAAATTGAGGCAGACAAGGTTAAGTGACATATCCAGGATTACCCAGCTGGTCTAGTAAGTGTCTGAGGCCAGGTTTGATCTCAAGAAGATGAGGCTATTTGCTTTGCTATCACCTAGCTGCCCTTAATAAGGACTTGTTTGATTTGTAGGCTACACTGGTAGTAGTAGAGTGAAAATTTCCTTAAGATCACTTGATGGCCTGAGAAAATCTTAAACAGATCTTTAAAATTAGGTTCCATAAATTTTAAAAATACTATGTTATTGGAAACCTGAAATAACATTGTTTTGAATCTGAATTGACACTTGATACTGTTATTAATCAACATTTTACCATGTATTTATTATGTTACTAATATTCATATAAAATTAATATATTGATATTCATGTATCATGAAAATTAAAATTTTCATCTAACTGCATCTCGGGCTTTTGTTCACTACTTGTTTAACTATGACTAAGTCTTACAAAAATTATAGTAAGTAAAATGATTGTTTATAAAAAATAAGGTTGTTTAAAAAGGTGGCAATTCAGAGACCAGTGTTAACACCTTTCCTCTCTTATCTTTTGGTGTACTTATTGGCTATAGGGAAATTGAAAGTTTAACTAGATTTCTTTCCTGTCCTACTTGCCCCTGAGATGCCTCTAAAGATAGTGGGAGCTTTATTACCCTTCCCTGTGCACCTGCAAAGCACTGTTACCTGAAGTTCTTTAATATGGCTCTTTGGGTGGTGTGAGTCATTGGACACCTCCTATCTAAGCAATAAAGAAATGAAATCAGTTTTCAGAGTATTTGGGTACCTAGGGTAGGAACTTTGCCCAGTTTGAAATCTTGATTTCACAGATGAGTCTTTTATGAAATTAGTAGGTTTCTCAATATTGGTCATAGGAATTGTATATGACTGAAGGTGAAATGAATTTGGTCAAGGTGCTAAGGCTTTCTGAATGAGTTTGTGTAGACAGAGGAGCATGATTAATGCTTGGCTATCCTTGCTTACAGAACAAAGTTATTTATGTTTCACTTTGACAGGTATTTTTTCTATTTGTGTTTGCATTTTCAGCAAAATAAACAAACTACATCGTGTAAAGGTCTCAGGAGGAGAAAGTCTGTCCAGTTTCTCCCCTTCCCCCCATGTTGTCTTTTTATTGAACTTACTTCCTGTTCCATATTTCATGCTGGAAATGGATTGTACTGGTTTTCTTGTGGATGCAAATCACTAGTTTCCTTTTTAAAAGTCAATAATTTATATCTTTCTTGGGAGATCAGGATTTTGATTAGATTGGCCTTGTCTTTCAGTTTCTACTGAATTAGCGTAAATAATATCCTGTTAATATAATAAAGTACACGTCATAATATTTTGGGGGGTAAGGAGGCTTAGTGCTCATTAGCTTACTAGAAATGATACTGATGAAAAATATTTTTTATTATGAATTTAGATCATCAAGAAACATGAATTTTTCTGCAAAAAAGAACAATAGGATGTCATTAATCTCTGAATCTTTTATGTACAGATTCTTTAAAAAAATTTATATTTTAAATTTAACACAATAGTATCAATACTACTCAACTTGTTGGTATCCGTTTCTAAACTTTTTTCTGCTCTCTTTCGTGTATTTTTGTTTCACCGATAACATTTTTCTTCCTTTAAAAAAAATTAATATCACTACTACCCTACCTCAACAGCTCCACTTGCCCCTCTCCCACATAAAATCCATCCTCTCTTGAAATAATATATAGGCAAACAAAACAAATTTATTATTGGCTATGTCTGAAATTGTGTATTTTTCATCCTGTACTTTTAGCCCATCTCTTCTCTGCTAAGAGGTGGGAGACATACTTTCATATCAATCTTCTGGAATGATGGTTGATTGTTACATTCATCAGAGTTTGTAACTTTCAGAGTTGTTGCCTTTTCCTAATTATTATAATCATTGATAAGCTGTTATTTTGATTCTTCCCACTTCATTTTGTATCAGTTCATACAAGTATTCCTAGGTTTCTCAGAATCTGTTCGTTTTGTCATTTCTTATAGAAATATTCCATTACATTCATGTTATCATAGTTTGTTCAGCTATTCCCTACTTGATGGTCACTCACTTTCTCCCAGATACTTCTTACAATGAATAGTGATGTTACAAATATTTCTGTACATAGGTGGGGGGTCCTTTTCCTCTGACTTTAACCTCCTTTGAAATATAGGCCCAGTAATGGTATTTAGATGGGGCCAAGGAATATGTACAATTTAGTGACTTCTTGAGTTTATTTCCAAATAATTTTACAGAACCTTTGGGCCAGTTCACAACTCTACCAACAAGGCATTAGTGTGCCCTTCTTCCAGTCTTTTTGACAATTATCTTTGTCTCTTTTTTCATTTTTGCTAATCTGAGGAGTGTGAATTGGAACCCTTCATTTGTTTTAATTTGTATCTCTCCTTGTTATTCAGAACATTTTCTCCCATATAGTTGTTGATAGATTGCATATATTCTAGTTGATGCTGATTTTAATTAAAAAATATCCTTTTATTACTGTACAAAAGTATGGGATGTCTCAATCTATTGTATCAGTTTTATGACACTATCCTAAATCTCATTTTCCCTTTAATCTTTTTATTCCTTGATGTTTTTTGTGTGTGCTTTTTTTGGTTTTGATTCAGGGTACTTATATGACCATAATATTTCAGGGATGCTTCATTTAATTATTTTAAATGGTTTTGGGCATGTCATTATTTTTCATTCCTCCTGTGTTTTTAAAAATTTATATCACCTAGATTTCGCCCTGTATTTTCGCCTTTATTCCTCTCAGAGAGCCATCCTTTTTAAAAAATAGTTTTTCAAAAAAGAAAAAGAGAAGAAAAATTGAGCAAAAGCAATCAATACATCAAAACCCCAAACTTTTGCTTGTTTTTCTGATTGCCTTCCTGTGGTACCTCATTTTAACCACCATCATTTTACTTCGGTTTCACTTTTTTAAAAGGCACTAGGCATTTGACTCTGTTCTATGCTACTTTTTTTTTATTCATATTTACTATTGATTGATAGGTATCCTGTAGTGGTTGCCTGCTTTCTTGATAGCAGACTGTCTCTTGTATTTCTTGACTCGCAGGGGTTTTATATATTGCCATCCTTTCCTCACCTCAGTTTGCATACTTTTTTTCTCTTAATGTTTTTTTTCATTCCCGCCTATTTCATGGTTGTTCTCTGTTTTCACATTGTGACTACTCCCTGAGTTATAGCTTGGCATAGTGGAGTGGACTTAAGGCCCACCTCAGAGTTGGTGAAACCTAGGTGTAAGTCCTACCTTTAACACATGCTAGATCTCTCACCATAGAAAAATCATTTCTCTGTCACTCTAGGCAACTTATTATAAATGAGTTGTTATTCTGTACCCGTGGAGGGAGTTTCCACATCAAGAGTTCTCTAAATTCATGAAATCACAGGTCTGATACCTCTCCTGATGAAAAACAATCTGTTAGTAAAACTCTGCCATTGAAAAGGCTTAAATAATGTTCTTTTTAAAAAAACATCTTTTTTATCACTATGTACTAATTTAATCCTTGCTCCCTCCCCCCCCCCCCATGCCTCTTTTATTAAATGAATCTTGTTCTACAATTGAATCAGTACTTTGGGGAGGGCTGAAGATATGTGTCATCCTATACTTGTGGCCGATTGTGAGATAATATTTGTAAAAAGTGCTTAGCACGTTGTAGTTGCCAAGTATTTGTCTGTTCTACCTCCACAGTTCTCCATCTTGTTCCTTTATCTCCACTCACATGACCACTACCCTAATTCAGCTCCTGATTCCCACTCACCTAATATATTGCATAGTGCAGTTGCCTTCTAATGGGTTTCTCAGCCAAAACACAGCAACTTATGATTTCTTTTTCTTTTAATTAAAATTGATATATTTTGCTTTTATATCACCTCAATTTCCCTCTGTATCCAATCCTCCCCACTTCTTCCTCCTGCAAACACTTACTTCATAATGTTTTTTGAAAAGAAGAAGAGAAAGAAAAATCAGGAAAAGCACCCATTATTCTGGGGGGAAAAATTGGACAGGGTATAGAATGTGCCATTCTTGTAGACTCCTCCTTCTTCATGTCTCTTCTTTGGGGCCAAACTTGCTTTTTGTGACTTTGCAGCATTTAATTTTCACTGTTTTATGGTTGTTCTTTACATATACAGTGTTGTAATCATTCTGTATATTTTTTTCTTGGCTCTGCTTCAGTTTGTATGAGTTCATGTTAATCTTTTGATGCCTCTCTGTATTCCTCCTTTGTCATTTCTTACAGCACAGTCATTTTCCATTACATTCGCTTATTATGATTTGTTTAGCCTTTCCCCCATCAATGGATATCTACATTGTTTCCAGTTCTGTGCTATCATGAAAAGTACTAGCTGACACTTCTTTATTTGCCCTAGTGATAATTTGATCTTTCGAGAGGTGGTGGAATCATGAAGAGGAAATTGTTTTCTGGATCTCATTCTTCTTAAAGGGAGAAACTAGTTACTTCACAATGAGGTAAAGTAGCTCTTCCATCTTAGAGTTTTTGGTAGAAGAGAGTAAATCCAGGTATACTGTGACATGGACTTAAGATTTTAGGAAAGTATGGTTCACAGGGTTCTGAGGAAATATAGGTAAGATACTATAGACTAGAGTATTCCAGGAAAAATCACTTTAGCAGATGCTTAAGGAGGAAATTCTGAAGGCATAAAGAGAACTCTAATGAGGAAAAGTAGGATTTGTCCAAAGAGGCATGTAGGTAAAAAGGGGACTCACCAACCAACTTAGATTTTAAAAAGAAATGTACAGAAGATGAAAAGATCAGTAACAGAGTATGAATAATAGCATGTCTCGGTCTTGTAAAAATTGTGTCAGCAATGCTCAGGATGAGGTGAGGCTGGTGGGAGAAGCAGAGAACAACATAGAGAAGTTTTTGTTTGTGTTTAGCTATAAAAGGACAATAACTGACAGCAGTGGGAAAAGATGAGTACCTGGTGTTTTCTGTTCTCTCTTCAAAGGAGGTCACAATGATAGAACAAAAATGATTTTTGAAGTTGATACCTAAAACTACTATGAATTCAAGTCAACTGGCTTGGATGAATTATATTCTGGGTCCTGAAAGAACTTGTAGATGTGATTGCTGGATCTCCGTTAGTGATGTTTGAAAATAGAAAATTAGAGATGCCACAAGATTAGAGAAGGGTAAACATTGTTCTTATTTTTTAAAAAATGGCAGAGAATAGATCCTACAAAATCTAGATGAGGAAACTTGACTTGGATTCCTGGGAAACCGTTAGAATGAGTTATTAAAGAGAACATATAGTTAGGGAAATGGTGATTACAGTCTGGCTTCATCAATAATATGTCATACATAAACTTCATTTCCTTTTTTTTCTTTTTGACAGTATCACTAAACTTGTAGGTAAGGGTAGGATACTGTAGCTATATGGCTTAGGTAGAATTTAGCTAGGGTTTTGATAAAAGTATCCTATACCCTTCTTGTGGAGAAGATGGAGAGAGATGGATTTAGATGACAATAGTCAGATGAATGTAGAGCTGCTTGGGTGACTGGCTTCAGCAGAGCTGTCGTGGATGGTCAGCACAGCAGTAGCTCTCTTACGGAGTATCCCAGGAGTTTGTGCTTGATCTTTTTCGTATAGATGCCACACTCATCAGATTTACAGGTCATTCCTGGGAGGCATAGTTCACATTCTGATGACACAGTCAGGATCCAAAAGAAACTTGATGAGCTCCAGAGTATTGGACTGACTCTTGTCTTTCACTTGAGTACAAAAAAAAATCAACTCCATGAGTATAAGATGGGGAAGACATAATTAGAATGCAGTTTTTCTGAAAAAGATGTGGTGGTTTTAGTGACCACAGTTTCAATATGAGTCATTATTGTGATGAGCTAACGCAATCTTAGATAACATTTAGAGGGGCATGGCTTCCAGGAATAAGGAAATGACATTCCCACTCTACCCTAGTCAGGTCTTATCTGTAGTAAAGTATTCAGGTCTGGGTGCTATGATTTAAGAAACTGGTGAGTATCCAAAGGAAGGCAATAAAGATTCGAAAGGACTTTAGGTCTTTGACATGTCAGGAAGAACCTGGGCATGTTAAGCCTTTGGGGTAAGGGGGGCATGATAGCTGTCTAAGTAGCTTGAAGGACTGTCATCCTAGGGGAGGGATAAAACTTGTTCTATTTGGTCTCAGAGAGCAGTACCAGGAGCCATGGATAAAATTTACAGAGATAAATTTAGGCTTGAAATTTCTAAAATGAAATGGCCTCTTTCTGGAAAATCTTCAAGAAAAATTTGGGCAACTCTTGTCTCTGAGTATGTTATAGTGGGATTCCTGTTGTTTGTGTATGGGTTGGACGAGGTGTAGCCCCTTAACCTCCCTTCCAGCTCACAGATTCTGTGAAGTCTCCCCTTTACAATCCAATCTCCCCACAACTACCAAAGTGGTATTGATGCCTGAAACATAGGTCTGACTATAAGCAGGCCTGATCCTGTTCAGTGTTATGTAAAAGTAAGTCTGGTATCACCTTACCTTTGTAGCCATTAGGGATCATACAATGAAATACATGTTACGTCACATATGTCTTTACCGTTATGCTCTTTGGTCCTCACAAACTGGCCTTTTTGCTGTTCTTCACACACCATACTACTACAGCTCTCTTCTCCATGTTTGTGGTCTGGCTGCTATTCCCTATGCCTGAAATGCACTTGCTTCCTCCCCTCTTCTGCCTCTTATAATCTTTAATTTCCTACAAAACTCAGTTCAGATGCTACTTTATTAGTGAATCCTTTCTTGTTTTGTCTACCTGCAAATGCCTTGTATGTGTTTTATGTGTATATATGTGAGTGTACACATATGTTGTCTGTCTTCACAGAATGTAAATTGAAGGCAAAAACTGTTTTATTTTTTGCCAGAATCTAGAATAGTACCAAGTGATATAGTGTTGCTCAGTTTGAGTCGTGAAAACTCTTCATGACCCCATTTGGTTTTTTCTTGGTAAAAGTGCTGGAGTGGTTTGCCATTTGCTTCTCTAGCTCATTTTACAGATGAGGAAACTGAGGCAAACAAACAGGATTAAGGGACTTGCCTAGGGTCACTGAGCTAGTAAGTATCTGAGGCTGAATTTGAACTCACTCCAGGTGCAGAACTGTATCCACTACTACCTGGCTGCCCAAAAGTAACATTGTTGGCACTTAATAAATGTTTCTTAATATAATTTGATTAATGGATGATTTATAAACATTTATTGAATGAATACTTTAGCAAGAATTCTTTTCAGGGCAGCTATGTGGCGCAGTGAATAGCATACCAGCCCTGGAGTTAGGAGGACCTGAGTTCAAATTTGACCTCACACACTGAACACTTTCTAGCCATCTGACCTTGGGCAAGTCACTTAACCCTGATTGCCCTGCCTTCTTCCCTCCAAAAAGCCACCAAAAAAAAAAAGAATTCTTTTCTTGGTACATGAAATTTAAAGATCAGTTAAGACAAGGCCTGTTCTCATGAGACTTAGAATTTAATACCATGCTCCTTAACCTTTTTCATTTGTATCATGAACCCCTGTGAGGTCTTCTCAGTATAAGGTTTTTAAATGGAGAAAATGAAATACATAGGGTTACAAAGAAAATCAATTATATTGAAATATTTATCAAAATATTTCCCAAAAGGTTAATAGATTCTAAGTGAAGAACATGTGGTTTAATAGGATGATATGTAAATTTACGATAGTAAATTATAAGTGATAAATGCATACAAAGGTACAAAGACATCACATTGTTGACAAGTTCTGTGAAAACTAAGGGAAAATATTGTCATTAGGACATTTCCTCTGGACTAATGTTTCAATGGAAGATCTATTTTCTTGACCAGTCAAAATCTGAATTTTAAAAGTTTAGAGAATCTTTAGAGAAATGATACATTTTAATAGGGCATGGAAATGTTTGAGATTTGACTAGGCAGATCTGGCTATACTCTTAGGCTGAGTGGGGCTGATTGGTGTGGGTGCTGTTCCTTGAAGTAGGTACTTAGAAATTCTCTTGCTTCTTTTGAAGATGAACCAGAGTTTCTGAGAACCCCGCCTGTTAATAGGCAATGGAATGAATGATTTTGATAATCGATTCCAGATCATTGACTGAATGATAGCTTGATAGTATCAGGGCAAAAAAAAAAAAGGAAAAAAATAGTGCTTTTTGCCAGACACTGGGAGCAAAAACACCTTGGATTTCACTTAAGCTACTCATTTTCCTTTCTTGTCATAAGAACCAGATAACTTTTAACAAAATATCAATGAGACATAATAACTATTATATACTCCTTTAATTAGCTAATGTCTATTACTGTGGATTAACTGAACTTTTTATGTATCATGTGGCCATAGTTAAAAGATGGTTAGGGTCAGAACTTTCATTGAAGAAGAAAATCTCTTAATAACAGGGAAAGTCTAAAAACCTGACACCTGGATGCTTCCTTTTTGTGAATCTTACAAACCTGGAACTCAGAATTACAGAATCATTGGATTTCAGAGTTGTTAGGGACCTCAGTGGCGGTCTCCTTCAACCCATACCAGAGAAAGTGTCTGCACCACAACCTATCTGACAAGTTGTAATTCCACTCTTTGTTTGAGGATCCATCAAAGTGAGAACTCACTGTTTACTGAGGTAGCCATTCTACCTTCAAGGATACAGTTATTAGTAAGTTTTCTTCTGTTGTCCAGCTTCAATTTTCCTCTTTGCAACTGTGACCCATTCCTTCTGATTCTTCTCTCTCTGTCTAAGCAGAGCAAGTCTGATCCCCATTTCTACATGGTATGCATTTCAGTTCTTGAAGACAGCTTTCATGTCTTTCCTGGGTCTTTTCTAGGATAATAATCTCCAGTTCCTTCAGCTGATCCTCATGGCATGAACTCCAAGGCCCTTCATCATTCTAGTTTCTTTACTCTGACTCTTCTTCAGTTTAACAATGCCCTTCCTAATCTGGGGTGCCAAAAAATACAGTATTCCAGATGTAGTCTGACCAGGACCCAGCATCTTGAGACGGTATCACGTCTTTTTTTTTTTTTTCTTGGAGCTGTGCCTCTCTTTGTAAAAAATTTCTAATTTCTAATTTATTTTTAACATTGCTTTAAAATATTGAGTTCCACATTCTCTCCCACCTTCCCATTCCTCTCCAACCCATTGAAGAAGGCAAACAATGTGATATCAGTCATACATATGAAATCATGGAAAACATTTCTATATTAACCATATTGCAAAAAAAAAAAAGAAAAGAAAATTATACTTCAGTTTGCACTTGGAATTCATTAGTTTGCTCTCTGGAGGTGGATAGCATTTTTTCACGAGTCCTTTGGAATTGTCTTGGATCGTTGTATTGATCAGAGTAGCCAAGTCTTTTACAGTCGATCATTATTACAACATTGATGTTACCATGCACAGTTATCTCCCAGCTCTTCTTACTTCACTTTGCATGACTTCATGTAGGTCTTGACTTGTTTTTTCTGAGATACTCCCCTGTCATTTTCATAGCACAGTATTCCTCCACGACAGTCCTGTGCTGCAGCTTGGTAGACATAACCCAGTTGATGAACATCCCCTCAATTTCCAATTCTTTGCCAACATATAAAGAGCTTCTGGAAATATTTTTGTACGTTTAGGTTCTTTTTCTTTTTCTCTGATCTCTTTGGCATACAGACCCAGTAGTAGTTGTCAACTGGACTAGAACCAACTTCCAAGGGTGATCAGCGCAGAGCAAAGCAGGCTAGACACAGGAGAGCTAGAAATCAAATAGAAGCTTAATTTCAAAGTTGGGAGAACGGTTTGCAAGCAAGGACGCACGTACAGAATCCCTACTCATAGTGAATGGGAGCCGAAGCACTGTAGGCTGATCTTAGTACTTATTCAAATGACTGTGCAGTGAGCTGTAGCTATGACAGGTAATGGCAACAATGTGGTAAGTTTGATTCTCAGCAAGACTTCATGACCGAACATGGCTACTACAGGTATATGTCCAACTTGAGACCAGCTGATGCTGGCATGAAACACTTCTGGGATTTTGCTGGAGCTGAGATCACCCAGAGGGTGAGTGCTAAGGATTGTTATGCCAAGCTCAGGGCACAGCTTGCTTGCTGGGCTTTAGCTCTGGAAACAGGGTCTCCTAATACCTAGACATGGAATTGCTGAGTCAGTGGGTATGTACAACTTAATGCCAGTTGGGCATAGTTCCAGATTGTTCTTCAGAATGATTGGAGCAGTTCATTACTCTACCGATAGTTCATTAATGTGCCTATTTTCCCCCGTCCCTTTCAGCATTTGTCGTTTCTGATGGGTGTGAGATCATAACTCAGAGATGTTTTACTTTGCATTTCTCTAATTAATAGTGGTTTAGAGCACTTTTTCATATGAATGTAGATAGCTTTGATGTTTTTCTTCTGAAAACTGCCTATATCCTTTGGTCATTTGGGGAATGGCTCTTATTTTTATAAATTTGATGCAGTTCCTATATATTTGAGAAATGAGGCCTTTATCAGAGAAACTTGCTATAAAATATTTTTTATTTCATTGTCTATGTACCTTTTAGCAAAATGTAGTTTCCTTGATTATTATCTAGGTCTTTTTTTTTTTTTTACTTCTGCTTTGTCTGAGATCATGACTGCTACCCCTACCTTTTTTACTTCAGATGAAGCATAACAGATTTCTTCTTCAACTCTTTATTTTAACTCTGTGTGTCTTTCCATTTCAAGTGTGTTTGTTAGATTATGGGATTCTGATACATTTTGCTGTTTCTGTTTATGGGTTAGCTCATCTTATTCACATTCACAGTTATGATTACTGTGTATTTCCCCCATCCTATTTTCTTTTGTTTATTGTTCTCTCTCTTTTACCCTCTTCCTCCTCAGAAAGTCTGTTTTGCTTCTGACCTCTTCCTCACTTAATCCATCCTCCATTTTATCATCTCCTGTCCATTTCCCCCATATCTCTTATCCCCTTTTCCTCCTGTTTCTCTACTGGGTAAGATAGATTTCTATACCCAGCTGAGTGTGTGTGTGTGTGTGTGTGTGTGTGTGTGTGTGTGTGTGTATGTATGTATTCTTGCCTCTTTGAACAAATTCTGATGAGAGTGAGGTTTAAGCATTGCCTGCCACCATCTCATTTCTCCTAAAAGCTCTTTCTAGCTCTCCTCTTTTATGTAACAATATTTTTCCTATCCTACCTTTCCATTCCCTGTTCTCCCAGTAGATCCCTCTTTCTCATTCCTATGTTTTCTTTAGATCATCTCAACATATTAAACTAAACCTGTGCCCTCTCTCTATGTAGACTCCTTCTAATTGCCCCAATAATGATAAAGTTCTTACAAGTTACATGTATCATCTTCCCATATCAGGATGTAAACAGTTTGTTGAGTCCCTTATGTTTTCTCACTTGTGATTAACTTTTTAGGTGCCTTGAGTCTTATGTTTAAATGTTAAATTTTCTATTCGACTCTGGCCTTTGTATTAGGAATGCTTGGAAGTTCTCTTTTTAATTAAGTATCTAATTTTTCCCCCTGAAGGATTACACTCAGTTTTACACTCAGATTATTCTTAGCTGTAATCCTAGCTTCTTTGCTTTCTGGAATATGTTCCAAACCCTCTACTCCTTTAACATGGAAGCTGCTAAATCTTACATGATCCTGACTATATGATATTTGAACTCTGAATTTGACTACAATATTCTTGAGAGTTTGCATTTTGGGATCTTTTTCTGGAGGTGATCAGTGGATCCTTTCAATTTCTATTTTACCCTCTTGATCTAGGACAGTAGTTCTCAGACTTCCTAATGCCGTACTTGTATGTGGGCATATCTGCATGTGGGCGGACCTGCCTGGAGATGGATAGAGGAGCAGTGTTTTAGTTAGGAAATATGTATTTTCCGATGGTGAAAGGGTCTTTCGACCCCCGAAAGGGTCATTTGACCCCCAAAGGGGTTGCAGCCCAGAGGTTGAGAACCACTGATCTCGGATATCAGGACAGTTTTCCTTGATAATTTTTGGAACATGCTGTCTAGGCTCTTTTTTTGATCATGGTTTTCAGTTAGTCTAGTCACACAATTGTTAAATGATGTCTCTATGTGCCAGATGGTATAGATTGATAGTTAAAATGTATGTGATCCAATTGGAAATGTATAAGGAAAGGTGGTGTGTTAATGCTGAAAGGGTATGGGGAGGCAGAGGTATAGGTGGCTTATAGATTGAAGAGGTTTGGAACAACCTTTGTGGGGTATGTTGAATGAATAAAGGAAGGATTGATTGCCTTTGAAAATGGAGCCCATTTGAGAGCAGATAAAAATATATCTGTAGTCAAACCAACACCCTATTTGTGTGATTTCACATAGCTTGTGAATAGGTGACAGAGATAACTCATTGTTGGGAATTAGAGCTTCAGAAGGGTTTAAGGGAGGAAAATGAAGCATTCCCAGGGGCATTGCCTGGGAAAGACATGGAATAACTTGATGTGAGATTGAAGAATAGGTTTAGAAGGCAGGTGGGAGAGATGGAAGATGAAGAGATTATGGTCATCCCTCGGTGTCTGAATTGGATAGATGGTCTAGATAAAGGGAGCTTAAAAATAAGTGGTCAGTATAATTAAGGGGACATCAAGATGTATTTTGAAGTCCTCCAGTATGAGGGCAGGATTGGAGTGGAGAAGCTTAGGAACAAAGTGTCAAATTCCTTGAAAAACGAGGAAGAATGACCTGGTGTCTGGTATATAACAGGAAACAAAATCTGCTTCCTCAGTGATGGTGTCAGAAGGAAGATCTAGAAGTGGCAATAAAGAAGAAGAAACGGATCCACTCCTTCTTAGGGCCCAGAGTATTGGTTAGAAGCATGAGAAATTATGTAGCCAGTACTGGAAAGAGTGGTGAGGAATCATCTGGGGTGGTAGGGTGAGGGAGATACCGGGTTTGTGAGAGTTCAAGAAGATGGCCTAATCTAAAGAAGAAGTCGAAAATGAATAGAAAATTGTTACCACTAGAATAAGTATTCTAGAGGTCACAAAAGAGAGAATCCAAACTGGAGGGAAGGGCCATGGCTGAGGCAGAGGAGGTTGAGGAATCTAGTAGCGGCCACTCAGTCAACAAACATTTATTAAAGTACTTAGCTGTGTGCCAAGAGCCAGAAATATAAAGAAAGGCAAAAACAGTCCCTGCCCTCGAGGACCTCACCTTTTAATGGAGTAACTGCAAATAATGGGGTGTATACAAGATAAATAAGGAGTAGGCTGAAGGTAATTTAAAAGGGAAGGGCTTAGTAGTAGCGGGTATGTGTTTTGGGAGAGGCCTGGTGTATTTTGTGCTTTGGCATCGACTCAGTGATACTGATTTAATTTATCTCTCATTTCAGAGAGATGGTCGGTAGGCAAGTAGGCAAAGAATTCTGGGCTCTGGTTAATTGTGATGGGCAGAGGTCTGATTGATTGTTCATATAGGGATAGCCTTGCCAGGTGTCTCTCCCATTAATATGAAACCTGATTATCTATGTGATTTATTATAAACTTAGACTAAGATTGATTAAGAGAAGCCTAAGGTTAGTCCATATGCATAATCTGTAGAAAGGACTAGGGTTCCCAGTAGGAGACTCTTGGGGATTGGTGTGCAAGGGGATATTGGCTAGTTAGTACAACTAAGGTGGAGGCCTGGCTTTTTGCTTTGGTGCATTTCTTTTACTTATTTACTTGCTCCTTTATCTGTTTCTTTCTTTAAATTTCTTTATTTATTATTAGTTTTGAACATTCACTTCCATAAGCTTTTGAGTTTTAAATTTTCTCCCTCTCCAAGATGGAATACAATCTGATAGGTTCTGTAGATACACATTCATATTAAATATTTTCACATTAGTTAGGTTGTAAAGAAGTATTAGAACCAATGAGAGGAACCATGAGAAAGAAGAAACAAAACAAAACAACAACAAGAATAAGAGAGCAAATAGTGTGCTTCGATCTGTGTTCAGACTCCTCGGTTCTCTTTTTTCCGGATGTGGACAGCGTTTTCCAGCTTGAGTTTTTGGAGTTGTCTTAGATCCTTGCATTGCTGAGAAGAGCAAGTCTATGAAAGTTAAGTTGTCATACAGTGTGGCTCTTACTGTGTACAGTGTTCTTCCAGTTCTGTTCCCTTCGCTCAGCATCAGTTCATATAAGTCTTTCCAGGTTTTTCTGAAGTCTACCTGTTCATCATTTCTTGTAGCACAATAGTATTCCATTATATTCATATACCAAAACTTGTTCAGTCATTCCCCAATAGATGAGTATCCCCTCAGTTTCCAGTTCTTGATCTCCATAAAAAGAACTGCTATAAATATTTTTGTACATGTAGATACTTTTCCCATTTTGTATGATCTCTTTGTGGATATAGACCTAGAGGTGGTATTGTTGGAAGAAAAGGTATGCACAGTTTTATAGCCCTTTGGTTATAGTTCCAAATTGCTCTCTAGAATGGGTGGATCAGTTCACAGCATTAGTGTTTCGATTTTCCCATGTCTTCTCCAATATTTATCGTTTTCCTGTTGATAGGTATGTTGTGGTACCTCAGAGAGGTTTTGATTTGTATTTCTCCAGTCAGTGGTGATTTAGAGCATTTTTTCATATGACTATAGATAGCTTTATTTCTTTGTCTGAAAACTGCCTGTTCATATTCTTTGACCATTTATTAACTGGGGAATGACTTGTATTTTTATAAATTTGACTTAATTCTCTATATAGTCTAGGACCAAAGTCAGATCAGAGATCAGAGACACTGACTGTAAAAATTGTTTCCCAGCTTTCTGCTTCCCTTTTAGTCTTGGTTTCATTGACTTTACTTGTGTAAAAACTTTTAAATTTGATGTAATCAAAATTATCCATTTGCATTTCATAATGTTTTCTATCTCTATTATAAATTCTTCCCTTTTCCATAAATCTGACAGCCAGACTATTCCTTGTTCTCTTATCAGCCTTCATATCTAAATCATGTACCCATTTTGACTTTATCTTGGTATGGGGGTATAAGATGTTGGTCTATGCCTAGTTTCTGCTGTACTATTTTCTAGTTTTCCTAGCAGTTTTTGTTAAATAGTGAGTTCTTATTCCAGAAGCTGGAGTCTTTGAATTTATCAAATTAGTATATTACTATAGTCATTGACTATTGTGTCTTGTATGCCTAACTTATTCCACTGATCCATCACTCTATTTCTTAGCCAGTACCGTGTAATTTTGATGATCCCTGTTTTATAATACAGTTTAAGATCTGGTATTGCTAGGCCACCTTCCCTTGCATTTCTTTTCATTAATTCAATTACCTTGATACTCTGGACCTTTTGTATTTTTTTTGGCTATATAAAATAATGTTTTGGTAGTTTGGTATGGAACAGAATAAGTAAATTAATTTAGGTAGAATTGTCATTTTTATTATATTAGCTCTGCCTACCCATGAACAAGTGATATTTTTCCAGTTATTTAGATGACTTTATTGTGGAAAGTGTTTTGTAATTGGTATTCATATAGTTTCTGGATATGTTTTGGCAGGTAGACTTGCAAATATTTTATAATATCTACAGTAACTTTAAATGAAATTTCTCTTTTTCTCTCATGCTGTTGGACTTTGTTAGTAATATATAGAAATGCTGATGATTTATATGGTTTATTTTTGTATCCTTCAGCTTTGCTAAATTTATTATTTCAAGTAATTTTTTTACTTGATTCTCCAAGACCTTTGGTGCATTTTAAAATCACTACTACCCTCTAGAGGCCGTTGTATCTTTTCCTAAGATACTTTTTGAACTTGGATGGCTTTTTTAAAATCCTAAGACTAAGCCTTTTAATCCTACTCAGTTACCATGGGGAAAGAAAACTGAATTAGGAGTTGAGAGGACCTGGGTTCTTCTCCCTAGATTTGCTGCTGATTGTGCTGTCACTTATACCTCAGTTTATTTTTCATCTCCTTCAACAGATTTAGCACCTTGATCATATCTCTCTCTCTCTCTCTCTCTCTCTCTCTCTCTCTGTTTCTCTCTCTCACACACACACACACACACACACACACACACACACACTTGTGTGTTATGAATATGTATATTTTGTAACCCCATTTCCAGCAATGCCAGATATATTTGTATGTGTGTGCATATATATCTAGCATTGCTGTAAAATGGGGTTACAAAATGACAAATCTGTCCTTAAGATATTTGTGATCTTTCTGGGTAAACAAGAGACTAGAAGTCAGGAGATTGTGTTTCTAATAATCGGGTGAGCCACTAATGCTGTGTGATGTTGGGCAAATCTCTGGGACTCACTTTTCTTGTCAGATAAGAAGAGTTTGATTGATGGATTTCTAAAACCCTTTTCAGCCCAATTATGAGCCCTGATTATTTAATATAAAGTATAACCTCTCAATGTGTAGGTGTCCATGGCCCTTTACAACTTTACCTTTTCAGCATTACCTCATATTGTTCCCCTTTACCTTGTACCCAGTCTGGATTATGGTTGTTTTCCTGTTTTCCTATTTCCATCCTTTTTCCTCACCTATTTCTCCTGCCTTAGCTTACATTGTCCACCATATCTGGAATAGACCTTCCTGTTTCTTTTCTCTCTGCTAGTTGGAAAGTCCTTTTTTCTTTTAATTCTCAGCCTTTTTTATGAAACCTTCCTTGGCACTCATATCTGCCCTCCCCCAGAAAAGAAAAATGAAATATTTTCTTTCTCAAATTTTTCATAACACTTTAGTAGACCTCTCTTTGTATTTCTGATATCTTCCTTATATCATAGTTACTTTTGTATCCATACTTTTCCTAAAACTATGTTTTACTTTTCTCCTATCCTAACTAGATTTTGAATTCCTTAATAATAATTCTTTAAATTTAAAAAAAAGTTTTATTGATGCCTTTTTGTTTATATATCAGATATACTGCTCCCTCTTTCATTGAGCCCTTGTTATAAAAAAAGAGAAAAAAAATAGTTAAACAAAGCCGGCTATGACACATTGACCTCTTACTGTGTGTGCAGTATTTTATATGCATGCCACCTACTTCTCCAAGGAAAGGAAGGAGGTGCACTTACTTTTTTTATATACACTGTATATCATTTGGATTAACTAACTCCCAAGGTTCCTTCTAGCTCTCAGATTATTTGATTCTCAAGGGAATTTTAAAAGTTCAGTTTCTTTTTATTATTTTTTGTTTACATCGTTGAATTCATGTTTACTTGGTTCTGCTTACTTTATTTTTCATCATTTCAAATTGATCTTCCCATGTTTCTCTGAATTCCTTTTAGTTGTCTTATGATGCAATAATATTCCATTGCTGTTCCCCTAGAAGAGGACTTCATTTTGTTTTCTGTTCTTTGCTGTCACAAATAGTACATCTTTGAATACTTTCTCATATATGTGTGTGTGTGTGTGTATTTTACCCTCCTTGACCTCCTTGGGCCAAATGAATAGCAGAGGAATCATGTAGTTCCAAATAATTTTTCATAATGATAGGACCAATTCACAGCTCCAACAATTGTGTTACCTCTTCTTGTAATTTCTCCAACATTCACTATTTTTGCCTTTTGTCGTCTTTGTTAATTTGCTGGGTGTGAGGAGGAATTTTAGAGCTGTTGTGAGGTGCTTTTCTCCTCTTAGTGACATAGAAAACCCTCTTTCATATGGCTTTTAATAGATTACAATTCATTTTTGGAGAATTATGTTTATCCTCTTTGACTACTTATTAGGAATGCAACTTTTAATCTTATAGGAAATTAACACACATTCATCATAGATACCAGACTTTTTTTTAAATTTTATTTTAGTTTGCATCATTCATTTCCACAAGATTTTGAGTTACATATTTTCTCTCCATCTTTCTGCTACCCACCACCCCAAAACAGCTATCCCAGTGTATACCCCCTCCCCCAGTCTATTCTCTCCTATGTCTTCCCCCCTCACCCCTCTGACTTTTCAGTAGGGCAGGATGGATCTCCCAACCACAGTGCCTGTGTATCTCAAGTTCCAGTTGGATGTAGTTAATAATAATAATAATAATAATAATAATGATAATTGCATATCTATATCTAT
>CM053580.1:52698561-52759070 GCA_028627135.1 Pseudochirops cupreus | reverse complement strand
GGGGAGCTCTGGCTGCACTCTCCTCCTCCCTCTCTCTGCCATGATCCTTCTTTTCCTCAAAGAAGGAATCTAGGGTTTTGTTGCTGTTTTTACTTTGCTTCTCATGCTTATTCTTACTCATGGTTGGTCAGTCCGTAATTTTTTTTTTTAATCTCTGTGGGGCTCTGCTTCCAGAAGGGAAAGCTCTGTCCCAAATTGCTGGGGTCCTCCTGGCTGCTGTAGCCCTCAGGAAGGTGCTGGGTCCCTTTCCTACTTACTTCTGGCTCACTGGATAATGAAGACTCCAGGACCGAGGCCCAAGACGGTGATCAGGATCCAGGCCGCTCAATGCGAGAGCACTCGGCCTCTGAACAATCGCTTAGTCCCCCTGCTGTCTGCAGGCCACAGGCGGGAAGCTGCAACGCGGAGGCTGGTGCAAAACCTTTGCCTTTCGCTTTCCAGCCCTGGAGGCCTTTCGGCTGGTGCGCTTTTCTACCCCGATTTTGCAAGTTCCACTGACGTAGTAATTCTGAACGCTGCCGATACCAGACTTTTTGTCAGAAATGTTTACAGTGAAGATTTTTTTTTAATGACCAATAGTTTTCCTTTATTAGAGCGATATTGATTTTTGTGAAATACGTTTTCAACTTAATACAATCAGAATTGTCTTTTATCTTGCTTTCTTTTATATTTAGTTAGGAATTCTCTATGAGCCACAGTTTTGAAAGGTAATTCCTTCCCTTTTCTTGCAGCTTTTCAAATGATTAAACTTTATATATTTATTTTGAATTTCTGTTTGGAACTTAAGATAGGTAGAGTAGAATGCTGGTCTAAAACTATGCTTTGCTGGTCAGATAAGGAATCTTCAATAAGTAGTTTATGTTCTTGGATTTACTTATTTCTGTTTCTTATTTAGTCTTTTACTTTCAAATTTTTCCGTTTTTCAACCAGTACCCAAAAGTTTTGCTGGTTTATCACTTTAAAATAGAATTTAAAACCCGAAGATACTGTTTCACCTTCATTTTTACTTAAAAAAATATTTGCCATGAGCTTCTGTTTCTCAATAGGAATTTCATTATTTTGTTTAGCTCTTTTGGATTGGTATGGTACCAATAGGTAAATTGATTAGATGGATGTTGGCAGGATTCGTGAAGGAGTAGTGATATCACTCCACAATTTATCTTAATTTCAGTAAAGAATGCTTTGTAACTATATAAGTCTTATATGTCCTCATATATTGACTAAGAAATATCTTATGCTTTTTGTCATTATTTTGATTAGGATTTCTGTATAATTTTCTTGTTTTTATAGATGTGCATACAACTTTTGTGGCTTTAATATCTCCTTAATTTGTAAAATCTGTTATTTATCCCATTTAGAAAAATCCTTAATTTCTCTGGAGTTTTCAAAGGATACCACATATTCTCTGCAGATAGAACAACTTAATTGTTAATATCTTTAATGATGGTGAGAGGAGAGGATTCTATTTTACCCCCTGTAGGTAGAAGAAAGACATCTAAGTTTTTTTCATTGTGAATAATGCCAATTTTCTTTTACATACATAATTTTTTATATTTTTAAAAGACCCTGTATGCTGATGCTCTTTAGAATTTTTTTTTAAACAAATGAATCTTGCATTTTGTCTTTTTATGCATCTATTGATTGACACTATGTGGTTTTAAGTTTTTTGTTTTTAATGTGATTAATTATGTTGATTATTTTTCTACTATTCAATTATTGCCATATATCCAACTTAGTAATAGTGAATTGTTTTTGGGTATATTGCTATATGCTTTCTTTACTAGTATTTAAAATGTTTGTGCCAAAATTTATTAGTAATATTGGGTCACTGGCATTTTTCTCTGCTTTATAATTTCTTGCTTCAGCTATTATGGTCATACTTGTCCAATAAGAGGTATTTGGTAGAAGACTTTAGGAATTTTTTGGAATAATTTGTGTAGAATAAATCTTTTTTAGTTCCATTTTATTTTCATTTCCAAATTCTCTCTTCTCTACCCCCCTCTATCAAGAAATATAATACTCATAATATATGGGAAGCCTAATAACATAAATCTTAATTACACTTTTAAATATTTTCTAGAAATTACCTATAAATATATATATATGAACCAGAGGTTTTTTTCCTCTTTGATAGTCCTTGTGAAATAGGGTAGTTTTGAGGTTTTCTTTTAAATTATTGGTGTTGCTGGTGACATAATTATGCATAGTATGTTTTAATCATTTTTATTTCTGCTCAATTGCAAATTCACGAGGTTTTTATTTTGTTAATTTGATTTTTTCTTTTTTTTTTCTTTTTTTTTCTCTTTTTTTAGTAAGGTTAGCTAAAGGTTCATTATTGGTCATTACTATAATTTTCCCCCTTGTGGAATTTTCAATATTTTTCCATTTTTGTATATTTTGAGTTGGTAAATTTGTTAATTCTCAAGTTAAAAAAAATTACACCCATTCAACAATCCTTGTTTTTGTTTTGTTAAAATGTGTTTTTAGAGAAGAAATTTTTCCCTCATGTGCTGCTCTTTTAGATACATTCCTTAATTTTATTATTATTGTTATTTTTCACATAATTAATTTGTTTCTATGATTTATTCTGTAATGTCATGTTAGGATGTCAATATTTAGACTCTTTAGTCTGTTATCTATTGTTTATATTGGCTGTATTGCTATGCTGTGGTTTATGAGAGATGTTTAATGATGCTGTCTCTACTTTTATTTACAAGTTCTCTGTGTACTAATAACATGTCTGCTTCTGTAAAGGTACCATGTGATGCTGAGAAACATGTTCTTTAATCAGGTAGACGTCATCTTTCTAATCTTAACTTCAACTATCTCGTTTATCCTTCTGTTAGATTTATTCATTTCTGAGAGTTGTATAAAATCTCCTACAGTTGTCATGGTCTTTTTGTACTGTAGTTAACTTTACCTTTATGAATTTAGGTGCTTTGTGCCATTTTATACACACATTTAATATTTCATTTAATATTTATCCATTTATCTCTTGATACTGAAAATTTTTGTTTTTGCTTTGTCTGTACATAGTCAATTTTATTCCAGCCTCTCCCATTTTCATTCTTCATGTATGTTTAAAATGTAGTTACTTACAGCATTTTTTATAAAGCTGTCTATTCTGCCCTCTTTTATTGAATTGTTTAATCCATTCTTCTTTAAGATTATGCCTGTTAGGTTTGTGTTTTTCTCCTTTTGAATTGATTTCATCCTTTATTTTTGTCAGATCTTAATGTAGAATCTTTGTGCTGTATTGTTATAGTCTGGTATTTTTCCTTCTATTTTTATTTTTAGTTTGCCACATTCACTTGCCTAAGTTTTAAATTTTCTCCCCCTTCCTCCCCAAGATGGCATGCAGTCTGATGTCATCTCTGCAACTACATTCCTATTAAACACATTTTCATGTTAGTCGTGTTGCATAGGGAAATGGAATGAGTGGGAGACACCATGAAAAACAAAACAAAACAAAACAAAAAATTAGTCTGCTTCACACTGCATTCCAACTCCATAGTTCCTTCTCGGATGTGGATGACATTTTCCATCATGAGTCCTTTGGAATTGTTTTAGGTGCTTGCATTGCTGAGAAGGGCTAAGTCTGTCAAAATCAGTCATCACACACTGTGGCTGTTACTGTGTACAATGTTCTCCCAGTTCTGCTCACTTTACTCTGCATAAATTCATATAAGTCTTTCCAGGTTTTTCTGAAGTCCTCTTGTTCTTCATTTCTTATAGCACAATAGCATTCCATTACATTCATATACCACACCTTGTTTAGTCATTCCCCAGTTGATGGGCATCCCTTCAATTTCCAGTTCTTGGTCACCACAAAAAGAGCTGCTATAAATATTTTTGTACATGAGGTCCTTTTCCCATTTTTGTGGTCTCTCTGAGACACAACTCTAGACTCGGTATTGCTAGGTCAAAGGGTGTGCACATTTTTATAGCCCTTTGGGCATACTAACTAGTATATTATGTAGGATTTTTGCATTGATACTCATTAGTGAAATTGTTCTATAATTTTCCTTTCTGTGTTTTAACTCCTCCTGGTATAGGTATCAGCGCCATGTTTATTTTATAAGGAGTTTGGTAGGACCTCTTCTTTGCCTATTATTCCGGATAATGTATTTGATATTGGAATTAATTGTTCTTTAAGTGTTTGGTAGAATTCACTTGTAAATTTATCTGGTCTTGATGCTTTTTTCTTAGGAAGGTCATTTGTGGTCTGTTCAACTTCTTTGTTCGAAAAGAGGTTTGTTTATATACTCTGTTTCCTCTTCTGATAATCTGGGCAGATTATGTTTTTAATTAATCTGTTTCCATTGTTTTTATGGTCTAATATGTCGTCAGTTTTTGTAAAGGTACCATATACTGCTGAGAAAAAGATATATTCCTTTCTATTCCTGTTTGGTTCTCTCCAGATGTCTTGTCATATCTGGTTTATCCAAGACTGTATTCATCTCAGACTTGACATGTTTCTTTTTTATTTTATTTTTTTGTGTGTGGATTTATCTAGTTCTGAGGGGAAGGTTGAAATCCCCCAATATTATAGTTTTGCTCTCTATTTCTACTTGTATTTATTTACCTTTTCCTTTTAAAATTTGAGTGCTTTAGCACTTTTTACATATATTAATATTGATATTACTTCATTATCTAGTATGCCTTTTAACATATTGTAGTTTTCCTGCTTATCTCTTAATTAAATCTATTTTATCTTTAATTTTGTCTGAGATCATGATGACTACCCCTTTTTTATATCATAAAGTTAAAGGTAAAATATTTAAGTAAGAGATAAGGAGCATAATAAATTCTACTCCAGCCCTTTGTTTTACTTCATTATTTATTATTATTATTTAATTTTATTATCTATCATTTTTAAATGTGTTTCTTGTAAACAACATATTGTCATTTCCTGAGTTTTGATTCATTCTGCTATTCATTTCCATTTTATGGGTGACTTCATCCCATTCCCATTTAAAGTTTTGTTGTTGTTGAGGCATTTGGGGTTAAGTGACTTGACCAGGGTCACAAAACATGTAAGTGTCATGTGTCTGAGGTCAGTTTTGAACTCAGGTCCTCCTGACTCCAGGGCAGGTTCTCCATCCACTGTGCCACCTAGGTACCCTTCAGGTTCAAAAGTATAATTACTATTTGTGTATTTCCCTCCATTCTGTTTTTCTGCATTATGCTTCTCATTCTCTTTTTACCCTGTCCCTTCTCAGAAATCTAATTTACTTCTGACCACTGCCTCCTTCATCCTGCACACTCTTCTAAATGGCTCTCCCTTATCCTATCCCCTTGCCCTCCTGTTTCTCTCTAAGTTAAGAAAACTTTTATACCCTAGTAAATGTATGTTATTCCTCCTTTAGTTCAGCTCTGAAGAGAAGAAAGTTTCCACATTAACTGCCCTCCACCCTATCCTCCCCTCCACTGTAACAGTTCTTCCATTCATGTCTCTTTTGTATGAGAATTTGTTCCATTTCACCTTATCCTGTCCAGTTTCATTTTTTAGAGTCATCCCATCATAATCAATTCAACCCCAAGCCTTCAGTCTGTGTATACTCATTTGAACTACCCTAGTAATGATAATATATTTAAAAATTAAAATATATTTTTCCCATATAAGAAGTAAACAGTTAAATATCTTATAATTGTTCTTTCACATTTACCTTCTTAATGTTTCTCCTGATTCTTATAAGTTAAATTTTCTGTTCAGTTCTGGTCTTTTCCTCAAGAATATCTGAAAGTTCTTTAGTTCTTTACATAGCCTATTTTTTTTAATTTGCAGGATAATATATGGAGTTTTGTTGGATAGATTATTCTGGGTTCCAAATCCAACTTTTTGCCCTTTGGAATATTATATTCCACACCCTTCGGTCTTTCAGTGCAGAAGCTGCTTAAATCTTGGGCTATCCTGACTGTAGTGCCACAATATTTAAGTTGTTTCTTCCTATTTCCTTGTAATATTTCTCCCTTGACCTGGGAGTTGTGAAACTTCACCATTGGGGCGGCTAGGTGGCGCAGTGAGTAGAGCATTTGCCCTGGAATCAGGAGGACCTAAGTTCAAATCCGGCCTCAGACACTTAAAACAAAACTAGCCCTGTGACCTTGGGCAAGTCACTTAACCCCAATTGCCCTACCTTCCCCCTCCAAAAAGCAAAGAAAGAAAGAAACTTGGTCCTAATGTTCCTGTGAGTTTTTATTTTGGGATCTCTTTTATGTAGTGATCTGTGGATTTTTTTTTTAATTTCTGTTTTACACTCTAGTTTGAAAACTTCAGGGCAATTTTTCTCAATAATTTCTTGAAGTATAGTACCTATAGAAAGTTTTTTATCATAACTTTCAGATAGTCTAACAATTCTTACGTTATTTCTCCTCTGTTTTTCAGCTCAGTTGTTTTCCTAATGAGATGTTTTGCATTCTCTTCTATTTTTCATTTTTAAAATTTATTTTTAATTTCTTGATGTCTTATAAATTCGTTTGCTTCCCCTTGCTCTATTCTAAGTTTTAAGGGCTTATTTTCTTCAGCAAATTTAAAAATCACTTTTTAAAACTGGTTCACTTTTTATAATTTTCTTGCTTTTGGGGGGGCACTACTCATTTCTTTTCTCAGTTTTTCCTCAACTTCTTTTATTTGATTATTAAAGTGCTTTTCAAGCTCTTCCAAGAACTCTTTTGGGCTTGTAGCCATTTTACATTTTTCTTTGAAGCTTTACAAGAGAGGCTGTTTTATCTTCTCAGTTTGAAATCAGAGCTTCTCTATTAGCATAGTCACTATCTATGGTTGTACTCTTTCTGGTCTTTACTCATTCTTTTTTAACAGCCCATTTCTTGGCTGTTAACTTTATGTTAACTGCTTCTGAGGTGTGGACGATAAAGTCTCAGGCTATGGGTTTTTCTGTGATGTTGTCTTCTGGGCTCTATTTAGGGCCTTTGACCTCTTAGCCCTTCCAGTTTTCTGTAATCCAAGGCCAGGTATTGTTACTGCTCCCCTGGTTCATTCCTTAGTCTATAGAAGTGACCTGAGGTACTCTTCTCCACTCCTCTGCTGTGGACCAGGGCCCCCAGCACTGCTACCATCACACTTTTCCTCCCTATGGTCCTTAAGGTAGCTGCAAGTGTCAGCTCACCCCTCTTCCCTTGAACTGAACTGGAAATTGTGCTCTGTGAGTGATCACAAGCAGTAGGGCCTCTACCCCAGGACCATACTCAGTGAGTGTGTACTTACTGCTCCTTGCCTATAACCACAGCCTGAGACATGGTCTGGTCAGCACTTGTGGGCCTCCTTTCCAACATCAGCAGTGGGCTCCTACAGACTTCTCTGAACAGTTACTGAACCCCCCCCCCCCCCCCCCAAGTTAAGACTCCAGGCTTATACAGCTGCCCCTAATGCTTCCTGTTTGTTGACTTGCTATGGCCAGACTACTACCCTGGAAGGTCAGGTCTTTCTTTCCTAAGGATTCTCCCACATTGTCTTGGGCTGGATGATTGCTTTAATTAATTTATCTTTCAATTAATTCTGCTGCTCTAAAACTTACTTTAAGGCATTCTAAGTTATTTGGGAGAGACAAATAGATTCCTGCCTTATTCTACTGTCTTCACACGATTCCCTCTTTAGTATCTTTAAAAATTTTGGATTTACTGTCCTTATACACTTACAGATGCTGTATGCCCTCAGATACTAGCTTTGTGACCTTAGGCAAGTCACTTAACCTTTGTTTGCCTCTGTTTCCTCGTCTGTAAAATAAGCGTAACGATAGAACCTACTTTGCAGGTTGCTGTGAGTTTTAAATTAGATAATTTTTTGTGACGTGCTTAGCACAGTGCCTGGCACATAGTAGACAGTAAAACTATTCACACCATCATTCTTGTCTGTCCTAGTCAGTTGTCAGCACTTCCCCTATTTTTGTGGTTATATTTCTTAAAGTAAGTTTTTACTGGTACCTTTTGTTTTTATTTCACCTATATTTCTCAGTGAATACCTCTGGTAATATTTTTGCATATTTACTAGTATAATGGATTTGTGGCTAAGGGGGCTATTTTTGTTCCAAAGAACCACATTATAGTATTGTTTTCAAAAGCATTAGATTAGTTGTTCAGCTCTGTTCAATTCTTCATGACCCCATTTAGAAACTTTCTTGGCAAAGATGCTGGAGTGGATTTCCATGTCCTTTTGCTATACACGAGGAAATTGAGGCAAACAGCTAGGTGACTTGCTCTGAGTCACATAGCCAGTAAGTGTCTGAGGTCACATTTGAACATAGGAAGATAGTCTTCCTGCTTCCCAGGCCCAGAGCTCTATCCACTGTGCTGTCCAGCCACCATTAAATTTATCTTTTATATAAACTCATGACAAAACTAAATTTGAGTTTTCTTGATTTGATAGTGAGCCTGTTTTACTTATTCTTGTAAAGAAACTCTACTAAAAATCACTTTCAAAAGAGGAATTACTACAGATTTGAGAAACTTAGAAACAATGTAGATAGATACCTATAAATATTAACCTAAATATTTGAAACCTTCTGTTAATTTTGTAAGATAGGAGGGTTGGGCTAAGGAGAATTAAATCAGCTAATTAAATGTTTTATATCAATTCTACCTGACCAAACCTGTGGATTCTTATTATCCCTTTAATCCTGAAAAGCAGGGAAGGAAACATTCTGATTGAGCCAAAAGAATTGCCTCAAAAATAACTCTTTACAGCTACAAATCACAGTTATGGCTTTATTTTCCATTTCAGGCTGAAAATAAATATTTTCCCCCTTTTTTTCCTCTTTTCTTTTGGAATATGGATTGGTTACTGTTTGAGGGTTTTGTTTTTTTTTCATTTCAGAAGGGCTGTTAACACAGTTTATTTTTATGGAGAGAGTGCCTGTAAAGAAATTTTTGTTGGTACGGTAAAAAACAACCACTTTGGAGTTGCAGAACTTGACTTTGAGTTAGGTAGAGCAACTTAATGACACTAACTGTATCACTTGACTTTTCCAGGTCTTAGCTTTGGACCCTAAGTGCATGTTGAGCCTCTGGAGTCAGGAAGGCCTGGGTGAAAGTCCTGTGTGACCTGTGCTGGCTCTGGGCGCCCTGTACAATATCTCCCCAAGACTCATTTGCAGTTTCCTCCCTGGCAGCTCTCTGCAGGAGACCTGACCGGAGCCAACGAAAAAACCCACACAAATGGGCCTCAGCTTCTGGGAGCTTTGGTGGGAGGACTAATTATGACCAATCTGATGCAGTGCTATGCACAGCGCCTTTCACGTGCTCACCATGCTTTCACAATGAAATCTCTGGGTTTCTCATCAGCCAGTGCCACGGGCTTCCAGGCCCAACTCTTGGACAGTAACCGATTTTGCTCCGTCACTTGGAATTTGCATGTCCGTGCCCCAGGAGGGAGGGGAAGGTGAAGCATATGGGCCTGGAATATACGTGGGCCCTGGTGCCTTCCTGCTTGGCCAGAGTGGGCAGCCCTTACCGAGATCCTCCGCTCCCCATTGAAGCTGCTGGCGCGGGGTGGGGCGGGGGGCGGGGTCACCGACTTTGTGATGCTCGGAGGCCTCCCTCCCCTTCCCGTGTCTCGCTCCACTCTCTCTGTCAGTCCTTTTCTCCATTCCCCCCATCCTACCCCCCCTCACGAGCTCCCCACCTGCCTCCTGGGGGGGGGTAGGGAGAACCTGCCTGCCCCTCTGCACGAGAGAATAGGCTCTGAGCGTTCGATCTCATGCGTGATGTGCGGGGTGGGTGGGCAGGGCCCCTAGCGACTGCCTCTTCCCCCTCCCTAGCGACCGCGCGTTCTCTGCAGGACACGATGGGTTTGTTGCGCTCTGTCTACGTGTGAGTTTTCTCGTGCTTTGGGGCAGCTGGGAGTGCAGTGGGCGCCGTGCTGCTACTCAGCTGCCGGCTGTGCTCTCGGGTTCTGGGGTGGAGAGAAAGCCGCCCCCTTGGGTCCTCCCCCCCACCCCCCAGGCCATCCCAGCTAGAGGATCGCTTTGAGGATTTATTTTAATGAGTTGGAGAAAGGGGAGGTTTCTCAGATTAGAGATTTCCTCCTTACTCTTGGGTTTTTGTTGTTTGTTTGCTCTTTTTCCTTTTCTGTTTTTTGGAAGTGAAGCTGTATCTAGGAGGAATTAAGATCGCCAGTTTATTGTGGAATTGTTAACCATTCTGATCCTGCAGTGATTGAAAAATTTAAAAGATCGTTTACTATGAAGTGTTTAACATGCATACATATTTTATTAGCTATTGAAACACTGTATAATCTTATTTTCTAGAACCTGATACATGAATTGATACTGTGCCTTATGCTGCATAATCATTTCCACAAATATATTTCCCTTTAGTCTTTTGATGAGGAACAATCACAAAGCTCTTTATAAAGAATTTGAACACAGATACTAATATATAAATTTATTTAGAAGAGCTGTGCATTGAGCATTTAAAAAATTCCCTCTGCTTTAAATTATTTCCCTCATACTGAATATTTGTAGAAAGGCAACTCTGCGCACCATGGTAGAAGGAACATTAAATTTGGGATCTGAAGACTGGGATGCCCTGATGTTGAGTTGAGCCTAGTTTACTTATCTAGAAAATGGGGCCAATACCTGCCCTGCTTTTCTCCTGAGACAATTGTGAGGATCAAATGAGATGCATAGTGCTTTGTAACCATAAGTATATATCATTCTTGCTTTATCTGGTTATAGAATAGAACATATAATATAAGCAACAATATAAGCATTTTTTTGCTCACTTTTGATATCCATGCTCTGTTATGTAAACTGTGAGATTGCTCTTTTGAAGCTTTAGTTTGTTTTGTTATGTTAGGCCTGAATCATCTTGTAATTTTGATCTTTATAGTGATGTTTGAAATGACTGGGAGAATATCATAACTCTAAAAATATTATCTTTTTTTGCTACGTTATCACTGTAATCTCCACAATTTTTCACAGGGATATGTGCATTCCCTCCAAAGGTACAGATTGCAATTAAGAAATACTGTTCCATTGTATATGATTCTCCTATATGTCGTCTTAGATATCTCCACATTGGGTCCACCCAGTGGCTAATGCAGCACTCAGTCTGTGCATCCATCCTTTATTGTTCCTTTTCTTCAGTGCATCAGTAGGCCGTTTCTTTTTCCCAGTTGTATCTCTGATTACAAGTTCTAGACTGCTACTCCCTCTCTCCCCACCCCCTTCATCATTTGTACTTTGCTGTAGTCTGTTTATGTCCACCATACATCCCTTCAGATCTTTTAGGTGATGTAATTTTGATTGCTCAGAAATTTTGCTTAGTGATTAGTGATTTGAAACCTTATAGCTTCACTGAAAAAATACTGATGTTAAAGAGGAGGGAAATTTATTTCGGGGAAAACCATGATGCCACCAAAAGTGATGTAGGTTGTTCAAATGCAGCCTAGTCTTCTCTCTTCCACCCCATTTGGGAGTGCTTTCAAATATTTTTGAAGTTTTCTTTTTCTATCCCTTCTTCCCTGTATAGGTCTCTGGTCTGGAGATGTTTTGTAGGGGAAGAAAAAAAAGAAACATTGTACTCCAGGGAAGGTCTTGTCTGGATTCAGGGCCAGACAAATAGTAAAGTCATTTATTTCTCTTTTCCTAAGCCTTCCAGCAGAAGATGAAACTTCCCAAGTACTGCTTTCCTTTGGTTGCTGCTTCTTGTTTTTGTTTTGTTTTGTGTTTTTGCTTTTTGGAAGGGAGAAGGCAGAGCACTTGGGGTTAAGTGACTTGCCCTAGGTCACAGGGCTGGTAAATGTTAAGTGTCTGAGGTGAGATTTGAACTGAGACCCTCCTGACTCCAGGGCCAGTGCTGTATTCACTGCTCCGGCATCCTTGGGGGGGGGGGGATTTGTTTCTTTTTTAAAATGAACAGATTAATTTGTGGATTCTCACTCCCTACAGGATAATGACCAAAATCCCTTTTATTCTTGCATACAAACTCTTCCATTTTGTCCCCCTTTCTTTCTGTCCTAGACTGTTCTTGAACACAAAATCTGTGCTCTACTCAAACTAATTGGTTGACTTTCCTCTGTTGTATATGCCTTTAACAGTGAAGACTCCACTGCCCTCCTCCTCATCTCACATTCTTGCCTACCTGTTCTTTAAGGCCAAGCTTAAGGTCCTCTTTCTATGAACCTTTTTCAGGCCACAATTTTTCTTTCTTAATTTATAGCCCTTCTTATCCATTAGTGTCAGTTAATTATTACTTAGAAATAAGTAATCTCCAGATTTTTCAGTCTTCTGTGATCTCCTGATTTTTTAGTCTTCTGTAATCGTAAAACTCTTAAATTGTTTAATTTTAAAATTTGTTCTGTCTTTCCTCAGCTAAATGCTAAGTTTCATGAGGGCAGGGACCATCTTATATTTTGATCTTCTGATGCCTTGTTCTTGTAATCTTTTATTTTAAAAAATGTTCTAAAGGTTGACAGAAATATTAACTATTTAGTTGGGATTCTATTTGAAATAGTATTTATTCTATGCTAAAGTCATCATTTATATATATAAACAATATATATAACATATATTGTTTATATATATTGTAATATATATAATGTATATATATTATATATATATATATACACACACGCATACAGTATTATATAATGTAGTCTAGATGTGGCATAAAAGGACATGTTCCCTGAAATAATCTTCAGATCAGGTCAGGGATAGAAAGAAAATTTGTATTGTCACCAAAATATTCAAAACAGCCTATCAGTTTTACTCCTCAAAACAGCTCCCACTTCTAACTTCCTCATGCTTTGGGTACTGACTTACTTTATTAAATGGTAATCGCTTGTGTGAATTTTCTTACTTGCAAAATCCGCAGTATGCTTGCTAAATCCAAAGATATTAGGAAAGAATTTACAAAGTCAAAAGTTAGCTTTTCCCCAACACTCTTGCCACAGAATAGTGGGGATCCAGAATTTGAAATCTGTGATCTTGTTTGGACTCTTTTCTTTTATAGCTTTCTCTATTCTCTTCGATGTTGGTAAATGAAAATGAGTACTTCAGTTGATCCTTTTGTGCTCAAGATTAGTAAACTTTTGTATGATAATTCACTGGTCAGTTGGTTTGATACCAATGCCTACTCTTAAAAGTGGAAGGAGAAGAGAGGGTAATACAGCAAAAAAGACATGATATATTTGTCTAACTGTATGAAAACATACTTTGAGTTATCTTATTGATACTGAATAATTATTAAAAACATTTTAAAAATCTAACCTTTAAAGTAACTTTACTTATTTTTTTTCTTTTCTTTAGATTCTTCCTGAAGTCCATTATTCCAACTTGTGAGCAGTTATGAGTACCCCAGGAGCTTTAGCAACAGCTGCAATGAAGCTAAAACACAACATCAACCCTATTCTTTTATGTTTCATAAACTTTGTAATTTTGGTCTATACTGTTTTAACGTACATTCCATTTTACCTTATATGTGGATCAAGACAAGCAAGATCCAATCAACTTAAAGCAAAGCCTGTAAATAGACAGCCTAATGCAGCATACCGCTCTGTTAAGAGCTTGCATGGTTTGGCTTCAGTGCTCTATCCGGGATGTGATACACTAGATAAAGTTTTTAAATATGCAGAAAACAAATATAAGGACAAAAGGCTTCTGGGAACGCGTGAAGTACTAACCGAAGAAGATGAAGTACAACCGAATGGAAAAATTTTTAAAAAGGTAAGCAGGGCTTTGTTTCTAATAAAGAGTCTACAGATAAAATGTAATGTTAGCAATGAGGGAGGGAGTACTTTTGCTTCTGCAAGTTTTAAAAGTTTCAGAAGTAGAAGAAGTAACTAGCTTTTTTTTGCCCTTATTATGGCCTTTCCTTAGCCACCTTCCAAGTACCCATAGGTATGGGGGTCTTCCACATATCTAGAAGCCAAGAGGCCTTGAGACAGCTGTATTATACCCCTGGCCTCAAGAGGGTGACTCTGTAGACCCCAGATTTTTCAAATTAACTCCAGTATTTGAAGTATCTTCTTGTTGCCTTCAGGCATTATTTTGTTCTATGCTAAATTCATCATTTGTGTTTATACAGTGTTATATCATATAGTCCAGATGTGGCATGAAAGGATTAGGATCAAATACAAAGTGCCCTGTTGGCTATTCAGAACGCGTCATAACCTCTTCTACCATTCAAGTCATCTTATACCTTATGCCTCAAAACATTTTTCTGTTTAATGCCTTTGGCATTCTGTTCACCCAAACTCTAGGCTCTTGGCTCCAGGTACTCTGTTTAGAACACGCTTCCTCCTCCATTAGACCTGCCAATCTCCCTGGTGTCCTTTAAGTCCCAGTTACAATTCCACCTCCTGTAGGAAGCTTTCCTTTAACCCTTCTTAGTTCCACTATCTTTTCTCTCTTGGTTATTTCCCATTGATTCTGTACATAGCTTGCTTTGTATATATTTGTTTGCTTTTTGTCTCCCTCATTAGATTGTAAGCTACTTGAGGGTAGGCATAGTCTCTTGCCTCTGTGCTTAGGTGTTTAATAAGCATTTGTTAATTAATTGATGGATACATCTAATTAGTGTGAATGTGGAACTGTCTTGGGTTTCTGATAGCCTGATATTTTTACTATTGCAAACTGTGAAAGTGGTGATAAAGACCTGTTACTTCCCCTGCCCTCTGTAAGCCTTTATTTCTATCTTCAGTATACATTTCTACATTGTCCAAGTGAAAAGGTGTTTAAAATGTGCTCCCTCATTTGCCTAGTATAGAAGAAACTACTATAGTATATTTGAACTATATGGCAGGTTTTACACACCAAAAAAGGCTCTCCTGAAAGAGGGTTTCTTTAATACTTAAATAGTTGCTTATTAGCAAAAACACCTTATTAGACTATACAAAGACCTCTAGTACAGTTTCCTAGTATCACCTTATAATATAAGTATAGAAGTGGTATGAAAATACTATTTACTGAGCTAGATAATTTTCTTATCTGGTAAAAGTTAGTAGATAGTTCCTGGGAACACTGTATTGGGAGAAATGGCAAATGCCTTTTTCAATCATGGTAAGATTTTATGTGCTTGACCTTAACGGGCCAGTTAATTATGATGTTTTGTGGTTGTCAACTATACTCCTAAGACTAGAAAGTTAATTTGTAAATACATTGGGGATCATGAAACATGCAAATACATAATTCTGTACATTAACTATGGTAGGGGTGGCTAGGTGATGCAGTGAATAGAGCAGCGGCCCTGGAGTCAGGAGGACCTGAGTTTAAATGCGGCCTCACACACTTAACACTTACTAGCCGTGTGACTTTGGGCAAGTCACTTAACCCCAATTGCCTTTCCTCTCCAAAAAGCAAATAAAAAAAACTATGGTAGAGATTATAAGATTCAAGAGAAATACAAAATGTCACTGAAAGGAAAGATCATTTCTGATTTTGGGGTCATTTGAAGGAGATGACATTCAAACTTTAGCTAAAGATTGGTGTTATTTCAAAAGGTAGAAAGATGGCTGGAACCATAATAGCCCACTTTGGCAGAATTGTTGTCCATGTGGAGGAGACAAGAATGAGAGAGATCTGGAAAGGGAGATACAGTTTCTGGAGGTCACCTAAGTGGCGTGCTACAGAACCTGAACTTTATTTTATTTGAGTCAGCTCTGAAGAGTTTTGGGCAGAAGACTGATGTGATCAGATCTGTGCATGTGACTTGTGAAGATGGGTTAGAAGCAGCGGTTCTCAACCTGTGGGTTATGTTCAATTTGTAATAATGAAAATACATCCTGCATATCAGATATTTACATTACGATTCATAACAGTAGCAAAATTACAGTTATGAAGTAGCAACGAAAATAATTTTATGGTTGGGGGTCAACAACATGAGGAACTGTATTAAAGGGTCTCGGCATTAGGAATGTTGAGAACCACTGAGTTAGAGTGGAGAGCCTTAGGGGAGAGGGATGGGGGCAGAGTCAGGCTAGAGAGATTAAGTTCTTGGATTGTGTCTGAGGAAAAGAGGAAGGAGACTTAGACATCTGAGATGTTGCAGAGGTAGAGTCAATAAGACTTATTAACATTTTGGACCTGGAAGTTAAAAAAGATAATGAAGTTTTTAGCATGATGGTTGGATGAATGGTAATGCTGTTTCCAGAAATAAGGAAACGGGAAGTGGGAGTTGCTTTAAGGGGAAAGTTGGTAAGGTGTTTTCTGTATGTTGGTCATGATACATATTTTCTTTCTATTCGCGGAGTTCCCTGAAGATTGTTTAAGGAAGAGATAGATCTGGACTACATTTGTGTGTGTGTGTGTGTGTGTGTGTGTGTATTTATACATGTTACATAAAAATATATTTGTGTATAATATATAGTACAGAATATTTATATGGGCTGGATTTGGCAATACTAGGTTTCATTTCTACTTTCTTTACTAACTTAGCATTATAGAGATAGGATAGGGATTGGTCTAGGGAACTCCAAAATTAGGAAACTGCCTTTACAAATCTAAAATCTGTAGTCTTTGGGGAGTTGCCTAGAGCTCTGGGATATTAAATGACTGACTTGCTTAGGGTCAGTCACTAGTGGGTGAATACTAAGGGCAGAACTAGAACCCACGTCTTCTGGCTCTGAGGCTGGCTTTCTGGCCACAAACATTCTGCTGTTTTTATTACTTAATTAAGATACCTAAAATATATGAGATTCTGATTTGGGCTAAATTTTGAGAAAACCTTTGATATTGAATTAAAAGATTCTTAGTCACTTTCTACCTCAGCATGCTTCCTAAAAACTACCCTTTCCATATTTTCTGTTAGTCTGTCCTGCAGTGGTTTCACAAAGGGAAAAGCATAAGGCATTTGTGGTAGAGAAGTTCAAGTTCCTCCTAATTCATATAGCAATAATTGGCACAAAATAACATTTATAAAGACTAGAAATTCTAGACTTGCTATAGCCGTTCCCTACTTTTTATCTCCATAAAAATTTATCTTGACTATTATAGCATAATTGATATTGTACAGTTTTAAGAATCTGGAAACGTTACCCATGGAGAATAATAGGAAATGACTGGAAATAGGCAAAATTGGAATGTGAAAAAGAAAACTCTTTTCTGGCAATACCATTTTTCCTTGAAAGGACTTTACCAAAGGTTTTAGAATGTACAATTTATTTTCACCAGTGTTAGCCCTTTGCAGAATCAAAATGAACTTTGGACTATTTATATTTATAACAGATGTTCAATAATATTCTTTGAAATTTTAATTAATGAGAAGAAAGTGGAATTTACCTTTATTCTTGGATTTTTAATTTTTAAAAAACAAAGTACTTTATTTCAACTAGATTTTTAAAAAAGGAAACAGTGCTCAAAACTACTTTTCACATTCTGTTATTCCAGTTTACCAACTAACACAAGTCAGATGATTTGGCAGTAGCCATCCAAGACTTATTTTTAACCACATGGAGTAGTCCAATGATATATTCTTGCGTTTTAGAAAAAAAAATAACAGGTTAATTAAGCAGATTATGCAAGAGTAACTTAATTGCTATCTTTTGGCTAAATTAAAAAGTTGAAAAGGATATATTATGCAGAGTTTAGCTTAATTATAGAAGGAACTGGCTTAGAGTTAGCTACTTAGGTAGTATGCCTATTGCTAGACTATGCTTTATTCCGAAGATAAATCATGTTTTATTAAAATATATTACAGAAATGTAACTGCTCTAAGTTACGTGGACTTTGATTGGTTTCCAGCTAAAAGTTGTTAAAATGATGATTTGGTAGGACTTCAGTCTCCTTGTGGTTGGAGCAAATTCTCTTGGGGCCCCTGCCAGGTGAGCTAGGCTGTTTTCCCCTAGAAGGCAGGGAAGACATCTGTCTGGACATGATTCATCTCAGGGAACTAGGGTTTGTGACTTTGATGAGGTTTGCTAGTCTCCCAGGTTATAAAAAACCCAGGCCAGAAGGAGTTGGTATCCCTCAGACTCGTTGGGATGTTCCGTTGTAATGTGAATCAACAGAGCCTATTTCAGCAAACACTTAGCGTTTTTGTGTGGAAATAGGGGCTGTGTCTTCTGCATCTGTATCTTTTTTACGTGCTATTGTTAAATAAACTCATATTTTTTTGTTAAATACAGTATGGTCTGTGAGGTCTTAATGTTGTAATTCGAGTTCCGAACTGTCTCAGACCCGCTCCAGAATATTCCTGGTCATATAGTTGTTCAGTAATGCCTGGTTTTAAACTGAAGTGAAAGATGTCTGGTGGACACAGAATTGTTGCTTTCTTTTCTTTTTTCGTCTTCTTCGCTGTCCACAGGTGATGTAGTTCCTGTCCCAAAGACATATAGCTTTTGTTGCTTTTCCTGGTGTATTTTATGGTATTTTATGTTTCAGTAATTTTTATTGATGGAAAGAGTCTGGAATGTGATTTTATCTGTGTGGGGAACGCATTATGAATACTCCACCAATGCATATCGTCAGTTTGTTATTTACACTGTTAGAAAATAACCTGGAGTTCCACTAAGAAGTTAAGTACCTTGCCTTTGGTCACACAGGTACTGTTTGTCGAAGGTGGGACTTGAATCCAGGTCTCCTAAATAAGAGACTGGTCCATTATCCACTATGCCAAGCCAAACTTGTCTCTATTGATAGAATAATTATTTTCTTGAAAGAAAGTATCTGTTCTCTTAATCAAGATTTGTATCATATAGGTCCAACCTACTGTATCTTTTTAAAAACATTCCGATGTATGATCTATGGTAATTTCATTTCCCATTTATGAAATAAGTTTTGGAGTAAAATCTTATCACAGAATCCCAGGATTAACCTCTGTTACTGTCATCTGTAACAGCTAAGGTGCTACATCACCACATTTTTTTCCCTTGACAAATCACCTGTATTCAGATTTTCCTTGTGTATAACATTTCAAGTCACTTGCTTAAAACCATATTTCGGCGACAAATTCTTCAGTTTTCAATAAACATACCCTGTTTTGTCTGTAAATTAAGAGTTTATTTGCTTAATTTTAAAAATGTTAATATTTTGTTTCTTCCCAATTACATATAAAGCAATATTTAATCTACTTAATGTTGCTGAGATGATGGAAGTGAGTTCTAGGAAACCATTTAGTTACCAATTTTGAATTGTTTTCCTCTTTATAGATGTTCTTTTGGGCTTTAATTGATTTTTCCAAGTCTCAAGGTGATCTTGTTGTCAAATTGATTTTGTTTCTTGTAATAAACATCTAAATAAGATGCTGATAACTGAGTTATTTTGCTTTTTTAATTTAAAATTTTTTTTACTCAATTACATATTAAACAATTTTTACCATAGATTTTTTTTTTAATTTTGAGTTTTAAATTCTCTCCTTCCCTGTCTTCCCTGCTTCTTGCTCAGTCATACAAAACATTTCCATATTAGCCATGTTGCAAAAGAAAATAGACCAAAAAACTCCAATAAAAATAAAGTAAAAAAACAAGATGCTTTGATCTGCATTCAAACTCCATCAATTCTTTCTTTGAGTGTGGATAGCACTTTTCATCATATATCCTTTGGAATTGTTTTGGATCATTGTACTGCTGAAAATGGCTAAGTCATTGTCAGTTTTGTTTGTACAGTGTTTTCCTGGTTCTACTCACTTCACTTTGCAGAATCGGTTCATATGAGTCTTCCCAGGTTTTTCTGAAACTATCCTGCTTAGCATTTCTTATAGCACAATAGTGTTCCTTCACAATCAAGTACCACAACTTGCTCAGCCTTTTCCCAGTTGAGGGACAACCTCTCAATTTCCAATTCTTTGCCACCTCTACAAGAACTGCTATAATTATTTTTGTATGGTTAGGTCCTTTTCCTTTTTCTTTGTTCTTTTTAGAATGTACACCTAGAAGTGGTATTGTTGGGTCAAAGAGTATACTCACTTCTATAATCCTTCGGATATAGTTCCCAATTGTTTTCCAGAATAGTTGGATCAGTTTACAACTCCATCGCAGTGCTTTAGTATCCCGATTTTTTTTACATCCCCTCCAACATTTGTTATTTTCCTTTTCTGCCATATTAGCCAATTTGGGGGGGTGGTATGGGATGGTACCTCAGAGTTGTTTTAAGTTGCATTTCTCTAATCAATAGTAATGTAGAGAATTTTTTTTCACATCACTATAGATAGTTTTGATTTCTTTTTAAAAAACTTCCTGTTCCTATCCTTTGACCATTTATCAGTAAGAGAATGACTCACTCTTACAAATTTGACTCAGTTCCCCATATATTTGTGAAAAGAGACTTTTATCAGAGAAACTCATTATAAATCCCAAGTCACCTCCCCTTCCATTTCCTGTCCCTTTTCTTGCTTTTTCTTTTATCTTGGCTACATTGGTTTTGTTTACGTAAAACCCTATTAATTCAATGTAATCAAAATTATGCATTTTACATCCTGTAATATTCTTTTTTGTTTTGGTTGTAAATTGTTCCCTTATCTATCCGTCTGACAGGTAAAATATTCCACGCTCCTCTAATTTGTTTGCGATATCACCTTTCATGTCTAAAAATCACGTACCCATTTTAACCTTGTTTTGCTATGCTATGTGAAACATATGGTCTATGCCTAGTTTCTGCCAAATTGCTTCCTAGTTTTCCAGTTCTTGTCCCCAAGGCCTGGGTTTTGGGATTTATCAACCAGTGGCTTACTGTGGTTATTTACTAATGTGTCTGGTGTACCTCATCTGTTTCAATGGTCCACCACTATATTCTTAGCCAGTACCAGATTGTTCCGATGATTGTTACTTTGTACTACAGTTTCAGGTCTACCTTCCTTCACATCTTTTAAATTCCCTTGATAACTCTTGACCTTTGTTCAGTCCAGGTGAATTCTGTTATTTTTCCTGGCTTTATAAATTGATTGGCATGGAGCTGAATAAGTAAATTATGTTAGGTAGAATTGTAATTTTTGTTATATTGGTTTGACCTACCCATGAGCAATTAATAATTTTCCAGCAGTTTCGTTCTGATTTTATTTGTATGAAAAATGTTATATAGTTGTGTTCATATGGTTCTTGATTTTGTCTTGTGTAATGCCAGTGTGATACCCATAGCAGCCGCTGTGAATATGCATGTGTATTTCCAGGGTAAATTTGCAAAATATGATAAACTATTCCTCAAGGACAAAACCAGAATATTTATTTGGAGCATCATTAGGATACCAGGAGGTAAGATACCTCATCACTAATCCAGAGAGCACTGACTTCCCAAGCCTTCTTTTTGTCACGCCTCCCCACAAAATAAGTTTCTCTAGGCAGATTCCTCCCTCTGCCCACTCACGCTTGCTTCTCTCTCTTTCTTTCTCGCCTCCTTGGGCAAGCTCCTCCCACACTGGACTCCATGTGGTCACAGGCTCCATGTGGTAGGCCTGTTAATGGGGAAGATCTTCCTATTTCGTTAACGTTACATCTTGGCGGATAGACTCCCAAGTATTTTATGTTGTTTGCAGTTATTTTAAATGGAATTTCTCCTTCTCTGTCTTGCTACTAGATTTGGTTGGTAATATATAGAAATACTGATGATTTATTTATGTGAGTTTTATATCCTATAACTTCCTGACGTTGTTAATTATTTCAAATAATTGAAATAACTTTTTTAGTTGATGTTCTAGGATTCTCTAAGCATAACCATCGTATCATCTGCAAAGAATGATAGTTTTGTTTCCTCATTGCTTGTTGTAATTTCTTCAGTTTATTTTTCTTACTGCTATGGCAAGCATTTCTAGTACAATAATGAATAATAGTGGTGATAACGGGCAGTCTTGCTTCACCCTCAATTTTATTAGGAATGCTTCTAGCTTATCGCTGTCACAGATGATGCTGGCTGATGGTTTTAAATGAATATTACTTATCATTTTTAGGAAAGCATCATTTATTCTTTTGCTTCTTAGTGTTTTTAATAGGAATGAGTGTTATGTTTTGTCAGAAGCTTTTTTCTGTAGCTACTGAGATTATATATTTTTAAAATTGTTTTTGTTATTTATATGCTGATACCCATTATGTCCATTATGCTGATAATTTTCCTGGTATGAATCCCACCTGGTCATATAGTGTATGATCTTTGTGTAATATTATTACCTCTTTGCTAGTTTTTTGTGAAATTTTTTGCATCTATTCATTAGGTAAATTGGTCTATAGTTTTGTTCTTTTTCTAGCTTTTTTAGTTGCATGCTCAATTCAGTGATCTGCTCTCCATTTTATTGATGTAAGCATTTAGAGATTCTGTATGGTGCTTTGCCTGCATCTGATACATTTTGCTGTTATCTTATTGTTGTCATTCTCTTTAGTGAAATCGATTGTTTCTATGATTGGTTTTTTTGACTCATTCTTTTAGGATTAGATTGTTTAGTTTCCAATTACTTTTTAGTCTGTCTTTCCATGGCCCTTTATTGAATGTTATTTTTATTGCATTGTGATCTGAAAAGGGTATATTTAACATTTCTGCTTTACTGCACTTGGTTGTGAGGGTTTTTTTGCCCTAATACGTGGTCAGTTTTTATGAAGGTTCCACATATAGCTGAAAAAAGATATACGCCTTTCTATTCCCACTCAGTTTTCTCCAGAAGTCTGTCACATCTAACTTTTCTAAAATTCTGTTTCTTTCCTTAACTTCTTTCTTGTTTAATATCTTTTAGTTTTATCTAGTTCTAAGAGGAAAAAATTGAGATCCTTCACTAGTAAAGTTGTACAATTTCCTCCTATAACTCATTTAACTTTTAAAAATTTGGATGCTATACCACTTGGTGCATATATGTTTAGTATTGATATTGCTTCATTCTCTGTGGTACCTTTTAGCATAATGTAGTTTCTTTGCTTATCTCTTTTAATTACATGTTTTTGATTTTGCTTTGTCTGAGATTATGGTTGTTTTCCTTGCTTTTTTCTTACTTCAGCCCAAAGTATAATAAATTTTACTCCAAACCCTTATTTTTACTTTGGGTGTGTGTCTTGTTTCAAGTGTGTTTTTTGTAAACAACATATTGTCAGATTCTGGTTTTTAATCCATTCTTCTATCTGCTTGAGTGTCTCTCAGTTTCAATTGTGTTTTTTGTAAACATCATGTTGTTGATTCTGGTTTTTAATCTGTTTTGCTATCTGTTTCTGTTTTATGGGGTGAGTTCATCCACTTCCTGGTTATAATTACTTATCCCCTCACCCTGTTTATCCTTTTGTTTTTCTAACCTGTTCCTCAAAAGTCAGTTTTGATTCTGACCCCTGCCTCTCCCACATTGCCCTCACTTCTATCACCTGCCTTCCCCCCTTCTCTTTTTCCCTTCCCCTCCTACTTCCATGTAGGGTAAGATAGCGCTCTGTACTTCCTGCTGAGTATGTAATGCTCTTTGAGACAATTCCAGTGAGAATAAGGTTCAAATGTTGCCTGCCAAACCCCATTCCCCATATTCCCTTCCGCTATAAAAGCACTTCCTTGCATGCTTCTTTTATGTGAGAGAATTTTCCTCCTTCTACCTAGTCAGCTCACACACATGCCCTCTATCTATGTAAACTCCTTTTAACTACCCTAATAATAATAAATTTCTTAGGAATTATACATCATCCTCCCCTATAGGAACGTAAACAGTGTAACTATATTGAATCCTTTACGATTTCTCTCTCTTTAAAACATTAAACATTTATTTATTTATTTTTAGTTTTCAGCACTCATTTCCACAAGATTTTGAGTTACAAATTTTCTCCCTGTCTTTCCCCTACCCCAAGATAGCGAGCCTACTGAATACCCCTTCCTCAAATCTACTCTCTCATATCTTCCCCTATCCCCCCAAGTTTCTAGTAGGGCAAGATGGATTTCTATACCCCAGTGCTTGTACATCTTACTTCCCAGTTGCATGTAAAAAACAGTTTGTGATTTCTCTTTAATGTTTTACTTTTTTATGCTTCTTGGGTCTAGTATTTGAGTCGCATTTTCCATTCAGCTCTTTTTTCCCCCATCAGGAATCCTTTGAATTCATCTATTTCATTAAACATCCTCTTTTCCCCCTTAATAGTTAATAATCAGTTTTGCTAGGTGGGTTATTCTTGGTTGTAATCCTAATTCCTTTGCCTTCTGAAATATATCCCAAGTCCTCCAATTCTCGTATGTGGAAGTTCCGAAATCTTGTGTTATCCTGATGTGGATCCATGATATTTAAATTGTTTATTTCTGCTGTTGGAATATTTTCTCCTTGACCTGGGATCTCTGGAGTTTGACTATGGTATTCTTGGGAGTTTTCATTTTGGGATCTGTTTCTGGAGGCAATATATGAATTCTTTTAATTTCAGTTTTACCCTCTGGTTCTAAAATATCAGTGTCGTTTTCCTTTACAATTTCTTGAAATACTCTGTATTCTTTTTTCTTTTTTTTTCTTTTTTTTTGAGGGGCAGTTGGGGTTAAGTGACTTGCCCAAGGTCACATGGCTAGTAAGTGTTAAGTGTCTGAGGCCGGATTTGAACTCCTGACTCCAGGGCTGGTGTTCTATTCACTGCACCACCTAGTCGCCCCTCTTTTTTTTTAAATCATGACTTTTAGATAGTTCAATTTCTCCTTGATCTATTTTTCAGGTAACCAAGTTTTTTTTCCAGTGAGATTTTTCACATTTTCTTCTGTTTTTAATTCTTTTGACTTTGTTTTATCATTTCTTGATGTCTTATGGAGGCATTAGTTTCTGCTTGCCCAATTCTGATTTTTTAAGGGGTTATTTTCTTCAATGACTTTTTATACTTCGTTTTCCATTTGGCCAGTTGTGTTTTTTTTAAGGCGTTCTCCCCCTCCTGCCCTTGGCCAATTATGTTTTTTAAGGTCTTAGTTTCTTTGGTATTATTTTGTGCTTCTTTTACCTAGTCACTAATTCTCTCATAATTTTCTGGCATCATTCTCATTTTTTCCCCCAGTTTTTCCTCTACCTCTCATATTTGATTTTTAGAATCCTTTTTGAGCTCTTGCAGTATTTCCTTTTAGGTTTATATCCAATTCACATTTTTCTTTGAGGCTTTGCACGTACCTATTTTGACTTCTTTATCCTCTTTTGAGTTTGTTTCTTGATCTACCCTGTCACCTTAGTAACTTTCTGCGGTCAAGTTTTTTTGTTGTTGTTTGTTTGATCATTTTTCTAGCCCATTTCTTGACTTCTGGACATGTTAAAGTTAGGCTCTGCTCCTGGGGTGGAGGGGACACTGTGTCAAGTTTCGGGTGTTTTGTGCTGCCGTTTTCAGAGATAGTTCTCAGGGTCTATAAATTTTTGGTTCTTCCAAGGTGTATGATCTAAGGAGAGGTTTGGTCACTGCTCTCCTGGCCTGTACTCTGGTCTGTAAGAGACCATAAGCACTCTTTTTTACCCTGGAACTGTGAGCAGGGTTCCTGCTCCGCAAATCTGTTGCTCCTTATGTCCCTGGAAATGTGACCTACCCATTCATGTTTTATATGAGAGTTTGTTTTTTCTTCATGACTTGGGCAGCAGAGTGTGTTCTAACTCCAGATAGGCAGAGGTTCGTTTTTCCTGCTGATCTAAAGCTGAAACAGACAGTCCACGTGGTACTGAAAAGCTTTGAATTTTTTGTTGTTGTTGTTTCTGTTTTTGGTTTTGTTTGCTTTTTTTGGAGGACAGTTAGGGTTAAGTGACTTGCCCAAGGTTACACAGCTAGTAAGTGTTAAGTGTCAGAGGCTGAATTTGAACTCAGGTCCTCCTGACTCCAGGGCTGGTGCTCTGTGCGCCGCCCCTGAATATTTTTCAGAGTACAAGAGGGTTGAGTTTCTGCTTAGTAACACCATAACATTTAATATTGAATGTTATTAACAGTAATTTAAAATACAGCAGGAGAAGTCAAATTTTAGTACCTTTGGTATTTTGATACTAACACTTGGAAACCAAAGTGAAGTACGGAAATAGTTAACTAAAAAAGAGTTGAGAATAGGGGAAGATGAGGGTAAAATCTCATCATCAAGAGGTAGCTTCATAATTAATAAAGACCAGTAACTACATTTCAAAGGTTTTTTTTTACTGAAAATTAACATTTCCAAATTTTCCTTAGGCTAAGTAAGCATGTTGAATGAATTAGAAGTGAATTCTACTGCTGGTCAATTTGTGAATTTTTACATAATTATTTCAGTTTCAGTCTGTAAGTAAATACTTTATTCACATTATGGTGTATTTCTCCTTTTTTTCCTCACTAGGTTATTCTTGGAGATTACAATTGGATGTCTTATGAAGAAGTTTATGTTCGAGCCTTTAACTTTGGAAATGGTCTACGGGTATTGGGACAGAAGCCAAAAACTAACATTGCCATCTTCTGTGAAACCAGAGCAGAATGGATGATTGCTGCACAAGCTTGTTTTATGTATAATTTTCAACGTACGTAAGTTTTTATTTTTTCCTTATTATTTATTTTTAAAAATTTCTTAATGTGTATCTTGGTATGGGGTTATAGAAAAAGTTGACCTATTTCCTTTTAATAATCCACAAGAATAATAAATTGAGTATTGGTATGGTTTCTATTTAATGGATAATCCCAATTTTTTTTATTACATCTTGAATATGATTTTCTTCCTCTTCCTAAAAGCCTTCCAACAAATCATTTTTCTGATATTATTGCGAGAATAGTTGGAGGGGGTTCTATTAGAAACAGTTTATATATAATGAGTGCTGTTCAAATCAATTTTTAAATTTTTGTGACCATCATTATTATATTTTCTTTAAACCTTATCACTCATTATTACCCTCCATGCCCTTGATAATGGAAGTATAGAGTGGAGATGAGAAAGGTGGGAGAGTAGAAGAGGGAAAAATAAAGAGCCAGTCCCATCAGAAGTGGCTTAAACTTCAAGCATTGCTTTAGGCTAGTACATTGCAAAATAACCGTCTTGATGTCACTAGTCAATGTAAAAATGCTGCCTTTTTCCTTCTGGTAGCCTTCAAATGAAGGGTGATTATTTGACACTAAACCTCAAAGAGTTGTGTGGATTTTGGTTCTTTGGCATTTAGAAGCAGGAAAAGGAAAATTTTCAAGAATGACCGTGATGACTTATAAGTAGTCATTTTGTTAGAGACCTGTCACTTTGGCAGATGAGTGGAGAATGGAAAGGAGTGGAGAAAGTATTGAGGCAAGAAGACCAGTTAAAAAGGCTCGAGGTACACACCTGCATTAGTCTGGCAGCTATATGAGTGGAGAGAAGGGGACCTTTGGTTGTACTGTTAGGACGGGACAAATGATAAGGATTGGTGATTGTTTGGATCTGTGGGCTAAGTGTAAGGGAGAAACCAAGACTTGACACTGAGGCTGCTAGCTGGATAACTGGGACTGTGTTGGTGCCCTTGAAACCACCAGGAAACTTAGGGAACAAGCTAATGACTTCTAGATTAGACATGTTGCGTTTGACGTTCTGTGGGACGTGAGTTTGAGTTATCTCAGAGCAGTTGGTGATGTGATACTAGAGTTCATTCATCTTCATAGAGATGACAATTGAACCCGTGGGACCTAAGGAGATTACCAAGTGAGCTAGTGTACAGGTCGGAGAGAACAGGAGCAAAGACTGACTTGTAGAGGGATACTGTCTGTTTCTGAATATGACCTGGATGAAGATTCAACAAAAGAGAACGAGAAGAAGTGATCAGACAGGTGAGAGAAGAACCAGGAGAGAGTGGCTTTATCAAAACCTAGACGGGAGATATTATGGAGGAAAAGAAGGGTGATCAACTATGACAAAGGCTAAAGAGAAGTCAAATGATAAGGATTGAGAAATGGTCATTAGAGTTTAGAAATTGAAATCATATGATAACTGTGATACTGTTGTTGGTTGTGAGGACTTGTGGAAGATCATGGCAAAATTTGGTTGCCCAGAGAAGTTCGTCCGTATTGTATGCTAGTTCCACAGCAGCATGCTTGCGTGGGTTCTGGATAATGGACCATGCTCTCATGCTTTTCCCAGTCACCAGTGGAGTGAAGCAGGGCTGTGTACTTGCTCCTGTTTTTTTTTTTTGTAGCGTCATATTTTCAGTGACATTCTCAGATGCCTTTAAAGAGAATGAAAATGGCATCAAGGTCAGCTGTTACACTGATGGTAGTAAATTATTTAACTTGAGAGGGCTGCAAGTCAAGACTAAAGAGTGGAGGGAGTATTGGTGCATGATTTTTTGTTTGCAGATGATTATGCACTCAGTGCAGCCTCTGAGGCTCAGTTGCAACAGAATACAAATTGATTCTCTGCTGTTTGTGCTAATTTTTGCCTGACAATCAACACTAAGAAAGGAGGTTCTCCACCAGCCAGCACTCCACCATCCATATGTGGGACCATCAGTTACAGTAAACAGAAAAATTTTGAATGCTGTGGATAAGTTCACTTTCCTTTGCAGTACGCTTTCCACGGACATACACATAGATGACGAGGTTGATGTATGCATTGCCAGAGCTAGCTCAGTGTTTGGGAGCCAATGAAGGAAAATTGTGGGAGAGAAGAGGTATTAAACTGCCTACCAAACTGAAGGTCTACAGAGCCATTTTGCTGACCTCATTGTTAAATGCCTGTGAAACCTGAATAGTTTACCAGCACCATTCCAGGAAACTGAATTGCTTCCTTTTGAATTATCTTAGGAAGATTTCGAAGATCTCCTGGCAAGATATGGTACAGGATACTGAAGTCCTTTCTTGAACTGAACTGCCAAGCATTCAAACTCTACTTACTGCATCAGAGAGAAAAACTCTGATGGCTGACCACATTGTTTGAATGCCCAATGTACATTTGCCTAAAATATTTTTTTTTAATGGAGAACTCAAGGCTGGTAGTCACACAGAGGTCAGAAGAAGTGATACAAGGATGCTCTCAAGGTCTCTTTTAAGAACTTTGAAATTGATTGTGAGGCCCTGCCCAGCATGGTATGCCTGCATCAAGGAGAAGGTGCTTTGCTTATAGAGCAAAGCAGAGTTGGAGTAGCTCAAAAGAAATGTGGGATGAGCACATTTAGAGAGATCTCCTTTCTAAATGCTCACATGGACTGTTTGTCCCTGACACATTGTACCTTGACCCTGATGTAGTGATATCGTACTGGTCCCCTTTGAACACAAAGAACAGCTGGTGGTGGGGATAGCAGTTTTATCTGAATGATATTGGGACCCAGAATGCAGAGTGTTTAGAGGCTAGTGTGGTGAAAGAAGTCCAGGCACCAATCTGGCTTTCTCAAGGACTTGGCAATGAAGAAGGCCACTTTTAATGAGTCTTCTTTGGCTACTGTTCTCCACATTGACCTTTTCTTCTTGTATTGCTGCAGTGCAAAGTTCATCACCACTTCTTTTGGTGCTAAATCACATTGTCTCGGAACATTATATGCTTCAAGTATGTTTATGTTTTATTTTCCCAAAACAAACTCTGGTGACATCTTTGTAGATGGGCCTTTGATTATGCTTCTGGTAGCATTTAACACCATGTGATATTTACCAATGTAAGGGGTTATGTTTTACAAACTGATTGTGTTTGTTAAGAAAAGATAACCCAAAGTAAGACATCTAAGATCAAAAACAGGTGGTTCTATTTTGAAAATTGAAAATCGTGAAGATTTTCAGTGATTGGAAATGGGAAGAAGTATATGGTGAGCATAATTTCTTTATGGAGCATAAATTAAATTTTTTCAAATGGAAATAGGCTTTATTTATTTATTTATTTTTTTGCAAATTGATTTAAAATGTTTATGTCCTTAGTCATTGGAATGGTGCCTGGCATAGTAGGTGTGTAATAAATACTTTCGGATTCATAGTGATTAATGTTCTAATGATTCAGATCACTATCAGAAGCTGATTCTTCTTATATTAATAAGTGTTCTGAAATGCTTAAACATTCACATTATGTTTTAATTTTAATTTTTTCTTTTGTTTTCTTGTAGTTGTTACCCTATATGCTACTCTAGGAGGTCCAGCAATTGTTCATGGATTAAATGAAACAGAAGTAACTAACATCATTACGAGTAAAGAACTCTTGCAGACAAAATTGAAGGTAAGAAACACAGCTATTTTTATAATTATATCTAACATGCTAAGTATTTGTGGGAAAATTTAAGCTTAATATATGACAGCTTTTGTTCTGCTTCTCCCTTGCTGAATGAGCAAAGAATCCTTTGTCTCTCATTCAGGTCATATCCAATAATTCTAAGTTTCCTCCAAGGCTTTCTTCTCTCTGTGCTATTTCTCTGGGTGATCTCATCAGCACCCATGGTTTAATTGTAATTTTCTGCAGATGATTTCCAAATCAGTGTATCCAGTCTTAATTTCCTTAAGCTCCAAATTCACATCACCTCCTGGCTATCTCAAACTTGTCATGCCCAATTCAAAATGAATTATCTTCCCCCAACAAACCTCTCCCTTTTCAAACTTTGCTACCATCATACTCTTAGTCGCCCAGGCTCAAAACCTAGATATCACCTGTAACTGCTCATTCTCACCCCTCATCCAGACAGATACAGACATGTTTCTACCTTCAGCATATTTGTACTTACCCCATTGCCTTATGCCTTAGCATTTTTTCTACTTGGATTATCTGAGTAGCCTTCTGAAGGTCTTCCTGCCTCAAGTCTCCCTGCTCCAGTCCATCCTCCCTGGAACTGCCTAAGTCATCTTTTCTTGTGGGGACCATGTCACCCCCCAATTCAGTTTTGCTGGCTCCCTCCTCCCTTCAGGATCAGATCTGAAATTTTCTATTCGACATTTAAACTGACCTCTGCCTGCTTTCTAGTCTTTTCACACTTAACCCCCTCCACATGCTCTGTATTCTAGGGACACTGGCCTCCTTGCTGTCCTTCTGCCCAATCCTGGAATGCTCATCTTCTTTACATCTTCCTCCTTTCTCCCTTCAAAACTCCATTCATACTCACCTTCTGCAGATTGACCAGCACCTGTCTTCTCAGTTGGCCTCATGTCTTCTGTGTGTAGTTTTTTGCACAATGACTCTTCTCCGTTAGAGTGGGAGCCCCTTGGAACAGGGCCTGTATTTTTGTCTGTATATCTAGTACCTAGTGTGGTACCTGGCCCGCGGTAAGCACTTGATAAAGGTTCAGTGATTGATTGGTCATCAGGCTATAAGAAACATCCAGGCTTTGAAATGAAAATAAGACTTGAATGGGATCCCTAAAGACTAAGGGGCTACAAGTGGTGCCAGGGTTTGGAAATAACTTTTCCTCCTAAATTTGTAGGCTGCACGTTGAGAGAACATAGGTGGAGTGATAAAGAAGCATAGAATTTATTTTACATTCCCTTCCTCTGAAGAGTGTTTTAGAAGGCATTGGGCTTGCTGATGATCTCTGAGGTCCCTTCCATATCTAAACCTAGGATTCTGTGATCTTAGGGAGTCCTGTCTTAAACACTTATTAGCTGTGTTACACTGAACAGATCACTTAATATCCTATGGATTGTCATCGTAGTGTCCCAGTTTCTATATCCAGCTCTCATCTCACCTGGGCTCTGGATCTGAATCACCAATTCTGTATTGTTCATTTTGAACTGAATGTCACATTGGCATTTCAGACTAGATATATCCAAACAGAAATCCTTGCCTTTTTCCTCATACTTTCCCATCTTCCAGACTTACCTGTTTCTGTTAAAGATACAGCCATTCTCATAGTCACTCAGGTTATCTGGACTATCGTAATCACTTCTCCATTGGTTTCTTTTCTTCCGGAGTTTCCATCCTCCAGTTTATTCTCCACACAGCTTACAAAATAATTACAAAACTGCAGTTCTGACTCTGTCATATCTTATACAGTGAACTCCAGCGATTCTTTGTTAACTCTAGGATCAAATGCAGATTCCTCTGTCCTAAAGTCCATTACAGCCTGGCTCTAACCTACTCTCTCAGTTACCCTGTCAGGCGTTCTGTGGTCCAGCCAAACTGGCCTTGCTCTTGTTCGCTCACAACATTGTACCTCCCTTTTCTCTTTATTAGCATTGGTCTTTCCCTCGCCCTCTTTATGTCTTACAGGCTGTATTATCCTTCAAGATTCAGATGAAAGGCCACCTCTTTCATTACCTTTTCTTATCCCCTAATCTTCTAGTACAGCAGTTCTCAACCTGTGGGCTGTGACCCCTTTGGGGGCCGAATGACCCTTTCACAGGGGTTGCCCAAGACCATCGGAAAACACATATTTCCGATGGCCTTAGGAACCGAGTCACCGCTCCTCTATCCTCTCCAGGTGGGTCCGCCCACATATGAGTATTAAAGGGTCCCAGCATTAGGAAGGTTGAGAACCGCTGTTGTAGTAAGTACCTCTCCTTGAAATTGCCTTGTGTTTACTTTTTATGTAGTTTGTGTGTACTTAAATGTATACACAACGTTACTGTTTTCCCCCAAAGCTCTTTACTGCAGTGAGTGTTTCAGGTCTGTTTTTTATCCCTAGAGCTTATGTAGTAGGGATTAAGTAAATGCTAGTTGTTTGATTAACTAAAAGGACGAGAATTTACACACAGATCAAAGTACCATCCTGGTAGTTTGACAAAGTATTTTTTGTTTATCCACAAGATAAAGAAAATCAAGATTATAGGAAGAAAACTGTTATTTAAAAGCAAAACTATATTATCTGCTTATAATTTTTATTTAAAGTACATTTATACTTAAAGGAGAAATTATAACAGAATATAGTAAAATTAAATTTAAAAAATTTGATCAGTTGACATAGCTGCTCTAGCTTTGTAGTGCTTATCTCTGTTTTATCATCTGTAAACACAGAGTTGTTTTGAGAATTAGGCGACAATATATGCAAAATGCCTGCCGTATATCAACACATATAAACAGGAGTTGTAGGCGTTTTTGCCTCAGAAACAGTGAATATTTTCAAGTCTTGATTAAAAATAGAGAGTAGTTTTAGGTCTGTTGTCTACTTTTAGACCATTTTTCATGGGAAAACCACAAATTTGTTAGATTCCTTATTTCGTAATACATGAAATATTGATTATTATTTTTAACCCTGCCTATTTCCATAGGATATTGTGTCTCTAGTTCCTCAGCTGCGCCACATCATTACTGTGGATGGCAAGCCAACAACTTGGTCTGAGTTTCCCAAGGGTGTCATTGTTCACACGATGGCAGCAGTACAGGCATTGGGAGCAAAGTCAAATTCAGGTATGCTCTAGTTTATTAATTTCTCTTCAACTGTATTTCTAGTCGTAATAGAACTCTATTAATATAGTATGCTCATGAGTGTTCCATTTGGATATCACTTTTAATTTTACAGTTGTTAAAGAAAAAGACATTATTATTATTATTATTATTCTGTTTTAAAAGAAGTTTTTATTCAAAATTATCTTTTCAAAAAAATTATGCATTCTTTTTCCATTTTTTAAATTATTCCTGAATAGTCAGTAACATAAATTTCATGATTAAACTCTATCTTGAAATTTGTGTTCATAATGGTTAGATACAAATGTTCATCCAAAAATTATTGAGCATTATTTGTGACCTGGATTATTTGCTCTATGTAGTTTTGCCCACCAAAGCTTGTGAGAGAGGAAGATTTAGGTTCCTGTCATCCCCCAGTGAGTGCTTTTTTTTTCCATCTGTGTAATAAAGAGTGGCTAGATGTAGTTGAAGTAGTACAGTGATGTGTTAAATACACTTCGGAAGGTTGGCCTGAGAACTTAACCACTATTTATAATGCTGATTCTTTTGGAAAATTTCTTGAATTAGAAAACATTTTTATTCAAATAGTATTCAGCATTTTTGGAATAGGTGATTGCCAGCATAAGTTAAGTCTTGTAACCCTTTCTATAATGGGTCCACCTATAATGGTAACTTGATTAAAAAAAAAACACCAGGAAAATGAAACCAGTAGCTTTGGAATAGAGAAGTTGCTGGACCACATGTTGAAGATGCCTAAATTCATATGTACAGAACTGGGAGTTAAGGGCATCATTTAAAAAAATATCTTTTCTAAGTATGTGAATTAAGTATTATCCTGAGCATACAGGCAGTTTTTCTGATTTTCTCTTCTGCTTATTTCATCAATTCATTTTTTTTAAGTCCATACAATAAGGGCTACAAATTTGAAGTCCTAGTGATAGCTACAGTTCAATAGGTTTTACTTAGTTGGCTAATATGACCCTTTTTTCCATCTTTAAGCAAATTGTATTTTCAGCTTTTATGTCTTAATGTTGCTGTAGGAATGCAGGCTTCTTATTTCATATTCTTTATAGTACATTTTAAAAGAAATATTTGGTTGCTTCTTTTTAGATGGTAGATTGAACCATCTTTTTGGTGGGTAGGATAGATGTGCAATATGTCAGAATTACAAATTAGAGCTTTTCTTTCCTAAACGTGGGCATTAATTTATATGTTCTTGGAGCATATAATCCTTTCCTAGAATTTCCTGCTCCTCTGACCTAGACCTTGATTTATTATCTGTGGTCTAGGTGCCATTGACATGAGGGTGGAGGCTTCTGCTGTCATCTTTTCCTCTTTGCTTACCTCCCTTGCCCCTTATCACTTGTCCCTTCTGCCGTCTGTCCACATGGCAATCCACTTTGCCTCTTCATGTTTAGCTCTCTTTGCTCTGTTTCCATACATGTTTACATTCTACTTCTCTGCCTCACCCTCCTCTCTCCCCCCAGTTCTTGCTTCCTGTCTTTTCCATTCCTCGCCTGTCTCTTCTGCCTTTGGACCTTTCTTCCATTTACCATGCCTTTTACTCTCTCATTGTTTCTTTTTTCTGCCTCTGAATCCCTTCCATCTTTACTATGTTCTCCACTCCAACTCCCACCAGCTCAGCACTCTTGTCTTGTCTGTCTGTGTGTGGACTGCATTTGTCATGCTGGTGTTTCCTTCTACCTCTCTCCGTGCTGCTGGTCTTCCTTCTGCTGTTCCACCACCCAGCATACCTGGCTCTCAGTTCAGTGAACCCTCTCCATTAGCCCTCACTTTTTATCCACTCTTTCTCATGTTCACTTCTTTTTGCCTTCAACCCAGTTCTCTTTTTATTTTCAGCTTTGGCCAGCCAGGCATCTCCCATCGTGCCCTGAATATTTTCCAGTTCTTAGCTTCCAGATATTTTGTCCATTTTATTTTGGCAAACAGCTTTAGAGGTTTTGTGGTTGTGGGTTATATTTAGGTGCTGGATTATTTTTGAGGTATCAAGCAATTGAAAGAGGAGTTTTTACTTGATGGTTTTAGAAAATAAATGTAAAAAGCTTAGATACATATATAGCACAACTCTGTTCTTTTTTTTTGGAGGGGGGAGGGCAGGGCAGTTGGGGTTAAGTGACTTGCCTAAGGTCTCACAGCTAGAAAGTGTTAAGTGTCTGAGGCCAGATTTGAACTTATGTCCTCCTGACTCCAGGAGGTGCTCTTTTCCCTGCGCCACCTGGCCACCCCACACAACTCTGTTCTTAATACAGAATATTCTATACACTTTCTAGTTCTTAATGCAGCAGTTCTCAACCTGGGGGTCGCAACCCCTTTGGGGGTTGAACGGGGTTGCCTAAGACCATTGGAAAATGCATATTTCCAATGGTCTTAGGAACCGAGATACCACACCTCTATCTGCACCTCTGTCGTGTCTGGGCGGGTCCGCCCACATGTGGGTCCGCCCACATGCAGATATGCCCACATAGGAATATTAAAAAAGGGTCGCGGCATTAGGAAGGTTAAGAACCACTGTCTTAATGTGATGCTAGAAAATGATATGTCGTATGTTCTAGAGTTGGCTGTTATCAGATTACTGAAATATTTCTTTGACCATATTCAAATCAGTTAGATTCTCTAAACAGTTATCTGTATAGTTGGGCCAGATAGGCGACAGTGTAGATACAGAGTGCCAGACTTGGTGGCAAGAAGACCTGCGTTCAGATGTCCCTCAGACACTTAAAGGCTGTGTGATCCTGGGTGAGTCACTTTAACTCTTTCTGCCTTAATTTCCTCATCTGTAATATGGAGATAATAATAGCACCTATTTCCCAGGATTGTTGTGAAGATCAAATAAGACAACATCAGGAACACACTTGGCACAGTGCCTGGCATGTAGTAAGCACTGTATAAATGTAAGCTGTTGTTACTGTTATTATTGTTAATAGCCCTGTTTATCTCTTTAAAGTAAATATTCCTCTGAGTTAGCTATCTGTTAGTTGTAACTAGAGGCCTGGGTTATAGCTTTATTTCTGCCACTGGCCATCTGTGAAATTTGAACCGTTCTACCATAGATCTCCCATCCATATAGATTCTCTGCAGGGTAATTATGATGCTATTGATAGCCATACCTTTAAAAAACTTGTGAAGACTTAATAAGATTAGATGTGAAACTCTGACTTGTTTGGAAGAATGACTTTTTGTAAACTATACATTATTAGGTGATTGCATATTTTAATTGAATAAATGAATTTCTTTTAGGCTTAAAACAATTTATTCTAGATTTTTCCATATGGTTGAAGTTTTGCTTCCTAAAATTAAATGTGAATGAAGGTTTTTAAAACAAACTTAAAAAAAAGTATCAAAAGTTCAATCATGCAGTAAGCATTTATTAAGCACTTACTATGGGTACAGATAGGCAAAAACAATTACTATACTCAGGGAGCTCACTTTCTAATGAGGAAATGGAGACAGGCGAATAAGCATTTATATAAGTCTTCTGTGCCAGGCACCATGCAAAGTAAATGCTTTACAGATATTGTTTCATTTGATCTTCACAAAAGGCCTGAGTAGTAGATGCTGTCCTGTTTTATAGTTGAAGAAACTGAGGCAGACAGAGGTTAAGTGACTTGTCCAGAATTCCACCCCACTAAATGTCTAAGGTCAAGTTTGAACTCAAGTCTTCCTAAATCAAGGCCCAGCACTGTCTCCACTGTACCATCTAACTGCCTGCTGGGGGAGAAGACATTTAAGCAACTATGACATAAAAGTTGTATATGGGTGTGTTAGAGTAATAAAGGGTTCTTTATTATCACACCAACTAAAAAGTGTCAAAAGGAATGGATATTTCACCAAAGTTTATGTGATGTGGTGATAGAGCTCTGTTTGTTAGATTTTTATGTGTTTTTCCACATTGTATTTTTTTATGCAGTAAATACACCAGAAAACAGGCCTACACCCTCGGATATTGCTGTAATCATGTATACAAGTGGCTCTACGGGACTTCCGAAGGGAGTTATGATCTCTCATTTGAATATTATTGCTGGTATAACGGGCATGGCTGAAAGGATTCCAGGCCTGGGGTACGTCCTGAGGACCAGCAGATAGCTGGTTCATTTTAGATTCGACTATTTTAACATCCTGGAAATAGTACCATTTGAAAAGCAGGATAGAAATGAAGCATTAGACCTGCTATTTCTGCTGCCTTTTTTTTTTAACTGGATATCAGAGATTATCTGGATGTTTATGTAACTTTTAAATTTATTTAAAATTTTTTTAGTATAATTGAAAAACTATTAAATAGCAGTGTCATTTTCTTTGACCCTTTTTAAGAACAGCTGGCTTGTTAAACTGTTAAGTGGACAGACTGTGACTTGTCTCTGCAACAGGAATAGTCAGGTTAGTTTTAATACATTGATGAAATCTGACCGATTTTACCTTCTTTTTATGATGAGCCTGTTGCTTTTAGAATCCCTAATTCACTTTTCCTTTTTCATTCCAGTAAATGAAATCTCATTTTCCTTTTTAGAGAAGAAGATATTTATATTGGATATTTGCCTCTTGCCCATGTTCTAGAACTAAGTGCGGAACTTGTTTGTCTTTCTCATGGATGCCGCATTGGCTATTCATCACCACAGACTTTAGCAGATCAGGTATTCCTTAACTAAACCCAAATCATAGAAGATAGGTTGTTCATTTTAGTACATTTTTGAGAGTAGGAATTATGATAGTATGTTTTCAACTGTGCCTTTTGGGTAGAGTTATCTTTAGAATGAAATATGAAAAATGCATACATATTTATAACATGTTATATCCTGAGGTTTTAAGTTCTTAAATATAGAGCACGATTTTTTTTTTCATTTTTAGTCAACAAAAATTAAAAGGGGAAGCAAAGGAGATACATCCATGTTGAGACCAACACTGATGGCAGCTGTTCCGGTAAGAATGTTGTGTGTGCTCTTTCAACTCAAATAATCATGCACTAGATGAATCAGTTTGGTCTTATTCCCTTGTCTTTTATGTACTTAATAAAATATATTCCCATAGTCACTGCTTACTATGTATTACAGAGTTGTCACTGATAAGGTAGTTAGTATAAATATTTTGCTTCTGATTTATTAGCTCATATGCAGGCAATTTGTACCTCTTTATTATTTTAATCTTATTAATTCAGACCTAGTTAGGAATGTTACTATATTAAAGTTCTGGTATTAAATATATATATATTCCTTTTTATATCAACTAGGAAATCATGGATCGAATCTACAAAAATGTCATGAATAAAGTGAATGAAATGAGCAGTTTTCAACGCAACCTATTTATTTTGGCCTATAATTACAAAATGGAACAGCTTTCAAAAGGCCATTGCACCCCACTTTGTGACAGGTAGCACAATTTCTGCCTTTGCTCTTTAGTTATTTAGTAACTGCTGAGTTGAGATATGGACATGAAGTCACATCACTCTTTCAAAAAACCATTAAAGCAAATCACCTTTAGGTTTAACTGATTTTACATGGACAGTGCAATTGGCAGTGGGTTTTCTTTAGGTTATCAAAGTTGTATTAATTGTATTATCCATATTTTCCAACAGGCTTAGTTTCTACCAATTGCAGCTGTAAATCCTGTTGCTTTCACATTTATTCTAACAAGCATAAATAAAAAAAACAATTCAAATATTTCTTTTAAATGGGAAGCAACAGTTGATGAAAAATTTTTCATAAATTATTGCTTTTCACATTTTTAATATGGTTTTTATGGATTTATGCTGTAATTTGTAAACATAATGTTTACAATTACAGTCTTCTTACCTTGGTACAAACTGTGCACGGATATGCCTGGGATGAATTGTCTCTTCAGTGGTACCTCTTAGACTCCCTTGTTCCTTCAAAAGTCAAATGATATGCCAGCCATTCCCTATATGGGGCCTTTTCTGATTCCCTTTGCCCCCATATTATATTATGTTTATTTTTTACTGTTGGTACACGTGTCTGTCTCTGTACGTTAGTCTCCTCTAAAATGTGAACTTTTTGAGGGTGATATTGGGAATTTGTCATTTTTGTGTTTGACTCCCCAGCACCTTACACAGTGCTTATCACACACTTGTTGGTGGATTGGTTTCCTATAGATTGAAAATATTTTTAAATGATTAAGATATCTGATTTTTTTTTTGAGGGTAAAGGGAAGTCCAGACCTGTGATTAGTGTGTAAAAATAATACCTAAAACCTTGTTTCCATACTTTACTTGAGAAGCATTTCATTGTTTAAAGACAGTTAGACCATATATAGTCTTTGTGTCATTTGAATGGTAAGAATTTAAGAGCATGACCCTGAAATGGAGCTAATCTGGGCTGTAGACCCAGTTCTACTACTTGAACAAGATCACCAACTCCGTTAGACTGCTCGATTATGAGTGGGGGAAGGAGTGGCGATACGGGAACAGTACCTTTCAGGACTAAAACTCTGATGCACTCATTTCTAGGTTTGTTTTCCGGAAAGTACGAAGCCTGCTAGGTGGAAATATCCGTGTCCTGCTGTGTGGAGGTGCTCCACTTTCTGCAACAACTCAGCGATTCATGAACATTTGTTTCTGCTGTCCTGTTGGTCAGGGCTATGGACTCACTGAATCAGCTGGGGCTGGAACAATCACTGAAGGTCAGTGTTAGCCTGAAATGTAGTACCCATCCATTTGATGATGTGGGTAGATTTTTCCCCATATAAGAAAGAGTGTCTAGGAGTTGTTTTGGCTTGTTCTGTTTTCAGCAAACATGAAGCAAATTTTAGGAGCAGTGGAGGGAAAGAACAAGTAACTCTAGGCACTGCCAGTATGAATTTAAAACACTTACGCAGCAACTTGAGACTTTGTCATCCACTAATGCATCCAAATGAACTTACTGAGTACAATTATTGTAGTTTAAAAAAAATGCTGACATTTTGAAATGATTTTTGAAACAGATAAGTCTTGACTGTAATTTTTTTTCCCCAACATATTTAAATATACTTTGAGAAAAAATAAAATCTAGTTTGTTATATTGTGATTTAGGTGCCTATGTTAAGCTGCTTTGCATACTATAAATATAAATAAGCAGGTAGGAACCTGTGAAAGAATACAGGATTGGTTCAGGATTCAAAATATAATTAAATTTTAAAAGACTGAATTAAGATAAATTTCATATTAATTGAAAACTTTAATGGAATTAAGTACATTGATAATTTTTGAACTTGCCTTTTTTAAACTCCATAAAAATAATTTTAAAAGTACTTTCATTTCCTTTTATATTCTTAACTCATTTTGTTTATATCTTGGCAGTACTTTGTAAGTATGATGAGCAACATGTCAAATGTTCTAATTTCTGCATACTGTAGTCCATATGTATTTTTGAACTCCTGTCAGTTGAATGAAATATGAGATTGTACCACAAAGTAGCTTTATGATTCTAGATGGTTCACTATCCTAACTTTATACAAGTGTTTATAAAACTGATGGGCGTATGTGTGTGTGCGCGTATGTATGTAAGTGTGTGTGTGTGCACATAAAAATATGTTCACCAAATTTATAGAGAAACACTGCTGAGATATAAATAGCTAAATATGTTAAAATGATTTGTATATACATAACAGAATAAATTATATATGTGTGTGTGTGTGTATGTGTATGCACATACACACACACACACACACACACACACATAATGATAAAAAAAAACCCCTGCTACTATTTATATAATGCATACTATGTGCCAGGTAGGCACAGTGCTAACTACTTTACGATTATTCTCTCACTTGGTCTTCACAGCAACCCTGGGAAGCATGTATTAGTAATATCATCGTTTTACAGATGAGGAAAGAGAGGCAGAGTGACTTACCCAGGGTCACACAGCCAGTGGCTGAGATTGAATTTGAACTCGGTGTCCTTCTAATTCCAGGGCCAGACTCTGTGTACTATGGCACCATATAACTGCTATCTTTGTGTATGTAGTAACTGCCTTAGACAAACACACTGGCATGCACACATATACTTCCCTAACACTGAAGCTTCTGAAGAGGTATCAGCTTGTGTTTGTAGTGGGAATTTCCTCTTTCAGGTGTTCCTTGTACCAATTATAAAATCTCAGGTCCAGTTCCTGTCCTATCTCTAGACATGTACATATATGCCATGTTGGTCTGAATAGAGGCCACCATATCTCCAAATTGAGAACATTTATCTTTCTTCTCAAGAACTTCTAAACTTCTAAATTTCTAAATAAAAAATTTGAACTGAAGTTATGTTACTTATTATTCAAAGAAAAAAATTGTTAAATTACAAGCTGTACAGCATGTCCCAGAAAAATTCTACGTGTATTTTTAAGTATCGATAGCTTAAAAAAACTTTTACAAATTTCCTTTGGAATATTTAATTTAAGCACTGATAGCTTAAAACTGCACCAAGACTTTTGGTACACCCTGTATGATAGAAAGATCATTTTATTACAACTTAGCCTATACCACAAACTATAAAGTTGCGTTGTTAATTACTTTGGACATAGCAGTCTACAGCTATCACCAAGGAATTTTTGATGTTTCTGATAGACGTATAACCTAGCGAGAGAAGATAGTAGTGAATATACTACCAGGTGTCATATAAACAAGATGCAAATAGATGAGGGGAAAAATAAAAAGCTGTATAAAATGATGATAGTCTCTAACATACTTTAAAAATTCTTTAGAAAAGCCGTATGTAGGGAATCATCCATTTTGATGATACAGAAAAATGTGTATGATCTTTCCTTTTTTCAGATTTAACTTTTGTTTCTTTTTAATCTAGTTTGGGACTATAATACAGGCAGAGTTGGAGCACCGTTAGTTTGCTGTGAAATCAAATTAAAAAACTGGGAAGAAGGTAACGAAAGTTTTGTATGATGGTACATTAGTACGTTATTGGACTTTTAAATTTGAATTTAGTTTTCTCACATTAAATGAAAAAAATCTCTTAATGTATACTTATTTTTCTTCCCCATATAACAATGATATTTTGTCAAGGAAGGGATAATGATGTCAGTAAATTTTACTGTTTTTAAAGAGCATTTGTTTTTGAAATTTTTATTTTTTTCATTTGTTTTATTACAAACGGCATAATTTAAAATTATGCAAAAATAAGTTAAAAATCAGTTAAGAGAATAAGAATAAGTAAAATATTCATAACCTTATTAGTCTGTCAGCAAAAAACAGATGAAGTTTTAGAATATTGGTATATGATTTAATTGGTATGTTTTATTATCATTTCATTACACTGATAATTATTGATCCATGAGTGCATGATACTCTCTAAGTCTCTAGTTTTTGCTGCTCAAATGTAAATTCAAATAATTACATTTACTTCTATTAAAAAATCCTTATTATCTGGGAGAAGTCATTTCTTTGGTGTTTTCTTAGTAAACATTATAAGGCTATTTGGTTGTTGCAGTAATAAAGTAAGTTATCTCTCAGTGTTTAAAACATTGCTATGTGTACAGGATGCATATAATTAGTAATTGTTGAAACATCTAGAATTGATTTGTTTAGTCAGATTAGTAAAATATTTAATATTCATTTATTCTCACAGTTCACAAATTATAAGCAAGCATCATTTTAAAATGCAGCCAGTTTTAAAGAGCTGATTCATTTATTGCTCCATTTAAAAATGAAATTTGTCATGAGAGGCAGAATTTTTTAAACTTGAGCATTAAGAGTGATTTTAGGTTTTAGATGTTTTCCTCCTAGCAGTTCCATGAAGATAGGCCATTTGGTGATTCTTTGACTATGACAATACATGAAACAAGGACAAATATGAAAGGGCCCTTAGTCTTGATAGTGACCCTTTTTTGCATTTGTCGTGATGATGTCGGGGACAGAAAAGTGGGTCAGAGGATGCTGAGCATCACACAGTATTTAGACTGTCTTTAAATGTTGAATGTTGGTATTGTACATGGGAGAATCTTGTCTCTTGACCAATAGACTATTGAGTACTGAATGAAGTGAAGTATATAAATCTTGACATTTTCACTGTGATTGGAATTGGAAGATAAAAGTAATTTACAGTCGAATGGAAGGATAGATCCTATGTTCTCCTTAGTCAGACAAAAGGAGTTGGTGTAGTTGGTTTTATTGTGCATCAGTGGCAATGAAAAGTCATTTCTTGGGGCAATTGACTATCTCACTAGATCAGTGTTCATGATAAGCATTTACAAAGACACCACCAGAAAAATGATTGTAAGCTGTGCTTCACCATCTGTTACTGAGTGCAAAGAGGTAGAGAAATTCTGTGAAGAACTTGATTAAACCCTCCAGATTGTGTCAGCAGAATATTTTAATACTTGGTGACTTCAATGTAAAAATTGAGTATAAAGCTGGAGAGTGAAAACTGTTGGAAAACATGGCTTAGGAGTAAGAAAAAGATAGGCCAATAATAATTGCTTTTGTGTACTGTACAGATCTGTTGTGCTTATATATCATTAATACTTAAAGAGGAAAGTTAAGCACTGAAGATGAACAACAAATGACACCATAAAATTTTGAGTTGATTACTTTCTGTAAGTCAAGAGACAACTGATTAAGGATAAGAATAACTTCCAGATCCTTTATAGTTGAATTTTCATTAACACGAATGAATGGAAAAAAACATACATTAATCTGCCACTGGTGGCAAGCATTGCTAACCTCTGGGAGTCCATACAAACCAAGACATTCTTTTCCCTTAAGCTACTCAAATTCTAATTAGGGGAGGCAAAGGGTTCAGCTGAAGGAAGAGCAGATGAAAAAATGCTCCTGAAGATATTCACACTTTGTCCTTGGACAGTAAGCTGGCAAGAAACTTAGCAGAAGAGAATCTACCACAGAGATATGGTGGAACAAAGATAGGACATGCAAATGAAGGGACTCCAGCCTTCCTTGTTTTTTTAGAAGCAGTTGGTGCCAAGCGTAGGACATAGTTACAAGGATATATGTGGATACAGAGTATCACCCGTTTTCTTAGGCAGTTTATCTTGTAGAAATCATTTGTCACGTGAGCCTAGTAATAGCTGATTTTAACGTCACGAGGAGAGAGATGGCAACCAAGAGCTGTACTGCTTTAGATTTTGAACGTTTGTAAAAGGTTATGAAGGAGGATGTTAGAAGATTATGAGTAGTGTCACATCATAAAACATAAGCAAGAAACAGTTCATAGAAAAACAATATTTTAAAAGATTATTTATTTTTAAGGAAGGAAAATTGACTTCCCAGTCTTCCATTGAAATATATGTAATTAAAGGCCAATGTAAATAGTTAAGTGAAAAAAAACCCTGTAATGGCCTTGTTCAGAAAATGTGCCCTGATTTCATGAGGCAGTTGTGGGCAGCATACATTATCACCAAATACCCTAATGAGATACAGATCCTTCTGAGAGCTTTAAGGACTGAACTTTGCTTTTTGTTCCTTCCCCCAGCCCATGGGTGCCACTGGGTGGGCACCTTCCTTTCATGCCTTCCCTTTGACCTTTTCTCTGTTACTTTTACTTGCATGGGGCAAACTGATGGGAAAGAGGGACAAGAGACTTCTCCCATGGTTTGCTTGGGATGGGAGTCATATTCCAGTGCCTCTGGAGAGGTGGCGGATTGCTGGGCTTCATCATTTGCTGTGCTGCCATGTCTTCAGGTCATCTGGGTTGGAGCATTTGTCCTGTCTTTATGCCCTTTGGATCTCTGAGTCTTGCCATCTACTTTGTTGCTGCCCCCTTAGGACTTCAGGGCCCCTGTCTTCCTTGTGACTGAACTTTCTTATGTCTTGTCTCCCCCAGATAAAGTGACTTACTTGATAGTAGAGACTGTCTCATTTTATCCCCATTTTTAGTACAGTATTTGGTACATGGTGTTTAATAATGTTTTTTCCTTAATCTATTCTACGTAGACAAATTAACTTAACCAGAACACTTAATTCTGTGGTAATCTTCATAACTTTTCAGTGCTCTAAGATATTTTCTTAGTACCAATAATATAATTTATGTCATCTATTAATGTAATATATATTTTAATGTTATGCAATTTGCAAACATACCTTTGCTCTTGTATATGTGATAAAAGTAAAGCTAGAAAGTGTAATTTATATCTTTTACAACATTTTATAAGAGCAGTGATTCCTAAACAGTGAGATTAGCTAGTAAAAAGGAAGAATGTGAAATGTCTAATATTAAAAAATTTTATAGAATGTAAAAAGTTCCCTTTTGTTTCTGCATAGGTGTGGATTGCCTCTTCCCCTTCTCCCAGAAATACTAGGAAATGCTAGGTTTTACATAGTATTGCGCACATAACTATAATAATAATATTTTTTCAATCTCTTAGTGTACCTAAGTGAGTTGTAGAGGCTTTTTCTGAATATTCATAGCATTTTCTTCATCTATGTAGCTGTATATTTCTAGAAGTAACCTTGGAAGATAAGATAGATAACTAATTTGCTCTGAAAAATGCAGAAATGCATACATGTTTTCTTCTTTTGGTACTTAAAAAGATTCATACACAATGTAAAATATTCTTTCTGTTAATTAGGTGGATACTTTAATACAGATAAACCACATCCAAGAGGTGAGATTCTAATTGGTGGCCCGAATGTGACAATGGGCTACTACAAAAATGATACTAAAACAAATGCTGATTTCTTTGAAGATGAACATGGACAAAGGTGGCTCTGTACGGGAGATATTGGAGAATTTGATCCTGATGGATGTTTAAAGATTATTGGTGAGCTATCTGATGTGGGTGTTGGAAGCAAATCTTTTCTAATACAGTGTCCCAAAATTTTTTTTTCAGTTTTAAGCTAAAGTAGCATAGAACTGCTCAAATATTTTTGTGGCATCATGTATAAGTTACACAAATTAGAGAATTTATAATAAATAAATTTTAATAATTTTTGCCTATGATGTATGTATGTGTATTCCACTTAGAATACAGAATATAGACTATATCTGAATATAGGTTACCCTACGATATATAGATACACACTCAATTTTTCCATTATATTCTTTAAGTTTGTGTCAAAGTATCTTTAATCTTTTAATTAAAACATATATTTTATGATTATGATTTATAATTGTATTCATAATTCTTTTTCAGCCTTTTGAATTGTTTTCTCTTACTAAGACTATGATTTTTAAGTTAACATTCAGCTTTTACACAAGCCAAATTTGGGGGTAAAGTGAATCCTATGTTTAGACTAAGATGGCTGCTTCTAGTGTGGATATTATGTTCAATGCTTTTTATATTGTTGGGTTCCAATAAATGCTATGACAATATTCTAGTATTATTATAGTATTTAATATTATTATTTCTTCCTGTATAGGCAACACTAATTTGTGTGACCTTTCCTATTCACTAGATACTCGACTAGGTTTTGGTTTTATATTTCTGAACAATCATGTTTGCTTTGTCCTTGGGGAGAGTTCCCACAAATGAGGCAGCTCAACTATTATCATTTACATAGAAAGAAGAATAATTCTGGATGGCTTATCTAGCTCTGGGGTCTCATAGAACCACTAGTATAGAGGTCTTTGGTAGGTCATTTTTACTGCTTTGTCACCTGGGTCAGTTTAATTCAGTAAACATTCAGTGAGTATCTTTGTACAAAACAGTATGCTAAATTAGGAGCATTGTTTTGGCAACTTTATGGAGGATAGATGGGAGAGGGAAGAGAGACGAGGTAGTGAGGCCAGTTAGGCTATTTCATGAACCTAAGTGAGAGGAGGAAGTAAAATCCTGAAATAACCTGCTGTTATTAGAGAGAAAGGGGATGGGAACCAGTGATACTATGAAAGTGGAATCAACAAACTTGGGCAATTGATGATTTAATGATGGAGCCTAAGGAGAGGGAATAATCAAAGGTAACCCTGAGGTTTTGAACCCAGATGACTTGGGCAGTGGCAGTATTGCAGTATCATCAACAAAAATGTGGACGTTGGAAGGAAGCCTAGGTCCACGGTAATCGTGTTTGACTTTTCCTTTTTATATTTGGAAAAAATAACGATTTGGTTATCTGTCTGCATTTATTTTAGTAAATATGATTTCACCATGTATTCTAATTAGGCCCTTTATCATTTAGCATATTTGTTTTGAATGAATTTCTATCATACTCATCTGAAGGATACGGTTATTTATCTTTGTTAATGTTTTCTTATTAACTGAAATTCTGGAGCTATTGGTCTTTGCTTGAATTTGCACTGATAGCCATCATTTCTTATGTAATAAACATATTTTTTATGTTCAGTTTGTTTTAGTCAAAGATCAGTGATTTTTTGCCTTCATGTCAGCTGGAGACCTTTTTACATTCTTAATTTCCTGAACTTATGCAACAAAAGTAGAAAAATTAGAGATTACTTGATTTTGATGCCACTTTATTAAAAAGGCAAATTGTTTGACCTCACTTTTAAAAGTATATATTTAATGTTGCTCATTAGAGCCTAAGTTCATGATACTTGTTTTTTGCTTAGTCTTACTGTTATAAATTTAGTTGATAACTAAAGTTGACCTCAACTTTAGTTCATAAGCTGTTTAAGGATATTTGGTGGGTCTGTATGTTGGGTAGTTTCATTGTATGAGTGTATGTAATTTTCATCTGGGTAATAAATTCTTTTTCTTTTTTTAATAATAGATCGTAAAAAGGACCTTGTGAAACTTCAGGCAGGAGAATATGTCTCTCTTGGAAAAGTCGAGGCAGCTTTAAAGAACCTCCCGTTAATAGATAACATCTGTGCATATGCAAACAGGTATGGCATTAACGTTACTTTGGCTTGTTTAACATTTTTATTTTGTATGAGTATCTTGGGCTCATTTTTTTTATTGATTATTCTTAAATACTAGAGTTTGACAGATAAGCTTAAAGTTCTTTAATGACGCTATGCTCCGATTGTCTGTGCTAAGCTGCCAGCTAAACTATCACTTTGCTAAACCCTCTGGGTTGTATTTTATTTGGCTTGCTGATTCACCTTACTGTAACGGAAGAACGTTTTTGTATTCTCCTGGTTACCGATATCAAGAGAGGCATAAAACCAAGAGGCGAACACTCACATGAGTAATCCACTACGGTTTAACAGAGCTTGAAAGACTCTCACTACAGATGGCAAGGACTTACAGATTTTCCTGTTTGTGGGTGCTGTTGGGCTGATTTCACCAAGCTCCCGAATACCGGTGTTTTCTTTCTTTTTTTTTTTTAAATTTTATTTTTGTTTTTATTTACTCTTTTTTTCCCCAGTGTTTTCTTGTTAGATGTTCCTGATAAAAAAAAAAGAATTGGTCTAATCTACGTAGAATAAAGCAAATAGCTGAGCAGTGTCTGTTGTCCAGAATATTGCATAGAGTTGGATAGACATGCCATTCAGGTAGTCAGTGCATCTCTCTTCGTCAGGTCCTGCTTATGAACAGTGAGCAAGACCCAGAATTAAATGAAAAGAAGAGAACACTCTCTTTTGCTTTGGGGAAATTGTTACATTGCTTTCAGCACTTCAAAGGAGCTTCTGAAAGTTAAAAAAAATTTTTCAAATGCCAGTTTTTTCAGTCATGGACTACACAATCTCTATAGAGTCAAAATTATGGCTGACATAAAGAGCAGTAGTGTGTATAAAGAGACTGTAGAACATTGCTAGAGATGACTTGTGCAAGAAAGTTCACAAAGTATAACATTAAAGAAATGTATAATTGATTATGAAAAACCTCAGAGGATAATGAATAAACCTCTTGATTCTCTGCACTGAAGTTTTATCGTCCATAAAATGAAAATAATGTCTGCTTTACCTTGCCATTTTGGGTTGTCTTGAGACCCAAATGAGAAAGAATATGTGAAATCTCTTTGAAAACTATGAAGCACTGTGCAGATGGAAGATGTCTCTGATGTCTTTGATACTATCCAAAGCTATAAATGTGCACATCTGCATTACTATAGCAGTGAATTCCACAAAGCATTGTAAGAGATGTGAGATATTGAAGGGATAGATATAATTTTGTTTTGTAAAATACAGTACATTCAAATGTCATTTATTTACCAAGGAATTTAGAGAACTTTATAGTTTAGAATTTCCTAGCTATAGAACTTTGAAAATATCAAGTAAGTATTCTTAGCCAGGTATTACTAATTCACTGCTGTTTCATCTAAAACCTGTTATTAATACATGACCTACCATCTTCTATATATTTCAGTTATCATTCTTATGTCATTGGATTTGTTGTGCCAAATCAGAAGGAACTAACAGAGCTAGCTCGACAAAAAGAACTTAGAGGGACTTGGGAGGAGATTTGTAACAGTCCTGAAATGGAAAAGGAGGTGCTGAAAGTGCTCTCTGAGGCTGCTGTGTCAGGTGAGTGCTGTCTTAAACTCTTTTCAGAATTAATGGAAAAATCTGTTACAAGAAATGGGAAAAATCAGTGTGGTTCTTCAAGTATTATACAATATGATTATTTTCAAAACTTGAATACTGTCATTCTCTTGTTCAAACAACTCGCATGGCTTCCCATTTCTGTTAGTTAAAAGTTCAAACTTCATAGCCAATTATTCACGACACCGTTAGTCACATCCATTAACTCTTCTTTTTTCCTCTCTGTTACATTAAATTTCCTTTTTATTATCACAAACTTAATAAACATCAACAAAACAAGCATTTCCTCACACAGAGAAGAACATAAAAAGGACTATATATGAAAATGTGAAAATTGAATTATGCATAGCAAAAGTATATTTCAAATTTAACTAGTTCTAGCACCGGTCTGCTTGTCTATGTTGTTCCTTTCTAACCTTCTAATATTCTCTTGTGTTATGTTTTTAAATGATTCATTTGGCAATCCTTTTTTTTTTTTTATCACTATCAGATGCTGTATTTTTTATTTTTTGGTATCACTATCAAATGCTATATATTTTCTTTTTGATATCACTATCAGATCCTGAATTTTCACAAATAAATATAGTCAGACAAAACTGTCTGAAAATGAATGTCTCATTCTTGCTTTAGTCCATAAATTCTTCCAAGAAGTGGGGGCCATGATAGTTGTATAAATTTTTTCCCAGGTTTTACTCACTTTATTCCTTATCAGTTCATATAAATACTCCCAGGTTTCTCTGAATCTGTCTCTTTGGTCATTTCTTCCAGCATAGTACTATCTCACTTTCTTCTTAACTCTTTGCATTCTGGTTTTTGACCTCATTATTCAGCCAAATGATTTCTTAATTGCCAGATCTAATGGCTTTTTCTTAAGCCTTCTTTATCTTACCTGCAGCCTTTGGTGGTCTTTGCAGATCACCACCCACTTCTTTTTAGTACTTTCTTCTCTAGGTTTTCATGACACTGCTCTCTGCTCTCTTACTTCTTATTCTTTCTTGTTCTCCTTTGCTAGATCTTCATCTAGGTCATGTTGTGAACGATGGATGTCCCCCAGGTCTCTGGCGTGGATTCTCCTCTTCATTTATACTCTTTTACTTGGTAATCTTGTCCCATGTATTCAATTATGAATCTACTTACACAGCCCTAACCTGTCTGCTGACCTCCATTTTCACATCTCTTAAAGGTTACTGAACGTTTCAAGCTTGATGTTCTGTAGACATCTTAAACTTATCATGTCCAAAACTGAATACATTATCTTTTTCCCAAAACCTTAGCCCTTTCCAAACTTCCCTATTACTCTTGAAAGCATCACCATCCTTCCAGTCACGGAGGCTCAAAACCTAGGTGTCATCCTTAACTATTCATTTTCACCTCCCCAAATCCAACCTCTTACCAAGTCCAGTCATTTTTACCACCTTCACATTTCTCCCATAGACTTCCTTCTTGTCTCTGAAACTGCCACTGTCCTAGGGTACATCCTCATCACCTCACATCTGGACTGTTACATTGGTCTACTGGTTGGTCTCCCTCTCCAGTATATCCTCTACTCAGCTGTCCAAAGTGATCTTAAAGCACTGATGAGACCATGTCAGCCCACCTTATTAATAAACCCCAGAGGTTCCCTACTGTCTCCAGAATCCATAGTGAAATCCTCTGTTGGATGTTCGAAGTTCTTCATAACCTGACCTCATCTTTCCAGTCTTATTATGCCTCATACCATTCCATGTACTTTGAGATTCAGTGAAACTGGTTACCTTATTGGTGTGTAAACCAGACACTCCCATCTCCCAGACTTCCCTGGCTTCCTTCTAGTCCAGATGTCATATCCTACCTTCTGTAGGAAGCTTTTCCCAATCTCCTTCAATGCTAGTACCTTTCTCTTTGTTGATTATCTGCTAGTTATTCTGTATATTTCTTGTATGTGCTTAGTTGTTTGCTGCCTTTTTTTGTATCAGTACTCGGCACAGTGCCTGGCACACACAGTAGGTGCTTAATAAATGTTTATTAACTGATATTATATTAATTTATTTTACATTTATTGAGCGATTTCTCAGTTAATGATACTATCCACTTTATTTTTAGGTCTTTGCTATGTAAGTAAATTTAAAAAAAACTGCTATATAAGTAAATTTATGGACTAAAGCTACAGAACGAGACATTCATTTTCAGACAGTTTTGTTTGACTATATTTATTTGTGAAAATGCAGCATTTGATAGTGATACCAAAAAAAAAAAAGATTGCCAACTCAATCATTTAAAAACATAACACAAGAGAATAATAGAGCGTTAGAAAGGAACAACATAGACAAGCAGTGCTGGAACTGGTTAAATTTGAATATAATTTATATTGATATAATTTCTTTGGGCTATATACCTAATAATATTGCTGGGTGAATGGGCCCTCCTCTCTTTTTGAAATTTGTTCTCTTACAATAATAATAGATTTATCTCCAGCAGAACTTTTCATGATATTTGGGTAACCTGAGAGAAGAAATTTTTTGTTTAAGAAAAACTATTTCTTTTAAGTCTTACCAGTAGAAGCAATGTATTTTTAAATGGGGGATAGAAAATACACTTTGTTGTTGGACACTTTTTATGCTTTTGAATTTTGAAACTTTTTTTTATGTCATGGCAGCAGGTCTGGAAAAGTTTGAAATTCCAGTAAAAATTCGTTTGAGCCCAGATCCATGGACGCCCGAAACCGGCCTGGTGACTGATGCCTTCAAACTAAAACGCAAAGAACTTAAAACACATTATCAAGAGGACATTGAGCGCATGTACGGAGGGAAATGATTGTTCTCTTTTTGCACCTGTTTGCTACAGTGAGCTCAGATCAAATAGGAAAATACTTGAATTGCATGTCTCAGCCTTTGAGACAAACACCATTCCTCATTTTAAGCCTGAACTGTTATTTCATATGACATCACCATCTTTAACTGACAGGATTAGTAAAATTTTAAGACAGCAAACTTGTGTCTGTCTCTTTCTTTTTTTTTTTTCACCCCCAATTTACTTCACTACCTATGACTATATATTTGTCAGTTTGTGGATTTTCCTGAATCATATTGGGGAAGCAATGATTTTAAAACCTCAGATTTTTAAAAATGATTTATATATCCTGTATAATGTTCAGTTTGTAACTTTTTAAAGTTTGGTTGTATAGAGGGATAACTAAGGAATATTAGAAATGGTTACTTTGGGGGCCTTTTTTACTTACAGTATTTAAAAACAAAAACTTATTGATGTGAAATTATGTAAATTTCAAATGCTTATGAATCAAATCATTGTTGAACAGAAGATCCGATTTGTTGTTGTGTAATTATTGTCTTGTATGCATTTGAGAGAAATAAATATATCCAGGCTTTTATGATTTAAGAGATGGAACACCTTGTGAATATGTGCCTGACATTTTCTTCTTTAAATATTTAATTTTAAAATGGGAAATAATGAAGTTTGGTCGTGGCACTGTATATAATGAAGCAATACTACAGGTCATTCTTTATTAATTCAGAAGATACTTAACATAGCAAGTGTAATTCCAGTTAGTAACTCTCCTCTAATGGTTTTCCTTCAAAATCTATTCAGACAATTTTATATAAATGTTGAAACTAGGAAGACACTGTAACTGTTAAAGGAAAACAACTCTGAAGGTTTGAGAAGGTATTTTTAAAAGGTGGGAATTTTAGAACCCAAACATCTTTTGTCTCCATCAGCCTTAGACACATTAAAGTTTCTGTGTTTTGCTACACACGAATCATTGAAAACTGTCATATCTCCTAGCTGTAGAGTCCGTATGGCTTATTTCTTGTTCTTAGTTTAGGATTATCTGCTTGGATATAAATTTGCACCAGGTTGTATTTATTTTTTACATGATATGTGTTGGTTGGATAGTTGACCTAAGTCCTTCTTGTAAAGAAGTCTTCAACTTCCCTTTTTTTCTAATTAATTATAAATGTGCTTATCTTGAAGGTTGTGAATATGATACAAATAAAAATGGGGCCATCTGGGCTTGAAAAAGTGTTCTCATCGAGGTTATGTGATAATTTAGAAGATACTCTTCTTTATTAACCTTATAATGAGAGAAGTGTCAAGATATGAATTGCAGGTTTTTCTGTATCACTAGACACTCTTCCTAAAATGCTGCCTGTCTAATGGATAAGCTTTTTGAAATGCTTTGGATTTATAAAATATTACCTAAGAATTAGAGAATATGACATCAAAGGTGATCACACAAATTGAAATGTACACAAATTGAAATGTGCACAAATCAATGCTTTTTTAATTCTTAGGCACTATTTTCAGCAACACATTACATGAAATATTTTGTACCTATTAACATAAAAGCACAGTTCATAGAAGTAACTGCATTTCAGCTCCTTTAGGTATAAAAATAAAGGCAAAAATATTGGCTATTTGGCCCTGTATAATTTGTGTAAGATTTTCTAATGTTGAGAGGGCCTAAGACTGAATGGATGTAGTAGGTAGCTTGGTTGCATCACAAAGGTATCACACTTGGAAAAATAGGTATTTCTTTTTTGGCTTCTTCTTATCATGTATTTGCATATTTCTCTCTGCCATAGATGCTTTCTTGGTAAAGTTTAGAACAATTGCCCAAAGGAAGTGTTTTTTTTTTTAATGAGAAAGGAATTAAAGGGATGAATTCTCTTGAAGTGGAACAAGAACTCTTTCTACATCAGCTTTAATATGTGAAGTAGAAAGCATTGGATTCTAAGAAAGTGGAGATTAGAAACATTTAATCACCAACCTTATTTCATACATTTAACATGGCATAAGGATTAAGAAGAGTGAGAAAATGTAGATTTGCAACAAATGGAATAAAAAACGTTTAAAAAGAAATATAGTTCACCTGCTATTTAGAGCCATGTTTTTTTCTTTCTGACCTCATAGAATAAAATTCCCACAAGGGAGATAATTTTCTAATGTGGCATTCTGTTGCATTCTGCAATATACTTTCTTCCAGTAGGGGGATGTGTTTAAGAAAGGTAGAGTTGTAAAAAATTTACCAGTTAGATAATCAAATTAGCATGTATTTCAGAGCTGAATTGAAAGTATTTTTCTTTTTCTTTCCAGAAGTATTTAGTGAGACTTAGCTGACTTTGTTATCGGTATACCTAGTCTCTCATTTGTTGATATCTCTTAAGGTGAACGTTTGTTAAGTCCACCAAACCAGAGCCAGACACCTACAACCACAGTAAAACAAGAATGTTGAGACTAAATAAATAGAACAACTTCTGTTTATCCTTCAGTTAATCTTGCATTGTCAATTAGGAAAATCAAATAGCTTTGAAATGTTTTATTGTAAGAGATACTAAATTAATTTGGTGGTGGGACAGGTGGGAAAGGAAAGAGCAGTTACATGAGGTGTTTCCTTAGCTTTGGCATTGTTTCTGAAAAAATTAAAATACGTGTTGAACTGTGTCACAGTGGAGATATTAGAAGACTTAGTCTTAAGAGAATAGGGAGGTCTTCTGGAATTAATTGGGAACATGAGATGTCTGAAGAGTTCTCACAAGTTTGTTGATGCAATAATCTTCACAATTTACAGAAGATGTGTCCACCAAGGAAGCATTCGTCTGTTAGTAAAATAATTTGCTGAAACAGTAAGCTAATGCGGTGTAAAATTGAATCCGTGGCATTAGATGATGTCAGTTCTCTAAGTATTAATCTTTTTAAAATGTCAACTTGATAACCTCTACAAAATCCCGTGGAGCTTGTCAATTTTTCCAGCACCTGCCAGCAAGAATAGGTTAGGCTGGCATACATTTTCGTATTTGCTGCCAAAATTCACAAGCTTTATAGACATTTTTGTATTTGAACTCTTAGAGACCCTGTGATGCAACTTTTTTTTAAAGCTGTGATGTGTGTTCATTCTCTTGGGCCTGTAAGAAAATTGTATACATCTGTATTTTATATATAAAGTGGTCCACTTTTAAACAGTGTACATATTGGGCCATGCTGAAAATGTAACTGAATGACCAGTTGTATATTGTAATTGGTTATTTAATGTAAACTCATTTTCATTGTATTCTTGGTTGTCACTCTTACCTGCCTGAAAAAAGTGTATATCAAAGAGTTATGTTGTATGGATTATTTATTTGTAATTGGACAAGTTTCAAGAATAAAGAAATGTAAAATATATTTCTCATGTTAAACCCCGAATTTTTTACTTTATTGGGTGCTTCTATATTACCTTGAAAAGACTTCCTGGTAACTAGCTAGCACTTTAGGATACATCCTTGAATATTATTACTTAGAAGCTCTTAACTTTCCCATTGTTTATTGTTCCTTCCTTTCCCCTTTTCATATGGTATTCCCTTTGCATGAAAATTATCTTCCTTTTACCATTTAAAAAGTCTTCTGTGATGAAAGTCCTAGGATGTTTTAAATTCTAACCTTTTAATTCTTTTTCTTAATGATACTTCTTCCATTATTACCTTTATGTGCCCTGTCTCATTTTGTTTGGAGTCTAAAACTACTTTTTTCAAATGAGGACTGGTAACTAGATTGTCTTGGACACCTAGTCTTGTTAGTAGAGATTAGAAATGACATTATTTAAATTTGGAATATTGGTACTGAGATTGTGTTACTTAGACCATTTGTTTAGAGCTCAGTATTTTTATACACAAATGAAATAAAGCTTCGAGGGGGAGCAGTCTTTGGAGGACCATGGCTATGGTTGTATTTGAATACTAAACATTTATCTTTGGACTCCAGTTGACATTGAATATTGGTATGAGGATATTCCTGACAGCACCATTTAGGTTATTAATTAGACTAATTGATCTTTGTGTAGACAAAATGAGATGGGGAAGGCTGGATATATAAATGTAATCCTAACAGTTGGCAAATAACACTTGTATTTAGTAGCATTGAATTATATAACAAAAGCTAATTTCTTTTTCTCCTTGATAAAGGATTGTGCACTCAGAGCTAGATGGGATTTTCCAGGTCATTCATTCATACACCTAGATGAAGAACTAGAGCCTAACAGCTTGCCTGTTGTCACAAGGTAGGTAGTAAATAAGAATTAGAATTTAAATCCCCTCCAATGTAATTTTCAGATATTTTATTTTTTAACATTCATTTTTTTTTTTAGTTCCACATTCTCTGCAAGCAGTTTGATACACCTTATATACATGAAGTCATGCAAAATATTTTCATGTTGTTCCTATCAGTGAGTTGGTTGGGGAGGGGGGGTGCGTGGGGGTGTCTACCCCAAGCATGTGAAGACTTCCTGCAGTGAAATGGGTAGATGAGAACAGTTTGTTCTAATGGTCATGAAGGCAGCTGAAGCAGGCACTGTGGAGCACTTAGAGCTTGGTATTTCCATATTAATCATGTGAAAGAAAACCTCCCAAAACCAAAAAAAAAAAAGTCTTAAATATGCTACATTTTGCCTTTTTCAAAATGGAGTTTCATTTTAAATTTCAAATTCTCTACTCATTAAGAAGGTAAGAAAAATAGAACCCATTGCAAATATATATGTGGACATGCAAAACAAATTTCTGTATTAGTCATGTTCTCCACACTGCACCCCCAAAAAAAGACAGGGAAAAGAAAGAAATAGAAGAAAATATGCTTTAATCTGCACTTGAGTCCATCTCTTCATTATCTGGAGTTGGATAGCATGTTTCATTATGAATCCCTGGAATTGTAGATGGTCATTGTGTTCATCAGAGTTACTAAAGAAGTTGATTATTATATAAATAATTGTTTTTCTGGTTCTGTTCACTCTGCATTAGATCATATAAATCTTCCTAGGTTTCTCTAAACTATCCCCTTTAACATTGCTTATAGTACAAAAGTATTCCAACACATTCACCTGCCATCACTGGTTCAGTCATTCCCCGATTGATGGGAGCCATTCCTCAATGTCCCATTCTTGACTTTCTCAGAAAGAGCTGCTGTAAATAATTTTGTACCGGGGGGCCATTTTCCTTTTTCCTTCCCTAATGCTGAATCTAGCTGTCTTTCCATGATTCCAGTATTTCTCTTTACGTTTACCTTCAACCTGTTCTGAATTGTCACTAGTCTTTTTAAAAGTAGTCACTGAAAGTTCTTAGAATAAAATTCTTGATCTTTTTCATTTTTTACTTTTACATTGTATTTGACCATTGATCACAATTCTGTTGAATAATGATCTCATTTTTCTGTTTTAAGTTTTTAAGGTCTACCTTTCTCATGCTTTGGGCTTTTCTTTTTCAATTTCCTCTTGCAAACAACCAGAGTTTTGTGCTTTGAAAGTGGCAGCTAAGGCTAGTAGTAGACTTAGACCATGTCTCTTTCAAGTGAGGTCATAAGACTACAATTTATGTTTATTTCCTACATTTTAAAACTTGGCTAGGTAACCTTTGTATGGGGAAGCTCTAATTGACCTTGATTGCTTATTTCATGGAATGTTTTTTGAGACCCCCATTTCCCCAGCTCAGGAAGCTTAATTTCTACATAATGTGTATGTGTTTGTTTGGGGGACCAGAAGTTATTTAATAATTACAGTTGATTGAGTAAAGACATATTTTTAGTTACGTATGTAACAAAAACTTGGGAAAAGGTCAGCTAGGTGATGGAACATTGGGCCTGGAGTCTAGAAGACTTACCCTCCTGAGTTCAGACACTAGTTGTGTGACCCTGGGCAAGTCACTTCTCTCTGCCTTAGTTTCCTTGTCTGTAAAATGAGCTGGAGAAAGAAATGGCAAACTACTCCAGTATCTTGACCAAGAAAATCACAAATGGGGTGGGGGAAAGTCAGATATGACTCAGTACCACCACCACCACCTGGAAGTTTATCTGTATACCGTTTTCTTGTCTTTGCTTACTTTATTCTAATTGTTCAAATAGAACTTAACATGTTTCTCTATTCCTCATATATGTAATTTTTTACAGCATAGTAGTATTCTATTACGTTTCATGTATCACTATTTAGCCACTCTCTGATAAATGAGCATCTATTTTTTTTACCAGTCCTTTGCTATCACTGAGTGCTGCTGTAAATTTTTTTAAATTAAATTTTATGTTTATTTTTAGTTTATATTCATTTCCCCAACATTTTGAGTTATGAATTTTCTCCCGTCTTTCCCCTACCCACCACCCCGAAACAATGATCCCACTGTATACCCCCTCTCCCAATCTCCTCTCTCCTATACCCTCCCCCATACCCCTGCCGACTTTCCGGTAGGGCAAAATGGATCTCCCTAACCCAGTGCCTGTATATTTTATTTCCCAGTAGCATGTTGTTAATAATAATAATAATAATAATAATAATAATAATATATTTTTTAAACATTTGATTTTACAACTTTGAATTCCAAATTCTTTCCCTTCCTCCCTCATCACCCACCCTTGCTGGGAAGATAATCAATTCAATATGGGTTATGCATGTGTGATTATGCAAAACATTTCCATCATGGATATATTGTGAAAGAGTGACTATATTTCAGTCCATCCTATCCCACCCCCCACTTGTTCTATTCTCTACTTTGACCCTGTCCCTTTTCAAAAGTGTGCGTTTCTAACTACCCTCCACCCAAACCTGCCCTTCCTTCCATCATGCCCCCTCTCATCCCCTCCCCCCCTACTCTCTTGTAGGGCAAGATACTCAATTTAATGTGTATGTCATTCCCTTCCTAAGCCAAATTCGATGAGTAAGGTTGACTCTTTTGCCTTCCTGTTCTTTCCCTGAATTGTAACAGTTATTCTTTGCCTCTTCTATATGAGATAATTTACCCCATTCTGTCTCTCCCCATCTTATTATATTCCTCTGGCTTCTCAATTTCACCTTTTAAATATCATCCCTTCCTGTTCAATTGATCCTGTACCCTCTGTCTATTTATACCTGTACACATATATACCACACTCAATATGTGTTCATACACACATATACCCTCTTATATAGACATATATGTATGTATACATATATATACATTTATATTCCCTTCAACTGTCATCATACTGAGAAAAGGTTCATCAGTTAACAATTATTGTTTTTCCATGTAGGCATGTAAATAGTTCAACTTTGATAAGTTCCTTATGATTTCTTTTCCATGTTTACCTTCTCATGCGTTTCTTGCTTCTTGTATTTGAGTGTCAGATTTTCTATTCAACTCTGGTTTTTTCATCAAGAATGCCTGAAAGTCCTCCACCTCATTGAATGACCATATTTTCCCCTGAAACATTATACTCAGTTTTGCTGGGTAGGTGATTCTTGGTTTTAATCCCAGCTCCTTTGACCTCCAGAATATAATATTCCAAGCCCTTTGCTCCCTTAATGTAGAAGCTGCTAGATCCTGTGTTATCCTGATTGTGTTTCCACAATATTCAAAACGTTTCTTCTTGGCTGCTTGTAATATTTTCTTCTTCATCTGGGAACTCCGAGACCTGGCTGTAATATTCCTAGGAGTTTTTTTCTTGAGATCTTTTTAAGAGGTGATCAGTGAATTCTTTCAATTTTTATTTTGCCCTCTGGTTCTAAAATAGGACAATTTTCCTTGAGAATTTCTTGAAGGATGATTTCTAGGTTCTTTTTTCAATCATGGCTTTCAGATAGTCTAATAATTTTTAAATGATCCCTCCTGCCTCTATTTTCCAGGTCAGTGGTTTTTTCAATGAGATTTCACATTGCCTTCCATTTTTTCATTTGTTTGGATCTGTTTAATAGTATTCTGATTTCTCAAAAAGTCATTTACTTCCATTTGCTCCAATCTAATTCTGAATTATTCTCTTCAGTGAGCTTTTGAAATTCTTTTTCCATCTGGCAAATTTGATTTTTTAAGGCATTCTTCTCCTCATTGGCTATTTGGGTCTCTTTAGCCATTTGAGTTAGTCTAGTTTTTAAGGTGTTGTTTTCTTCAGTCAGGTTGTTGACTCTCTTTTCATTATTTTCTTGCATCATTCTCATTTCTCTTCCCAGTTTTTCCTCCACTTCTCTTACTTGATTTTCAAAATCCTTCTTGACCTCCTCCATGGCCTGTAACCAGTTCATATTTTTCTTGGGAGCTTTTGGTGCAGGAGTTCTGACTTCATTGTCTTCCTCCTGTTCCATGCTTTGATCCTTTTTGTCCCCAAAAAAGGGATCTAACATTGAATGTCTGTGC
>CM053580.1:52632499-52698061 GCA_028627135.1 Pseudochirops cupreus | reverse complement strand
ACAGTATTATTCTCATGTTTTTAATGGACCAATGCCACGACTGGGTAACGTAGACAACAGTTTGATCTGTGATAATGATCTATTTTCGGTGCAGTTTTTTGACTTTCTCTAAGATATGGGAATTTTTTTTGGCTGTTAGTCCATAAGAGATAATAATTTCTGTTGTGTATTCCAGCCACTATTTTAAGTCTTCCTAAGTATTCAGTAGGTGCTCAATTTCTTTTAGCCTGTGATGTCATAGAGCTTCTATCATATCCTTACAAAATCTCCATTGTTCACTAAGTCTGAGTTCCTTAAGGGTAACCGTTCTATAAAGTCCAGTGACAATGACCTGGTACTTGCTATCGTAAAGTCTGCCTTTTCCACAGACAAATCCATATAATACAGATGTTTGACGCTTTGTTCTTGTTGAGTCATTTCAGTTGTCTCTGTCTCTTCATGGCCCCAATTGGGGTTTTCTTGGCAAAGATACAGGAGTCGTTTGCCATTTCCTTCTCCAACTCATTTTATAGATGTAGAAACTGAGGCAAACAGGGTTAAGTGACTTGTCCAGGGTCGCACAGCTAGAAAGCGTCTGAGGCTGGATTTTTACTCATGAAGATAAATCTTCTTGACTCTAGGCCTGACACTATATCTATCCCTTGTACCACCCAGCTTTCTATTTGATACTTAGGTCACATACTACTAGCTGAGTTCATGTGGATAAAGGTGGATCCCTACAGGGATCTTTGCTATTTCATAGATTTCATCTGGATGTAAATCACTTTTGTTCACATTTGACAAATGGAATGGTGTGTACTTGTTACCAGCTTTTACTTTTGTTCGGCGAAATGACGCTTGTTTGTTCCAAAAGTATTTCTGTAGTTCTAAAGATGTTACTCTGTGTACCATGCACTCTAAGAATATCTATCTATCATCTTTCTCCTCAGTTAGTATGTGTGAATCTTTCTATAGTTGCTTTCAGCTCATGAGCCCTACGTTACATTAGTAAGATTTGGTGAGGATACTGTCTGCATTTGTTACGGTACATATGATGGTCCTGAAAGCACACTTTTTTGTCCCTTATTGCTGTTAATCTCTTTATTCTCATCCATTTTGGTGGAGTTTAGATTGGAAAGGTTCTGGGACTAGTCTCTGTCCTGCTATTATTCTGTTATAGTCAATATTCTGTGGGCTATTGCATAGGTGAATAAAATGGCCAATTTTAATAGTTGAATACAAGCATAACGTAGTGAGAGAAACTAGGTGGAGCAGTGGATAGAGTGCTTGGCTTGGAGTCAGGAAAATAAAAGTTCAAATCTGACCTAAGACATTTCCCAGCTGTATGACCCTGGGCAAATCACTTAACTCTATTTGCCTCAGTTTCCTCATCTGTAAAAGGAGCTAGGGAAGAAAATGTCAACCACTCCACTATCTTTGCCAAGAAAACCCTAAATGGAGTCACAAAGAATTGGACACAACTGAAATGTCTGAATAGCTACAATAATGTAGTGAGCCCATCTGTGAAAGTTCCCTGAAAGCATCCTCAGTACAACCCCAGGATGATGGGCACAATCCACATTCAGTTGAGTATTGGCAACAGTCCAGTCTGTGACAAGACTCCATCTCTATGCAATTTATTGCTTGAGTTCACAAGGATATTTTGAATTCTGTATCTGTCATACTGGGTTTTGGTGTCTGTCAGTCTGTGAGAGCTTCTGGCATATAATTATAGCCAATAGTGCTCATCTTGCTAGGTATTGGCCAGGTCCTAACTTTTAGTAATCTACAGCAATGTGTGGCATTGCATTTCTACCTTTCCTTTACATAACTTGCATTGGTCAGGCTATCTGGACTCCTTAAGTATAACCCTTCTATAATTCCTGGTGGCCGTGACCTTGTCCTGAATTACCAGCCTAGGCTCCCCTCCTCCCCCACCCCCTGCCTTGTTTGTATAAATAAGTCCATGTGACTCAGTTACTCATTTAATGCTTTGTTGACAGTTAGTTTTCTGAGTTCTTGTAGATGACTCCACTCTTGGATCTTAGGGACCTCATAAACACCATGTGGTGATAAGCCACTTTCAGCTACATTCTTAAAAATTCTGTGGTGTATATCTGTTGTTAGTTTTTATTACTGTGTGGGGAAGCAACGTCTACTTGTTCCAAAAGAATTTTTGTAGGTTTTAGACCTGACCTCTGAGGTCTATCAAAGAATAACATAATATACTCTGAGGATGTCTAATAGTAATAATAGTAGTAGTAGTGAGAGCTAGTCTTGAAATTAGGGAGGCCTGGATTTGAATCTTGCCTCTGACACATACTGGTTATAGGACCCTGGGCAAGTCACTGAACTTTTCATTGCTCTCCAGGCAACTCTAGCATTCTATTAATTTGCAGAGAAGGTGCCAATATGCATCAGGTGAGGAACTTTTCTCACCTAGGAGTTCCCTATACCAATCAAATTATAGGCCCAGGCCTATTCCTATCCTTTCCTACTGTCTTTACTCATCACTTTTGGAATATATCTAGGCTTCCCCTCATCATCCCACTTGTCTGTACAAAATATATACCCTAAAACAATTTTTGTCTAGTTTTGCAATGGCGTTTTCTCAGGGCTACATCAGGGAAACATGCTCCATTTCATCCCACTGATTGCTGAAGTTGCTGCTAAAAATAGAGCACAATCCTGAAAAATTAAAGGGCAGAATCTTCCCAATGGCCATACCAGGAGTTGGATGGAATCAGACTGGGTGGGGTGAGGGAAGGGGGAATGTTCCTTAGGATCAGGTCCAGCTGAAAAAAGGAGATCACACGACTTGTTCTAAATATCAGCTCCACAGAGATGAGAACTGTGGGTTCCTCTACCATCCCCTCCTCAAGGAGGGGGAGGAATCTCAGGACTAACCACTTAACGAAATCATTCTGGGGTTAAGATGATTAAATTGATGTATATTTCCCAGGGTAATAAGCACAGATCTTGATGGCTTTGAGACATGTCACCTCCACTGACTTCCTGTCTTGATGCATGCGACTGTCTCAGAGGGACCTAGTTTAATTAGGTCAGAATGTAAGCTGAACCTTCTTTTTTTCCAGGCTCTGAAACAAGAGGATTTAGAAAAAAAAAAAGGACATGTATTCTTTCCAAGCTCCCTTCCCCTCTATCAAGTGCATTTTGTGGGAGGGGGAAGGAAGTTAAGGGGATGTGGGGTGGAAATAAGATTATCCTGAGACTGTGAGTCTAGAAGCTGGCTGAACTTTTACTGTTGTGTTTTCTGAACTTTTCAAACTTAAAAAAAAAAATCAATCTCTTTAAGGTAGATAGCATTGAGAACAACAGTGACCAACCCTCCCAGGGCCCCTTGGGGAATCATATTGTGGGAGGGCTTTCCCTAAGATTCCATTTGGCCAGAAAAAACATTTCAGGGAGCGCTGGGAGCGATGTCCAATCTTCAGTCTCATCTCTGTTCTGGTGAGGCAGGGTTCACTGTATATCCTGTCTAAGCCCGGTTGCACATGGGCTTGTGGTCTCCAAGGAGCAGCTACCCACTGGAGCACGTGGGGATCTGACCACTTGCCTCAGGCCCCTCCTCCCTACTCCTTCCTCCTTTTATTAAGTACTTACTTTGCTTTTCTTTCTTTTGCTTTGGTTTTGTTTAAAAGTCAGAAAGAAAAAAAAAAGAGCGAAGACTTCCAAATGGCCCCATTCCTGAACCTTTTCAAATCTTCCTTTTGCACCAGAAGCCCTCTTTGCTGCTGTTCATCAATATTGTCCCTACCTTTACTCACCTCATCTGTGAATTCTTGCTAACAGCTTCTTAATTGCTCTCCCTGCCTTCATTTTCTCCTACATCCAATCTATCCCGCAGTAATTAATCTTCCCAATGCTTAGGATCAGATGAAAACAAGTACAGAGATGAAACTGACCTCAGAGGTCATCAAGCCCAATTCCTTCATTTTATAGGCATGGAAGGCCCAGAGATGAGCCAAATAGATCACAGGTTGCAGAGGCAGGATTTGAACTAAGAACCTCTAGACTCCAAATCTAGGACTTTCCTCCCCTGTACCATTTGAGAACCCCCAAAGTGGCACTGAGATATATTTTGGACTAAATAACATTGCTCCTTGGTGCTGGGTTATGTTACTTGCCTGATGCCATAAGAATTGAGCCCAAGTTTCCTAGCTTGATCCTTGAGGTCCTCCATGGACTTCTCTTAGCTTGCCTTTCTAATTTCCTATATAGGAAACCTTTAGTTCTATCTCAAAGGACCTGATGTTGAACCTTGAATCCACTATGCTCATTCTCTTTTCCAGACCTTTGCTTAGTGCTTTTCTTTCCCATTGGCAAAGCCCTTACTTTCCCCCTCCCCTTATCTAAACCCTTTCCATCCTTCCAGGCCCTATCAGATCCCACCTCCCCTATAAAAGCTTTCCATTATGACACTAGCCTAAGGACATTCTGCCTCTCTTGAACATCAAGGGCATTTACTCTGTGCCCTCCTCTTCGGACACTAGTACCCCTGGTTGGATTATACATCTCCTGACAGTAGCAAAAATGTCTTACATGGCATACTGCACATAACAAGCATTTACTAAATGTTTGGTTAATAGGTTTGTACCCTCACAGTACCTAGAACAAAGTCAGTCCTCAATAACTATAAATTTGTTGATTGTTATAAGTTGTTTCTCAGTTTGCTCAGATGTTTCTAGGGATTTTTACGCCAGAGAAGAAGAAACCAAGAGAGGATAGATGTTTTGAAGAATCTGAACAGCTGTCACACGGAAGAAGAAACAGACTTGTTCTGTTTAGTCCCTGGGGGAAAGAACTAGGAACATTGGGTGCAATTACAAAGAGGCAAGTTTTGTATGGATCTAAGGAAAATCTTCAATCAAAGCTATCCAAATGGGGAATAAGTTACCTCTGGAGGTAGTAAGTTTTCCTTGCTGCCTGGAGGACTCTAAGCAAAAGTGGGATGTTTGCTTGTCGGGTGTCTATCTGGTAAAGAGATGTTCTTGTTCAATTCCAGGTTGGCCTAAACAACCTCTGAGGGTCTTCCAATTCTGACAGTCTATGATGGTGTCATCTGTCAAGTGAAGGGGGCGGATGTGTAAGGATGCTTCTAGCTCATAATCCTACAATCCTAAGAACATTCAGACCCTGTCCGTGTCATTTATTCTCCTCCTCTTCTTCACCCACCCAGAGCAATCTCAGCTCACGGTGAGGCCATCTATGATCTCCATTCCGCTATGTGATGCCTATCCTTCCAGCCTTGAGGCCCACTTTTGTCGTCTGACTCTTTCAAGGATCCAATTCCCAGCTGCATTTAAGAGATGGAGATTCCTTAAATGATGACTGCTCTCTTCTTTCTAAAAACTCACCGGGGACACCATATTCACTGTCCTCTCTAGTTTCCACAGGTTTTCTGGGGAAAAACAGATGTCCTTTTAGATCTGACTGTTAGAGATGAGCTCATTTCATTTCCAGAAACCCTCACACCATGGCAGTGCTGAAATTGTTCTAGAAAGGACTTTGGCTTACCTTCCAGAAGCAGATGGGGGGAAAGGAGCATGCTCTAGAAAAGGACCTTAGGCTGGAAGTGAGAAGACCTGAATTCACAAAAGATAATAAAAGGGAAGCTGGGTGCCTCTGAGCAAGTCTCTTCAGAGAGTTTGTAAAGTGGGGAGGTGGAGAGAGCAGAGCACTGGAAGCCAAAAGACTGGCATCAATCCATCTTGCACCTTTGCCACTGTGTAACTGTGTAACTTTGGACAAGTCACTGAACTTTTGTGGATGTCCTTATCTGTAAAATGAGGAGGCTGAATGATCTGATTTTTCCCTTCTTTTCCCTTAACATTTCCACACACATAGGTGTGTAAACTTGTACATATATGTATGGACATACATACAGTTGACAGTTTTCCTTATAAAAGAAAACATAATTGCCTGATGCCATCTGTGTCATGACCTAAAAAAAAATCTTGGGTTACATTTTTGGCAAACTGGTTTCGTCCTCTTCCATATATATATGTGTATGTGTATGTATGTATATATATATTATACACACACACACGTATATATATATATATATATATATATATATATATATATATATATATATATATATATATACACACATATCTTTGTTAGAACCCTGATATTCTGATATACTATAGTTTTATCTGCCTCTTTGGGTCTAACAGTTGGACAAGGATGGCAAATGGAAGGTTGAATGCTGACTGGCTGTTCCCTGTGGCATTCAACTTTTAGGTATTTGAGCAATGCCCTGTATCATGCTGGAGCTATAAGGATGCATGTGTAGGGTCATGGGCAGGACCTGGGACTCTGGAAGAGTGGAATTGTTGAGACCCTAGAGAAACAATCTTGTGTTCCTGTACCTGTGTGACTTAAAGAATCAGTTAATTTTCCACAATGCTCTCTAAGCCAGCCATGGGTTAACAGACAGTCTAGTTCCTATTCCATGAAGAGAGAGTAGTCTATTATATAAGGCACTGCATATTTAAGGAGCTCTCTCTCCTGTCCATGTGATGTGCCTGAGAGATTAATGAGATGAGAAATAGATCCCATCCTAAAAATGGTGTCTGCTTTGGAAAGATTTGGATTCACATTCTGTGATTAATAATGCTTCTGCTTTTACTATGCATGTACTAATCTATGTATGTAAATCATGACTTAGAGGAAGGTAAATAAATGAAGCAACAAGAAGGGAAGGCAAAGAAAGGGACTTGGCTAACCAAGTCAATGGGGGCCAAAACAAGGATTGAATGAGTCATATTCTTAGATGTAATGGTAGAGCAGAGTTTGGGTGATTGATTAGTCTGTTTACAAGGCCCAGACTGTTATCTTAGTTGCAGTTGTTACGTAAATTTTGCAAAATTTTGAAATGAGCGTCATGGAAATTCTTCAAAGTATTATTTTGGCAAGGTAAGAAATCAGGGCAGTTGCATTATGGGACTGGGGAGCAGGGGTATGCTGGAGCCTGCCCATAACCAGCTTGAGAGGGTTGATTATAAAATTTCCAGTGTGAATATTCAGAATTCAGCAAATGCTTTCAACCAGGTCTTGATTTATTATTTTGTTGATTGTCTAGATTTAAGAAAATGAAGGAGAAAATGCTGATAATGCAGCTTAAACTTAACCTCTCTGCCAGGTCACATGAATAGGAGAGTTTGTTCAACGTGCAATTTAAAGTTGAAAAAGTGTCATTTCTATTTTTTTTTGAGAGGCAGTTATTAGACATTTCTCAGTACACCTCATCTAGGAAAGTAGAAGCTACTGTTATGTTCAAGATGAGAATGCTAATGGAATGGAGAATGATCAAGCTAAGGGAGATCTCAACCACACACTTGAAGAAGAAATTCAAGCCTCAACAAGTGAAGTGACTTGTCCATATAATATCCTTTAGATGGTCTAAATGTGGACATGACTTCAGTTCACAATTTGATGTATTTGATAAGTAAAGGAGAGATGGCAATGCTGCTTTTTCAGGGGTGGGAGGTTGGTGTATCCTAAATATCCTAAAATTCCTATTTACCTCTTTGGAAAAGATGCAGTTTGCAGGTTGGCCATGAGGTGGTGTACTAACTCTGTATACTGATGTCCCTCAAGCAAAACTAGAGGCCTCTTTGGGGGATGCTGGTGGGCTCCATGTAAACCTGGGAGAGTTGATATATACAGATGGAAGGGACGATAGACAATCTTCACTGTTTTGAAAATGTCTTAGATACAAAATGGACCTAATTCTCTGACAGGAGTTGAAATGTGTGTTTGACATTACCCCATACACACCAATATCTTCAAGTAGAAACTTTCTAGTACCATTTTGCACAGAATGCAATTATTTCTCTTAATTGAATCATAGGCAAGTATATTATTTTGATTACAAACAGGAACTGTTTCCAAGACAGTTATATTCCTGACCTCACATCACCCCGTTGGGAAAAGGTCCAAGCAAAAATGATATGCTCTTTCTAATGCAATTTGGAAAAGCCTAGGTCTTTCAGTGCATTTTGGACATGAAAAAAATTGGATAAAAACCCAAATCCACCCACTTCTAAAGTGATAAAAGCAAAGATGTTTATCTTTACCCTCATTCCCAGGCATAAATAAAAGCTTATATTCTAATTGAAGGACTAACCTGCATAGACAAAGCACTTTATCTGATCATTCTTTTGTTTCTTCTTTCACTATATTTTTGGTATCTCACAAGATTTGGAATAAGAAGGACCTCATAGGTAATCCTAGCCAAAACTCTCATTTCTACAGATGAGGAAACTGAAGCCCTGTGAAATTAAGTGACTTGTCCAAGTTCATACCATTAGTAAGTAGGAGAACTAGAATTCCAGATCCTTTGTGTCTAAACCCAGTATATTTTCTACTATAGCATTTAGCCTTTTCTTGATATAAGATACATGAAGAAGATTTTTGGGGCAGCTAGATGGTGCAATAGTGGATAGAGTGTCCAGTCTGGATCCAGGAACACTCATTCTCATGAGTTTAAATCAGGCTTCAGGTACTTACTAGCTATGTGATCCTGGGCAAGTCACTTAACCCTGCTTGCCTCAGTTTCCTCATCTGTAAAATGAGCTGGAGAAGGAAATGGCAAACCACTCCAGTATCTCTGCCAAGAAAACCCCAAAAGGGGCCACAGAGAGCCAGACACAACTGAAACAATTGAACAAGAGTAGATCCTTAACAAATCTTCGTCACATTCAAAATGTTTGTTGGAATTAATTTTGATGGATGCACCAAAGGCTGTTTGGGAGGCACTGTTGCTGGAACTGCTATTTCTCTTTCTGCACTCTTAAAGCAAGACTGTTAAGGAACTAGTTCATGTTGGGCTTTCTGGTTTCCCTGCAGAATCTTAATTTTATGGGGGGAGCAATGACCAAGGGCAGCACTATAAACCCTAATTCTGTATTGTTTTCTAAAACAGTGGAATCGATGTGTAACTGTGCCAACAATGAATTAGTGTGATACAGTTGACAGATTCCTGGACTGAGATTTAGGAAAACCTAGGTTCACTTCTCACTTAATAGCAATGTGATTGTGGACAAGTCCTCTAACTTTTCTTGATTTTAGGTGTTTCATCTGAAAAATGAGAGAGGTGGACTCAAAGATTTCCAAGGTCTGTTCTAGCTCTAAATCTACGATCCACATAACTGCTGGAATGAAATTTTATAATCTTCATCAGTTTGTTGTTTTAATTTACTTATCTCCCATTATTAGTGATCTGTTGTTTCTTTTTTTTAACACTTTTTCAAGTGGTGGTTGATAGTTTGTGTTTCTTCTTTTGAGAATTTCAGGCAGCTTTTAAGATAGTGATCCTCTGACCAGACCATTGAAGGGAATTCAGTAATTAAACATAGCTTTTGAGAAGCAAGACTATGCAATACTGCAGAGTGTAACACTTAACCCTAATTCCTACACTTTGCAGGTCTCCTAGCTCCCCTTTTGCCTCAGTGTAACTATAAACTTTTATAACTCTGCCAAAGGACAGCTGAGTCCAGTAATTCTTTTGGGATGATGAACCCAGAAAGGATTTCACTAGAAATCCCCCCTTACTTATACCTCTTCATCAGTATTGATTCCAACTGGAGCTGTTGCACTCTGAGAAACCTCTAAGAAGGGCTTCAAAGACTTCTAGGAAAAGGCAGGTTACAGTGTTTACTTCCACATTTTCAACCAAGGAATGATGTTTGTGAACAACAGTAGAAGTGAAGAGAATGCTGATGAAGAATCCACTCTGCTTCCTTTCCTACCCCAGTTGATCTCAGGACATTTTGAAGACTTGGAAGAAGCACTTATGTCTCCTGACCTCCAACCTACCTACCAGACTGGCAGCAATGGTGTAGAGACAATTCTGATGACAGCAATGAAAAGCAAGACAGCAGCCCAGATTCCAGTGACATCCTTATCCTGGATGATCATGCCAATGATGCCTACTGCAATGAACATGCTTTATTCCAAGAAGAAATAATGTTCACTGGTAGCTCCCAGCTTCCCAACTTGTAAATTCAGTTGGAACAGAGATACACAAGTTCTGTAGAGAAAAGAGGAATAGCTGTAGAAATGAAAGAGGAAAGGGAAGAAGAGCAAAAAGACAGTGAAGGCAGAAGTCAATGGGAAGATAAGAAAGTCCCACCTCCAGGCTCCACTTTGGATAATGGTTATACTATATCTGCTTCAAGTAACCCAGAGAACAATGCAAATGTAGGGGGTTTTGAAGAATTCTTTGTGGCTCCTTTGTCCCCCTCATCTGCTCCAGAACAACTGGAAGGTGATGACAGTATGCATCCCAGGCTCCAACCTGGCTACCAGACAAGGAGAAAAAGGGAGTCACACCGTCCTAGATGTGTGAAGCCAAAGCAGTGTGCCAGCTGCATTTTCCCTTATGATCTTTCCCTTTGTAGGTTATTCTGAGAGACTCCAGGTGCTACTTTTTAAAGCCAGCAGGAAACCCCAGACAGCCAATGTATACTCAGACTCATGAGTCTTCCAGTCAACAGCAGAGATGCTGGAAGGGCTTGAGGGGGCTTTCCTCAGATTCTCTCCCACTATCCTCCTTTTCTTTTTTCCCAGTGGCTAGCTGGAAACAAGGGAAGTCTTTACCTTAAGGAAACCAATCTCCCTGCACCTTCCTACCCTTTCCCCTCTTCAGGCAGCTTTTAAGATTATTAAAAAATTGTTTTAGAACCACCTTAAAAAGTAATAGTGAATGTGGCAAAATTATGTACATCTCCAAATGAGGGATCAGAGAAGGCTCCAAAATCCCACCACATTATAAAAGTGAGAGATTTGGGTTTTCTGTGGGCTTTTTTTTTTATGTGTTGATCATTTGTCCTGACTTTTCCCCTTTTAATCCCAGAAGAAAAATCATTTGTAATCAGAGGTGGCTTTCTGGGGGAGCATGGAGGAGGAATGGGGGCAAATATTCTGGTGATAGAAAGAAATGATTTCAATAAAATTTATTTTTAAAACCAACCAAACAAAAAAAGAATACACAATGGCCACTCTCGAGATGATGGCTTTCCAGGGTGTCAAATAAGGAACAGATTCTGGTATTTGAAAATAGAAAATTCTAATTCATAGAATCCAGGAAATGGTATTTGAATTTTTCTAAAAAGTACATGCCCTATGGGAGAACATGGGCAAAAATTGCTCAAGATCAGAAGGTGGAGAGTGCTTGCATCTGCACTAATGGGAAGAATGCCCATTATCAATGAAATAATAGACATAAGCACATGTAAGTATCAGTCAGAAATGATTCTGAGAGTAATGGATTCTTTTTTTTTTTAAAGAGTAATGAATTCTTATGGACTATCTGTGTAATGAATTTCTTTGACTAGCTAAGTTTTCCCTCCTTCTGTCTCTCCTGTTTGTGTCTTCAAAATTGCATTATAATCTAGCTATGTTTAGTAAAGGCTTATGTGACCATGATGCAGGCTTTGTACCCTAATGAGTGAATCAGATCCATTTCCGTAGGTCTGCCTTCTCAAGCAGAGGTCACTAACGCAGACTTCAGTCATTCGGTGAAGTCATCAGGACTCAAACATATACACAATACATCCATAAGAGTGACTTGATAAACATTGGCTTCCTGTACTGAAAATGATTTTTCCTCTGTCTAATCTTGTAACACTTTATGCTACTTTTATGCTTATGATCGTCTAATTTGATTTATATTTATCTGCGCACATTTCTCATCTTTGCCTACTAGATTATCAGTGCCTTGAGGGCAAGAACTCTTGTTAAAAAACAAAACCCCCAAATCAAACTCCAGTGCCTAGCATAGAGCTTTTTATGTAATAGATGCTTAACAAATATTTTTTGAATTGAATTATTTCATAATCTTCAGCCCTAATCCTCTCCCTTTCTCTTTCCTTTCCCCCCTCTTGACTCCTAAAGGACCTCCACTAGTCCTCTGACTATGCTTTAAGAAAATTCTGCCTGGGAAACATGAGTTTATGGTCTTCTGTTCCAAAGACACGATCTTTAAGGGAGGTTCCTGGGCATATTTAATATAAAAAATTACCTTTGAGCAGTGTATTATATATGATAGGAGGTGATGGATTTGGAGGCAGAAGACTTGAGTTCAAATTCCAATTCCCCCACAAGATATTTCCCTGACCATGGTCAACACATTCAACTCTTCTGAGCTCTGTTTCCTTATCTGCCAAATGAAGACCATAAAACTTGCTCTGACTACCACAAAGAATTTTTGTGAGCAAAACAGCTTTTAAGCTTTAAGGTGCTATGTAAGTGACAATCATTACTAAAATCAGGAAGAATTCACACACGAGGTAGGCATATGGTTATGCTGGTTGGGGGTTAGTGCTGTATCACTGATACTTCCCCTTTCCTCTAGAAGCTACGAGAATAGAAGGAATAAGAACACCTTAAGAATGTGATACCTATTTTGCATTTTGTAATGTTTTCTGTCTCTTGTATGGTCATAAATTCCTCCATTCTCCATAAATCTGACAGATAAACTATTTCTTGCTCCCCTAATTTACTTATGGTATCAACTTTTATATCTAAATTGTGTACCCATTTGGACTTTATTTTGGTATATGGTTTCAGGTGTCAGTCTATGCCCATTTTCTGCCATACTGTTTTCCAGTTTTCCCAGCAGCTTTTGAAAATAGTGAGTTCTTATTCCAGAAGATGGGGTCTTTGGGTTTATCAAACAGTAGATTATCATAATCATCTTGTGTACCTAACCTATTCCACTGATCTACCCCTCTGTTTCTTAGCCAGTACCAAGTAGTTTTGATGATTGCTGCTTTATAATACAATTTAAGGTCTGGTATGGCTAGGCCACCTTCCCTAGCATTTCTTTTCATTAATTCTCTTGATATTCTGGACCTTTTGTTCTTCCAGATGAATTTTGTTACATTTTTTTCTAGCTCTATAAAACATTTTTTTGGTAATTTGATTGGTATGGCACTGAATAAGTAAGTTAATTTAGGTAGAATTTTCATTTTTGTTATATTAGTTTGGCCTACCCATGAGCAACCGATATTTTTCAAATTATTTAGACGTGATTTTATTTGTGGGAAAAGGTGCTATTTTAAAGATAAGGAAATTAGCTCCTTTCCCCTTCCTTTTATTGTTATTATTAAACGATTTGTCCAAATTTGACATACGTTTGACACACAGTGTCTGAGGCAGAATTTGAATGCAACTCTTTCTGATACCAAGTCCAGTACCCTCTCTTGAATGGACCATGTAGCTGCCTTTGGTAGGGAGAAACTGCTCGCTATGAAGCCAAGATTAAAATCATGTAATGCATATAAAGTATTTTCCAACCTTAAAGCACAACATCAAATAAAGTGCCAGTATAGTATAACAGACAGAAAATGAGTTTTTAATCCAGGAAGACCTGGGTTTGAGTCCTTTCTCTGACACATATTGGCTTATGACACCTCTCAGAGCTCTGGGTAGCTTTCTAAGATGACCAGTTGCAGAGGAAGTGCTGATCTGCATTAGTGGAGGGAATTTTCTCACCTGGGTGTTCCCTGTACCAATAAAATCACAAGCCTAATCCCTATCCTCCAATTATTATTATTATTAATTATTATTTAACCTGTATGAAAGTCTGCCTTCATCTAGAAGGTCCTGTTGATCTTATCAGGGTCTTTGGTCAATATCTGAAGGTTGTTGACCATATCACATCTTGGCAGGAAGATGCTCAAGAGTAAAAAAAAAAGCCTTATTTCTCTTTGCTAAACTACATACACAGGGACCCACATGAAGATGTCCACTCAAAGACTTGGCTTATTGGGATTACCATTTAACCAATCACCACTATAAATTAAGTTAAAAATCACATTGTGAATGCACCAATACTATTAGCCATCCCCATTAGGCCTTTAACTCATTAGATTTCATCAAGTCTCTGACTTGTCACTGATTTCTGAATAAACAGCTGGGGTCTCTGAGCCCAGGGAGAAAGAAAGATTTTGATTCCCTCTATATGCTGTTGAGTTGTTCTTAAGAAAAATGAAACAAAACAAAAAAACCTCTCATTCTGTGTATTTTGAAAAATGATTGCGGTCACCAGTATACTATTCCATCATCACCTAGGTAACTTCCCAAAGTCTTGAAAAGATGTGATTTTCCTGGGTTTGTTATTTCTGCTAATGAGGCCAGAGGGCAAAATATCTTGGCCTTATTATTCTTGAACAAAGCTAACAGGGAAAGTTTCAGAGTTTTATTTCGCTAGGAACCACTTTCACTCTCTTCCCTTTCTCTGAGATGCCTCTCTAAATGAGACATTATTAATCCTGCTTCTCTTTTGTAATTCATTGTTTGTAATGTGTTATAGCTTATATCTGCTCTCTGCCTCTCCTTTGCCTTTTGGGTGATTCTCTAGTCCAATTCTTTGGAGAATATTATGTCCCAAGACTCAGGACCATATCCACGGCCAGAAGAACATTTAGTGTTAATAAAAGTTGGTTGGACTTTTGTTTCAAGGAGAAGCTTACAGTTATTAAAATAACTTTGTAATTTCCATCAATGGAGTAGTCAAACAGCAAACCTTTATTAAGCATTTACTGTCAGCCACTGTCCAACCAACTCAACCTCTCTTACTCCTATTCAATTTGGAGCCCATTTCCAGATTCTTTCCAGGAAGACCAGGGTTTAGTCTCACCTCTGACATATACTCACTATGTGACCCTCGGCAACTCATTTAACCTGACTATAAGTTGGGCAGAAAGTGATGACTGGTATCAATAGGCATGTTCTCATCCAGGTGTTCCCTATGTCAGTGAAAACTTAGGTCCAGTTTCCATCCTTTTCCCTTCCTTTTTCCCCCCTAATTACTCTCTCTTTTTCTTCATTGTCTAGACTTAAAAAAGGGATGGAGAGAATGTTGATAAGGCATATTAAACTTAAAAGTGTGTCATGTGTACATTTTGGGGGAAGCCAGTTGTTAACCATTTTCCAGTATACCCCAGGTCTCAGCCTTCAAGAAGCTTACAATCAAATGGAGAGGGAAACAACATATATGACATGTTGTGGAATTGAGCTTACAGTCAGTAAAATTGTAAACTCCAAGAGGACAAGGATTATTTCATTTTTCTGTTTCTATTCCCAGCTTCTAGCGGTATGCCTAGAACATAATAGGTGTTTAATAAATGCTTGATCAATAATTGCTTGATCTACATGCAAATACAAAAAATTTTAATCCCAGCCTCTTAGATGACCTCACATCTAACTATAAGCAATCAATTTCTTAAACTGATTTTTTACATTAATATCAAAATTATTTATTAATCAACATTTATTAAGTGCTAAGCACTAGGGATACAAAAAGAGGCAAAAGACAGTCCCTGCCTTCCAGGAGCTTACAGTCTAATGAGAAAGACTATAAACAAATATATACAAAGTGAGCTACACATAAAATAAACAGGAAATAATTAAGAAAGGGAGCAAGCCCTGGAATTAAGAGCGGTTGGGGAAGGCTTCCTATAGAAGGTGGGATTTTAGTTGGGACTTAAAGGAAGCTGGGGAGGCCCGGGCGGAGGGGATAAGGGAGAACATTCCAAGCATGGGAGACAACCAGAGAAAATGCCTGGTGATGGACGATGGAGAGTCTTGTTCCTGGGACAACCAGGAGGCCAACGTCACTGAATCAGAGGAGGTGTGAGGAGGCTGGGAAGATCAGAGGGGGCTAGGCTTACTTCCTTTACTGTCTCCCCTCTACTACTGTCCTTCTGTCTTTAGTCTAAGCCCCTTTGTCTCCTCCAGGATTTTGTTCCACTGGTCATTTCCTCTCTTTCTCTCTTCAGTTTCTCCCTTTGCCTACAGACATGCTCTGGACTTTCTTATCTTCAAAAAACAAACAGCAGTAAAACCTTCCTTTGACCCTACTACTCTCTAAAGCATTATCGAATTTATCTCATCTCTTTCTCTGCTAAACTTCTAAAAGAGTTTTCTGTTCTTTCCTGCCTCCATTTCCTCCCTCTAACTACCCCCTCCTCAGCCCCCTGCAGTCTGACTTCCCTTGGCTCACTCTACTGAAACTATTCTCTCCAAGGTCATTTGTGAGCCTTTAAATACCCAGGCTAATAACCTCGACCCAGTCCTCATCGTCCTTGACTTCTCTTTGGACCTTTCCTGCCTCTCTGATCACTCTTTCTTAATCTCTTGGTTCATGTTTCTTTCTTGACTTCTAAAGGTGGGCATCCCTTAAGACTTTGCCATTCATCTTCTCTTTCTATGCTGTCTTCCATTGCTATCTCTTCTACTCTCATGACTTCAATGATCATCCTCCTCAAATCTTAATTAATATGTATATAGCACTTTAAGGTATGCAAAGGGATGCATGAATGTTATCTCATTTGAGGTATTATCATCTTTATGTGATTGATTCCCAAGTTATACCTTTATCTTCTACCTCTCCCCAGTGCTCTAAGTCCAGAATTTCTGCCTGCTTGCTGCAAATTTCCCCCAGGTTGCCCGGGTCCCTCAAACTCAATATGCTCAAAATGCTCAAAATCATCTTCCACTTGTGATTATCCGGGCAGCTAGGTGGTTCAGTGAACAGAGTTTTAGGCTTAGAGTCAGGAAGACCTGAGTTCAAATTTAGCTTCAGGTACTTACTAATGTGACCATGGGCAAGTAACTTAACCACTCTGTGCCTCAGTTTCCTCAACCATAACAACATCTGGTTTCCTCATCTTCACATTGCTTTTCTGTATCATGTGACTCTTCCTTGCTATGAATCAATGCCTCGAATGAAAGATAAACACTTCCTCTGGACTGCTGTCCCTTGGTTCCAGTCTTTGTCTTTATCTCTCTACTCCTTTATCTTTTATGTATGATTCACAACCTTCCTCCCCTTCCTCCTTGTCCCTTCCCGTTGCTCTGCTCCTTTCTTTCCCTACAATTAGAGACTACAGAACTTAATTCTACTCAACTCCTTCCTGATGAAAAATCAGAACAAAAGAAAACAAAAACAAGCCCCACAATCCTTCAGATTCAGGAACGTTTCTTTGCTGCTTCCCAGTTGAGCTGAATGCTTCACCTAAGAAGGGCAGAAGTTTTAATCTCTGCTTTCTCAGCAAATTGCTTGGAATATTTTTTTTCCCTCAAGTACTCAAGTCACTTGCATCATACTCTACTTCTGGAACAATCTCAACTCAGCAGAAGATAAGCCTTTCCTCATGTGTGTTCTTTGCCTCTGGTCTCCTTGTACTCTGTCAGCAGCCCCCATAGTTGGTTACAGATACCATTTGGCCATTCACTTCCAGGAGATGACTATATGAACAAGACTATATATTAAATAGAGAAGGAGACATCCTGGCAGTCACCAGAGCCTTCCAGGTAATGAAAAGGAGCACCCAAGGACTCTATCTCCACTTACAAATAGGGTCTATAAACTCTCAGAATCTATAAAAGAAAGGTATAACCAGTCATTAAGTGACTGCCCAGTCATGGACCACTCTAGGTTAGCACTAGGTTAGATTTCAGGGCACACAAGCTCTGGCCTCAATATTGTCTCTGAGTCCCTGTGTGATGATGGAAAAATTACTTATTTTCTCCACCTATATAACAGAGATAAACAAGAGACAATAAATCCCACTCCCCTCATTTCATACAAGTTATATAGGTGGGAGTAGTGCATAGTTTAGAGATAGAAGGGACCATAGAGTCATCTGGTCCAATAGTCATTTTACAGAGAAGGAGACTTAGGCCTAGAGGTTGGGTGACTTGCCCCAAGATGACAAAGCAGTAAATGGTGGAGGTGAGGTTTGATTCAGGTCCAAAGCATATGTTCTTTCTGCTGAGTCATTCTGTTTCTTTTAGTGGCAATATTGTCTTAGTTTATATATTCTACTTTAGACTTTCACAAATTTAGGCAGAGTCAAAGAGAGAGACAAAATGCGTAGTGTGAGAGTAGAAGGGTTCTGCATGTGACTGTGATAGTCAAGATAAGGGATAACATATGGGCCTACTAGGGACATTCTTTACCCCACTGGAAACTATCAAAAACACATGAAAACAAAACAATATGAAACCAAACCTTGAGGACCACTAAGGCCACCACCAATCAGTTATCAGTTCGTTGAGGATGGTGGATAGAGTACAGAGCTTGGGAGTTCTGAAGAGTCAGTTTGATTCTGCTTTAGCTAGGTGAACCCTTGGCAAGTCACTTCCAATGGAAGCCAGTTTGAACCTGTTGAAAGCAAAACAAAACAGAACCCCAAACTCACAGACTCAAAAGTCTGCAATAATAATCATGAGCGGATAATAATAGGGCAGCTAGGTGGTGCGGAGGATAAAGCATTGGGCTTAGAACAGGAGGACCTGAGTGCCAGACCCTAATTAGCCCTGTGATCCTGGCCAAGTCACTTCACCCTGTTTTCCTCAGTTTCCTCATCTGTCAAATGAGTTGGAGAAGGAAATGGCAAACTACTCTAGTATCTCTGCCAAGAAAACCCCAAATAGTGTCATGAAGAATCAGACACAATTGAAGTGACTGAACAACAACCAATGAAGGCTAAGCAATGGATGTCTGAGATTCTGACCAATGAAGAGCTTACATTCTCAGCCAGACTAACAGCATTCAGACAGACAGACGGCAAAATCATGCTACAGAACCTGAGAGACAAAGTAAACCCCTGCAGAGCAGATGTGGAGACGGAAGAGGTGTGTATGTGCGCGGGAAGGGGGCGCTCTTGGCTCTTTTGCTCACTACATGTCGATCTTGGGCAAGACAGTTCCCCACTGGACTTCACGAGGTTCCTATGTGCGTGATAAAATAGATGGACTAGATCAGTGTTCTCAACCTTCCTAATGCTGCGACCGTTTAACACAGTTCCTCATGTTGTGGTGACCCCCAACCATAGAATTATTTTCGTTGCTACTTCATAGCTGTAATTTTGCTCCTGTTATGAATCGTAATGTAAATATCTGTATTTTCATTGTTACAAATTGAACATAACCCACGGGTTGAGAACTGCTGGCCTAGATAATCTCTAAGATTTCTTCCAGCACTGAATTCTAGCTTTAATGTAGAATTTTCAAATATAGAATATTTTAATTAATAAAATTATTTTAACATAGAATGCAGTTTTAATCAAACTTTAAAGTCACATAGCTGAAGTCCCCCACCCCTCAAAAACTCCATTCCCAACTCTTCTACTCTAATCGGGTTAGTATCAAAAATGTAGAGAGGTCATTTGGCAAGTGTCTTCACCAAGGTTATACAGATACTAGCAGTCAAACTCAGCTCGTCCCACCAAGTTCACTTTCAGGGGTCCAGCTCATTGCTCAATTTCCACGTTTTAATTTTGTTTTTTGTTTCTTCATCTGTCTCCACATTGGCTGAGAACATAAACTCTACAATGAAGTCAGAGACTGTTAATATCCTTTACTTAAAACCAAGGGGTTACCAAGGAGAAAGTAGGAAGTTTTAGGAGAGTGTGAACATGTGGAGAGACAAGGCAGTCAATGAATGGAGAAGCTAACGGGAGGGAGAAGCTAACAGGAACAGCATTGGTTTTTCTCCTGTCAATCTTTCAGGTTTAGGAGGCAGCACAAAATCCCCAGTGGATATTTAAAAAAAGAGAGTTGGATGTTTGATTGACCACAGGGCTGCCTCCTGGGCTCAGAGGGAAGAGGGGGCTGGAGCACTGTCTCCATGTACAAAGTTCAGACAGAGCATCAGCCTCTCCATTCCAGCTGGCTCTTCCCTCTGCTTATTTTTCCTTTTCACTCCCCCTCTCTCCCTAGTTATTAGGAACCTCCCTGGAAATCTGTCCAACTGGAGGTTGCAGGAATACAGAACTAGATTGACTAAGCAGAAAGCCCACCAAGAGGACCCTGGGGCTGCCCACAGACTTTCTTCTGCTCCAGGCTCATAAGGCCAGATTTTATAACTTTTTAAACAGAAGGCACATTTTCATTCTGAGCTTCGTTTCTAATGGCATTCCCAGCACTTAGGCTTGGTCACCAGAGGGATGATATTATCTCTTCCTGTCTACTGCAGGCAGGATGGGAGATTACCCATATGCCTGTCTTGGCCTCCTGGTATAAGGGGGAGCAGGCTTTGGAGATGGCACCAAATGTGGCTTTTCCTCCCTTCTCATTATCATTCATTCAATAAATATGCATAAAGTACCCTGTGTCAGGTGTTGGGGATACTAGTGCAAAAGAAGGAAACAAATTTTCCTCTTATGGAATTTACATTTAGATGGGAGAATCAGCAGTACATGTGAAAAGATATAGAAAATCAATATTAAGTGAATACATAAAAATGTATGCAAAGCAGCTAAATATAAAATCATTTGGGAGGGCAGGCATTAGCAATGTGGGGATCAAGAAAGGCTCCATGCCTTTCCTCGTTGGTACCTAAACTGCATGTTAAGGGAAGAGAGGAATTCTGTGCAATGGAAGCAGGGAGAGACCACACCAAAGGCAGGAAGGGGTGGCTTAGGTACAGAGTCAGGAGATGGGCTGTTAGAAGTGAGGAACAGAGAGAAGGCCAGTTTGGCTGAAAGACAGAGTGAAGGGGAGGGACTAATATCCATGAGATCGGAAAGATAAACTGGGGCCGGGCTGTTCAGGGTTCTAAAACCTGAACAAAAGAGTTTATATTTTATCCTGGAGTCAATAGGGTTGATTGACTAGGAGAGTCACAAGGTCAGATCTGCACATATAGAGAAATCTTTCTGGCAACAGCCTGTAGGATGGATTGGATTGAGGGGAGTCTTGAGGCCAGGGGAGCCAATTAGGAGATCGTTGCCATACTAGAGGAGGGAAGTCTTATTACCTGAGCTAAGGTGGCATTGCTATGAATGGGCAGAAGGGATCAGATGCCAGAGATGTTGGGAAGTTACAAAGGGCAAGATCTGGCAGCTCTCTTGGAGTGAGTGTTCTTGACACAGGACTGACCGATTAAGAAGACATTCTTGGTGCATACCTAGGAGACATGGTGCTGGGCAGCACATCTATGAGCGTTTTGCCTTTGTTGGGAGAGTAGACTTGTTAGGGCAACCATAGGATACTTGACCTGCTATGGATTATGCCTAGATTGGAGGGGTTGGGGTATAGATCAAATAGGGTAACATAAATAGAACCTTTTACAAACTTTAATGTGATAAGTGACATAACTCCTACTATTGTTATTATTATCATTAGTGAGGAGGAACCAGGTGTTCAGAGTCATTGCGGCCTCTTTTTTTCTAGGCATAGACAGAACATCCTTGGGAGAGTGAGGGAGGGTGGTGGTGGTATGATCTCTCTCGATTGGTCTAGTATTTTTTTTCCTATGTAAATTCTAGTTAAGATGAAAATCTAGAGAAGCTTTGATGAATGTAACCTAGAGCACAAACATCGGAAATAGTGGGTGGTAAGGGGAAATGGCAAAAGTAGCCTGAGGGAGCTACAGAAGAAAAAGGTCAGTTTTGGGGTGAGTATTGCATGTTGATGTTAATTAAGTTATATTTTAGAAATAACAGCAACGATGATAAGTAGCATTTTTAGCTGGCAGCTAGTAGCTGCCTCCATCAGCTGGGGAGGAGTTACCCCTAAGGATTGATAATGAGGGTATGGGAACGCTTCCTCTGATTTACAAAGGGAATAATGATACAATTGACCTTCATGAATGATTGACAGCACTCTTAGCTGACTGATCACACTGAGGCTCTTAAAATGAAGCAGGCTCTGTAGGCCTGACAGAATTCCATTTTAAACAATTGAAATCACTTGAGAAGCATCATAGGGTAATCTAAAGCATGCTAGATTTGGGGTCAGTAAAACCTAGAATCAAATTCTCCTTTTGTTCCTTTCTATTTGAGTGGCCAAAGACAAGTAAGTCATTTAATCTAAGCCTCAGTTTACACATCTGCAAAAATGACATAATGATGATAGTACTGACTTCGCACTATAATCATGAGGCTCAAATGAGACAATGTATTTAATAAAGAATTTTAAAATATAGAATATTTTAATTAATTCATAAAATCATTTAAATATAGAATACAGTTTTAATCAAACTTTCAAGTCATTTAACTTAAGAATGATGCACCTGAAGCACTTTACAAATGTTAGTTATTATTATAAAATACTTACTCTAACTTATTAATCATCCACTCAGATCCCTTTAGAAGATTTTCATTTTTAGACTGCTGGAAGCTAGGATTCTGGTTCAAAAGAATGAAATGCCTCAGGCAATTCAAAGTCTAGGCCCTGAGAAATACCAACTTTTCCAGGCATTTATAGTCTTCACTCAATGCCTTCCAGAGAGTTCTGTGGAAGCTCTAAACTCCCAATGATTCTGAGAGTCAGCGACTTTCTGAGTCCTTGCTCTGGTTCTACTGGGTGTGGTCATTGTGGATTTACTCAGTCAGAGTAGTTCCGAGCCTCTCTCCTCTTCCCTGAGTGGCCTACATTCTAATGAGCCGGACAAGTGACTTGACAAGTCCATAATGATGTCGACCAGACCAGGTCACAGACGTAAATAATGAAATGAATACAATATCTTTGTTTTTATTTTTTTATAGTTACGCATAGAATCATCAAAGAAACACAAGTGAAAAGATACATTTCAATAATAATATAAAGATAGGTGTCCATAGGTTCTTCTAGACTCTGACCACCCCAAAACCAGGACTTTCAGAAAAACAGATTTCAAATGTCTAGACTTGGGTCTTCCATCCATCACCTGTGCCTTCAGGGAAAGCAAACATTTCCCTAATGCCGTTCCACTGATTACTGGAGGAGGACACTCAATCTCTGGATTATAGGTCAAAGTTCAGGAGTTGGTACTGGCTCTCAATATTGCTACTCTTCCATTCACAATTCAATCACTGGCTTCAACCTCAGACTCTATTCTCTAACTGCTCACTGGCTTTGTTGTTAAGTCATTTTCAGTTGGGTCCAACTCTTTGTGACCCTATTGGGAGTTTTCTTGCCAAAGATACTGGAGTGGGTTGCCATTTCCTTTTTGAGCTCATTTTACAGATGAGGAAACCAAGGCGCACAGAGTTAAGTGACTTGGCCTGGGTCATACAGATACTAAGTCCCTAAGGCCATATTTGTAATCAGGGAGATGAATCTTCTGGACTCTAGACTTGGGTACTCTATCTTGATGTTCATTAATTGGGCTTTGAATTATTCTTGGCAAGTAAAATGATAATGTACAGTCAAGGACAGGTAGACCAGATGCAAAGTGAGACTTTCTTCCCTCTTATTATAATTTTACCTTCTTTGTCACTCTGAGTCTTTTAATTTCCCTGTCTCTCTTTATGTTGATCTGCCTGAGTGAGAGGGGACTCTTAATCTGTTCCAATAGGCAGCTGAATTTAGCTGCTTCCTTATAGCAGCAGAAAGGTGAAGGGAGAGAGAAAGGGGATTATGCTTATATTTGCTAGTTTTAGCAGTACAGTAATATTCTATTGCATGGATAGAGACAATTTATTCAGCCTTTCCCCAGTTTTTTTCTAGATTTTTTTTGGTCTTACAAGTAAACTTAAGAATGTTTTTGTAGATACAGCACTCTTAAAAAACCAACCAACCAAAAAAATACCCAAACCCCAAACCTACCAATTCAGCACTGTATTAGCCCTAGTTGTGGTATCATTGGGTCAAAGGATATAATTCATTTTATAAATCCTCTCAAAAAATATGACACCAATTTGTAGTTCCACAAATAATGTACCTGTTCCTCTTCAGTTCTGATGCCTTTAAATTTCATCATTTTAACCTATTTTAAAAATAACTTAATGAACTTAATATTGTGCTTTGAAGTTATTTAAATTTGTTTCTCTGATTATTAGACAGATGAACAATTTTCCAAGTGATTATTTACAATTTGTGGAGTGTTGGGGGGGACTTTAGAAAAGGAAAGTTTATTTATATCCTTTGACCATTTTACTGTTTGGAAACAGATATCGTGCCTACGATTTTTATCAGTTTATTATGGACATTAGTCAGATATATTTACTAAAGAGGTTGTTTGCCTCAATCTGTTTCTTTTTATGTTATTATGGAAAATTTTATTATGTTTATGTAATCAAATCTATTTACTTTGTCCTCAATATTTCCTTCCAATGGATTTTATAGAGTTTTATCTTCTCTACAACTGAAAAAAGGATATTACTTCTTTCTAACATTTAAAAAAATGTTAAGATCATTATTTCAATTGATCTTTATTGTAGTTTATAGTGTGAAGTATGGTGCTAAATTCATTCTTTTTGACCATACCTCTATTTAAATTTCCCCCAAATTAAAAAAAAATGACATATTGACAAGTATTACATGAAATCTATAAACTTTTTAGGGCAAATAAGTGGTGCAGTGGATAGTGTCGGGTCTAGAGTGAGGAAGATTCATCTCCCTCAGTTCAAATCTGGCCTCTGACACTTACCAGCTGTGTGACCCTAGGCAAGTCACTTAACCCTGTTTGTCTCAGTTCCACATTTGTAAAATGAGCTGGAGAAGGAAGTGGCAAACCATTCCAATATCTTTGCCAAGAAAACTCCAAATGGGGTCATGAAGAGTTGGACGTGATCATACATATTACTTTGATAAACATTATCATTTTTACTAGATTGAATCAGCCTAACTATGTAAAGGGATATCACACCATTTGCACAATACTATATTTATATTGAAATAATTAAAATTTTTTCTATATTTCTTTGGTCTTACAAGTAAACCTAAGAATATTTTTGTAGACACAGCACTCTAAAAAAATTTGTCTTTCTATAATTTAATTATTAAATATTTAATATTTTATCTTTATAAATCTTATTTTTCTTCCCCTCATTTTTGTTATTATCTAGTGGTAAATGAATAAGCAGATAATACCTTTGTATCATTCTTATAGCGATGATTTTTGCTAAGGTTATTTATTACTTCATTTTTTATTTAAATAAAGGCTAGATCATCACTTGTTGGGAATGTTGTAGAAGAAACTATTACTTAGGTTCAAGTTGCACTAGACTAGATAAAATTAAGGTCTTTTTAGCTTAGATTTTGTGATTGAGTCACCTTTGGGGCAGCTAGGTGACACAGTGGATAGAGTACCAGCCCTGAAGTCAGGAGAAACTGAGTTCAAATCTAGCCTCAGACATCTGACACTTACTGTGTGACCCTAGACAAGTCACTTAACTCTGGATGCCTCACAAAAAAAAGGCACCTTGAAGGTACATGAAATAGGAAGCAGAGAACTACTTGCCAGGTACAAGGAGACTATTTTCCATTCTCTCCTTCCATAGCCCCTCAAAACTCTCATGTTTTGTGGGATTGTGAGAATATGCAAAAAGAAGGCTTAAAGATAATGGAAGCAAGTGTTTGAGTATAAACACGTTATGAAGGTTCTTATCTGTTCAGGCCAATTATTAGAGAACTGATCCCTCAGCAAAGGCAAAAATATGTCATATATTGGAGGCTAAGGAAGATGGCAGAACTATGTGGATAGTCTCATAATAAAATGCCCCCTATTGGGAGCTAAAATGAGCTTTAGAAATCTATACTTTTTAGAATGCATATTATATTTGCTGATAGGTTTTTATTTTTTAAAAATACATTAAATCACTACCATAATTAATTCACTAATGATGTTGCCCTAAATTTTTCTTGTCAGTCCCATTTTTTGCTAGATTTGGCAATCAAGTCCATATTTTCCCCATAAAAAGAATTGGATATCCCTCTTTATATTTAGAAATAGTCTATTTAATATACAGATTACTTATTTTTTTAAGTCTTGGAAAAATTCACTTGTAAATCCATGTCATGCCACATGGTATCTTTTTGTTTTGTTTTGTTTTTGCATCCAAGCTGTGTTTTCACAGGCATAGGTAGCTTCCAGTGAGGTGCTTCCTCTACCAATGTAGTTTGGCATCTTCTCTGTTGTTTGTTGTCTTAAAGAGTTGCCTGGCAGGTTTTATGTGAAGTAATTAAAGTTATCTATAGTAATGTGAAAAAATGCTCTAAATCATTATTGATTAGAGAAATGCAAATTAAAACAACTCTTAGGTACCACCTCACATCTATGAGATTGGCTAACATGACAAAACAGAAACATAATAAATATTGGAGATGTGGGAAAATTGGAACACGAATGCATTGTTGGTGAAGTTGTGAACTGATCCAACCACTCTGGAGAACAATTTGAAATTATGCCCAAAGGGCTATAAAAATGTGCCTACCCTTTGATCCACTAATACCACTACTAGGTCTGTATCCCAAAGAGATCATAAAAGAGCAAAAAGGACCCACATATGCAAAAATATTTATAGCAGCTCTTTTTGTTGTGGCAAAGAATTGGAAATTGAGGGTATGTCCATCAATTGGGGAATGACTGAACAAGCTGTAGTATATGAATGTAATGGAATACTATTGTTCCATAAGAAATGGTGAGCAGGTGGACTTCTGTAAAACCTGGGAACACTTGCATGAACTGATGCTGAGTGAAGTGAGCAGAACCAGGAGAACACTGTACACAGTAATAGCCACATTGTGCAATGATTGACTTTGTTAGACTTAAATCTTCTGAGCAATGCAATGATCTAAGACAGTTCTGAAAGATTCCTGATGGAAAATGCTGTCCACATCCAGAGAAAGAACTATGGATTCTGAATGTAGATTGAAACATACTACTTTCTTTTTTGTTGTTTTTTTCTTTCTTGTGGTTTTTCCCTTTTGTTCTGATCCTTCTTTACAGCATGACTAATGTAGAAATATGTTTAATATGATCATGTATATGTAGCCTATATCAGGTTGCATGCCATCTTAAAAGGGGAGAGGGCTGAGAAGGGGGAGAATTTAGAACTCAAAATCTTATTAAAGTGAATGATGAAAACTAAAAATAAAAAATATATATATTTATTTTTAAAAAGAGTTGATTATGGGACCTGAGAGATGACTTCCCATGGGCCCTACAGCCTTGTTAGGCATTCCAAATGTACTTTGGAAGCACCTAGTTCATGGTGGTATGGAAGTGGTATGGGAGTTAGGAGATAGACCTGAAGACCAGTCTTACTTCCAACATTGGCTAATTATATCACTTTGGACAAATAACCAGTTTCTCAGTGCAATTTCTACATCTATAAAACTGAAAACAAAATCTATAAAACAAGCCAGAATGGTGGCTCGGTTGTTATGTAGCATTAAGGGGCATTGATCATGCCTTCACTGATCTCTGTTTCTGTCCTTTGAGTCAAAAACAACCCTTCAGGTAGTGTGGAAGGAGCAGTGAAGTAGAAATGGCAGAACCTGGCTTTTCTTCCCAGCTCTGTCTCCTGCTATCTGTATCCCCTTGGTCATATTATTTAACTTAACTTGCCTCATCTGAACAAATGCGTATAACGATATTGGTACTGCCTACTTCATGGGGTTGTTGTGTCCATCCACTGAGACACTACCCATAAAAGTGCCTTGAAATCTCTAAAGTCCTAGTAGAACTCAGGAGGATTGTTTACAGCTCCCCGAGGCTTGAAAAAGTCCATTGTTAAATTTTTCAACGTCAGCATTTATACCTCAGAAATTAGCAATTGCCCCAACTCAGAGCTTGATTTATTGTTTTGTTGATTACCTAGGTTTAGGAAACTGTTAATAATGCATATTAAACTTACAAGTGGGTACTGCCTCCTTTTTTTTTTTCATTTTTGTTTTTGGAGAGGCTGGTTTTCAAACATTTACCAGTGCGCTCTGATCTTGCCCTATAAAATATTATTTGAGCTCAGCAGGACTGCAAACATGGGAGGTCTGGGGACTGGAGACTGATTAATGATAATAACCGCAACAATAATGGTAATAACAATAAATGGCATTTATATGGAACTCAAATGCTTTCCCTTCATTATTTCCCTTGAGCCTTATGATCCTGATACCCCTGAGTCAACCTGGGCAGTTTCAGATGCTGAGAAGGCAGGGAGCCCACTTCCTGGCCCTGATTAGTCATGTTAGAAAGACTTCTGGGAATTTTCCTCTCTGTGAACAGAGCCTTTGCCCAGCCTGAGAATGGGATTTCTCTGCCTTCCCTTTCAGTGACACCGCATCAAGTAATAGCTTTCTTATTTCCCTTCTGGTTATTTCCTTTGACATAGGGACACTAGGGAAATGTAGCTGAGAAACTTTCAGGGGATCCCAGGCAGCTGAGAAGGATTAAAATGTCATGGAAGAAAAAACCCCAAACAAACAAACAGAAACTAGAGTTGTTGAATATTGGGCGTGACGTTCTCTCTCTCTCTCTCTCTCTCTCTCTCATCATCTGTCAGCCTATTTCTATCCATTATTTATCATCTGTCTGTCTATCTATCTATCTATCTATCTATCTATCTATCTATCTATCTATCTATCTATCTGTCTGTCTAGCTGTCCATCTGTCTGTCTATCTATCTATCTGTCTAGCTGTCCATCTGTCTGTCTGTCTATCTATCTATCTATCTAACATCTTTGTATCTATGTATATATCTATCTACGTCTATGTCTATGTATCTGTCTTGTTTGTCTGTCTCTATCTCCTGTAATCTATCCATCTACCTATGTAGGTATAGGTATGTTATGTATGTATGTACAGTAGGAGGTGTGGTTCAGTAGCAAGAGCAGTAGTTCTGGGTGTTTTCTCTCTGATATTAACTATTTCTGTGATCTTGGGCAAATCATTTTCCCTCTGTGGTTTTTCATCTACAAAATGAGCCATTGTGACAGACAATTAAAGATTACTTCCTTCCAGTTTTAAACCAATGACCCTACACACACACACCTACACACACACACCTACACACACACACGCACGCACACGCACACACACCTTTATATTTTTGTTTTCCCTTTTTGGATAAGAGAGGAAGGCATCATTTTAACTCTTGAGTGGAATGATACCTTTTTGACTGTGTTTTTGGACAGTGATTTAGGGCACCATGGTGGGGAGGGGGAAAGGGGGGGAGGATGGGACCTTGGTCATTATGTTATCCCAGTAGAGATTGTCATGAGCTGCCAACCCCAAATGCCTGGTGTAGTTGGGCAATTTCCTTTTTGGAAAAGGATGCTTTTGATAGATGATAGAGTATAAACTCCTTGAGGGCAAGAGCTGCTTTTTTGTTGTTGTTGTTTGTTTTTGTCATTCAGTCAACAAGCATTGTTGTGGTTGTATCCCTAGTGTCTCACAAAATCCCTGATTCTTTTCAATTATATAATTTAGTCACTTTGTTTATAGTCCTTACTTTTCTATGTCAGTTAGGTCTCAGTTTGGTATGATCTCTTGCTTCTAGCACTTGCTTAAAGCCATAGCATAAACTTCACCATGATTCTTTTTGCATTTCTTCTTATGCTTGGGGGTCCACAAAGAGCTATATGGAGGCCATGTCACAAGGGTAGAGAGTAGTTGTTAGTTTTGATAAGATGTTGTCTTTCTGGAGCTCTGGAATTTAATCAGATCCACTGATCAGGAAGATTGATTTTTGTCAAACTCAGTAGAAAAGGGATACCTGCAGGCTGCATACTACCTTAGAAAACCTCAAATTAACATTATCTATGTTGTATTGTATTTTTGTTTATTTTGTTAAATTGTTCCCAAGTACATTTTAATCCGGTTCTGGCCCAATGGGGAATTTAATGGGCATGAAGTTTGACTCTTCTGATATAACTGATGTTTAATTCAATAAACATTTATTAAGTACCTATCATGGCTGACACATTGTGCTAAGTCCTGGATGAGAGCTACCATTTACATAGTGCTTTCTATGTGCCAGTTCCTATGCTAAATACTTTCCAAATTTACCTCATTTGAGCCTCACAAAATCCCTGAGAGATAGGTACTATTATTACACTATTACAGATGACGCAAACAGCTGTTAAATGATTTGCCCAAGGTCACACAGCTAGAAAGAGTCTGAAGCAGGATTTAAATTCAAGTCTTCTTGAATCCTGGTCCATCATTCTACCCACCCAGGCCTTCTAGGATAGGGAATTAGATGTGGAATCAGACCTTGAATCTCAACTGATCTAAAGCTGAGTTAGTCTCCAAAGACAGAGGAACGTGTGGGATGGAGTAGCCATGTAGGAATCCTCATCCAAGGACTGTAAGAGACCATTAATGGAGACTGAAGAACATCCACTCTCTTCGATGCTATATGCGTATATTCTTCCAATGCCACATGAGTGGTATTCTCTTTTTTTCACTCTAAGCCCATTTCTGTTGTTCCAATAGCTTTCCAACACCAAGTGCTTCTTTTAATGTGAGCTTACTCATATACATATCTTTTCTGGTTCCCAGCAAACGTTTGGGGGATTCAAAGGTGAGTCTACTCATTAATTTTTTATATCGGAAACCTAATAAGAATTAATTAACCATGATCAGCCTGGCCAAACCATGTTCTCTAGCAATTAAATTAGAGCTTCCTTTGCCCTCCTTAGCTTCAATTTCATCTCCTACTAAGGGGAAGGTCACAAACTGACTTTGGGGTTAGGCACTCAGGAAACTGGAGGTCTGATCCCATCTTTGCCATTTGATCTGCTGGGTGAACTTGAATTCTTTGCTAAATAGCCCCAGGTCTTGATTTCTCCATCTCTCAAAGGGATAAAACAGGCTCAACCTCTCTCCTCAGGACATGGACAGGAATAGCTAATCAAAAGGATTATAATTTAATTCATTCCAATTAATGTGAATTGGGCAAACATTGGATCCATAGTCCAAAGTTCTTGGGCCCCCGTGGAGCACTACAAGAGACTACTAAACAAAACATCACAGGAATCAGAGCTGGCAGGGACCTTTGGAATCACCTCATCCAACCCTTTCATTTACAGATAGAGAAACTAAGGGTCATAGAGAAGAAATAGATTAAGACAGCAAAGGTAGAGTGAGTAGTAGATTTAAATCCGGGTCCTCTGACTAAAAGTCAATCACAATGGTCCAGAATACTTTATTTACAGTGACCTGTTTATGTCTTTATATTACCAATGGCTCAGTCAAGGAATCTAGATATTTCCAAAATCCGGATTATGGAGGTTGAAAAAAATGTAAGTTTTTGGCAATACTTGACCAAATTTATTTTAAGATGTGCTGAATTTTTCTTCTAAGCATTTTAGGGAATTTTTTCTTTCTTTTTGATCATTGAAGTGGTATAGTTGGAGTAAGTTAAATAGGTGGTAGCTAATGAATGATATTTATTTAGCTTAAACATCATTTTCCAAAACAAGTAGGAGATGAATTGAGTAGAATATAGGACCTGGAGCCAGAAAGACCTAAGCACAAATCCTGCTTCAGATAAGTACTAGTTACGTGGCTCTGGAAAGTGACTTAACTTTTGTCTGCCTTGGTTTTCTCATCTGCAAATTGAAAATAATAACAATATTTATCCCCAAGGGTTATTGTGAGGATTAAATGAGATAGCATATGCAAAGTGCTTTGTAAACCTTAAAATGTAATATAAATGCTGTTTTTATTTTCTCCAGGTTGAAAGATGCTAAATGCCTAGAATAGCATTAAAAAATACCTTTCCTATCCCGAATCACCTCTGAAATAGGTTTCCAAATAAATTGAATCAATGAAGACAATACTTCTTGACTCATCTGATAGAAATGGTTATTTTTCCTAAGGTGAGTGGCAGTCCAAGAGAATATATGTCTTTATATATCTGATATAAGTGACATATATTTTATACACATATATCTATATCCATATATTTAGACAGGACCTGAAATCTAGGTATGGAAACCTAGAATATTGAAACAACCCCTACCATTGTAGTTGGGTACTTGCTTTTCAATGTCTAATCTTACAAAGAAGCCTGAGGATACTGTGAAGCAGAAGGTCACAAAGCCAGTGTGTATTAGAGGCCAGACTTGAATCCTGACTTTAAGGCTAGTTCTTATTCATTATCCTACACTGCTCACATTACCTCTTACATCCAAGACCTCTCCTTCTTTCTCTCATTCATACTGAATCTATTATTGTCCCCATCATGAACATTACTCCTTTGACTCTTCCTTAGTCCATTAGGCTTTTTTTTTTTTTTACAATCACTTGTCCCACTACCCAAATTGGACCCCAAGATCATCTCTTGCCATGATACTTCCAATAGGACTCTCACACTTTTTGCCTGTCCTAACAATCCATAGTTCTGGCAAATCCTGCCATTCATTTTCTCTGCATTGGAGTTAGAAGTGGTTGTGTTGTTCAGATCCGTTTCCTATTCCCCAAAGGGAGTGTTTCAAACCTTTCCTTCCCTCCTTCAACCTTCTACCTCCTTGCTACCCCTTCATTCTTTTCAAATGGCTTTCTCTCTTATTGAGAATGTTAAGTCCATCTCACATTAACTCCCTTAACTTCCTTCTCTAGCTTCAAATATCTATCTTCATCAATCTTCTTTATCTTTTTTATCTCAGAGTATAAGGTTTCTCTTTTCTTCAAGGTCAACCTATTTTCTTGATTCAATCCTTCTCACATCTTGCATGATCTTATTTTGTTAGTTCTTTTCCAATCTTTACTTCTCTGTTGTCCCTTCTTAATAATATGTATGTGCTCTGGCTTCTTTTCTAAAAATACCTTTACCTTGATTTTGTTACTCGCTGAAGAAACTATCATAAATCCTTCCTTTCACTTCAGATGTATTCCCCCCTCCCCACACACTACTTCTTCCCTATGCGCTTGTCCCAAAGCCATTAATCTCTTGAAATATAGCTTCTGCCCTTATCAGAAGGCTGAAACAAGTTTTTCAGAAATTACCAAAAATGTCATAGTCACCAAATATAGCTTTCACTTTTCCGGTACTATTGCCAGAACCTCCTAAATGAACTCCCTCACTCTGATTTATCCCTGGCAAATTCCTTGTCTATATGCTACCATACATTCACCACTATAAGTTTACCCAGTGTGTTGAGAGTGGTTTTCCATTTCTCTCAGTATTGAGAGGATACTAGAGGAGCACAGGGGCTGTCCATGAATTGCCCCCTTGTGATAATCCCATCTTCGTTCTTCTCATACATTGTCTGATGACATCTTTCACACTTTCTCACTTGGTTTGTGATGTGCTATAGATGGCTCATATCCACTGCCAACCTTTCTACTGTCTCCTTGGTGTTTCTAATTTCATTTTTTTAGAGACTGTAGCATTTCGTGACTCAAAGAAACACAACAGCACTAGATGGCTATAAGGATGAAAGAAATGGGTATTTCAGGGAGAAGCTTAAGGCCATTAAAAGGATTTTGTAGGTTCCCAAAAGCATTCAATTTATTGTTTATTTTCTGGTGTCTATCCGAGATATTGATGGATGGACTCTATAGCTTGTCTCTTTAATTGTCTATCATACTCTGAATGGGAAGCACTCTTAATCTGCCATTAGTTAGGTCAAATTAAAGGAGACAGTTAGAGAAGGCACCTGTGATTCCATTGGTGCAAAAGTAGGTCAGATTCATCTTCCTAAAACTCCTAACACTCTTATTGTATTCTCTTCTTGAGTACCAGTAAGACAACCTTTCTGATTATGAGAGGTCAGGCTCCTACTCATTAAGAGGAAGCCTCTTAGAGACATGCTCTTTTGCATGACAATCTATCTCCTTTTCTATGCCCAATGGAGTGATGTGTAAGATGACTGAATATCTGATTATTAATGGTGTGACTCCATCCATCATGAATCTCCACTCTATCCCCCTGGAATTTCTGGCTTCTTGATTGTCTCATTTTGAAGTAGGTGTTTGTACTTGCTCCTGTTTTCTTATGTGTCTTTGATATTCTATCTCATCTCCCATTCCACAACATTATCTCCCCTGCTAATGATGCTGAGCAGATCACATTCCTGATTAAAAATTGTCAGTGACTCCCCATTGTTATTGACTAATAGCAAGAGTTCTTATCCTGGCATTCCAAGACTCCAATGATCTGGCCCTAATCAGCCATTGTAACTTTATTTCCTAGTACTTGTGGACATGTGCTCTATGATTCAGTCACACTGGACTGCTCAGGGTTCACCAAACATGTTTGGCACTTTAAAAAATCTCTATGCCCTTTCTCATATAATTTCCTTTACTTGGAATGCTTTCTGTATTACTGTTACTTGTAAAAATCCTGCCTAGACTTCCAGGCCCAACTCTAATATTAGTCAACGCTCCATGAAATCTGCTGTAGACAAAATAGCCAGAGGTGATTTCTCCCCATAGAAGGCTTCTTGCTAGAGTGCTCATAAGAGATATACTGGAACTATAATAATGGGTCTAAATGGCACATGATTATTGAAATGATCCCAGATGGACTTATCAGAGCATTGGATAGGACCAGCAAAGTGGCCTTAGTATTCTATAATACAGATTCTTTTTGGGTATGGTATTGTGCAGTGTGTACATGTGTGTTCTTTATTTTTGTGTATGTACACACACAAACACACATAGACACAAGGATCAGTGCATGGGTGGGACGAGGGAGACAGACAGAGAGAGAGAGGGAGGGAGGAAGGGAGGAAGGCAGGGAAGGAGGGAGGGAGCGAGAGAGAAGAAGAAGAAGAAGAAGAAAAGAGAAACAAAGAGAGGAAGGAGGAAGAGAGAGGAAAAGGGGGGAGGGAGGGAGGGGGAGAAAGAGAGAGAGAGAGAGAGAGAGAGAGAGAGAATGAAAAATGACTAAAGGATGGGAAAAGCTCTTGAAGGAGTTGGCAAGGTATGAGATCAAGTCCATAGGTAGTGGGATTTGGCCTTGACAAGGATTTGAGCCACTTCTTCTTTAGTGAAAGGAGTAAAGGAGAGGATGGGTAGAGACAAAGAGGGCTTAAGTTGTAGAATGGATTAGAAGATGAACCTCTATTTTCTCAAAAAAGTGTGTTGAAAAGACATTTGTTGAGAGGAAGGTACAAAGGATGTACTAGAGACTTGAAGAGAGAAGATAAACTGAAAGGATTGTGATTGGGAGTTGATTAAGGAAGGTGAAAAGTGATATGCAATAGTGAGGTACAAATGAGATAAAGCAACATGGATCTGTTGTGGATCCATGATGTTGTGACTTCCTTTAGTAACATTCAGTGATTTAGGAGTGTGAGCAGAGAAGGCAAAGGGTGGGGAGTGATTCTTGACTGGAAATGAGCAGTGTGTGACTGGTGATAGGAAAGAGAAGAGATTAGACAATGACGGGGGACAGTTAAACTATTCAACCATAAATAGGGTCAAGATTATAAATGAAGTGAGGTAAGAACAGAGGCAATGTACTGGAAGGTCAGAGAGGGAAAGAGGAATTAAAGGTCCCATTGAGTCCAAAGAATAGGTTTAGAAGATCATTGATTTCTCTCAGCTAGGCTTAGATGACAGCTTCATATATGTCATAGTTTTATTTAGGGGGGTATCATTCTTCAATTTTGATTGTGTCTTCCTGTATAACCTTTGTGATCCAGTTGATAGGTCATTTCAGTTGACTATTTAATTCATCTGACTCCATTTTCAGCTGGTGGCTATGGCTACCATTTTGTTATCTCAGCTTAATTGACTGGATTGATCCATAGCTGTGCTGTGTCCTCTGCGAGGCAGAGGCTGAAGAGTCACTGTTGTGTAATCAGCAAGGGACAGTCCTATCCATCTGAAAGGATCTAAAAGAGGGAAAACAGATGCAAGCTCTTATCTTCCTGACTAGATTTCCTAAGTCTTTGTTGGCTTAGCTAGGAGAAATAGAGGATTCTTTTCTAATAAGCAGCCTGTTGTGGGGGATGGTTTGAAAAATGACATGCAGGTATTCTCTGTTCCGTGGCACTTTAATTTTGAGAGTGGCAGTTGTTGCTGTATCTCATAGGTAACTATGGCAACAAGCCTGGAGCTGGTGAGCTGGAGATGTGACAACGTAGTCAATGACAATTAATTGGGTTACTTTTTTTTCCCCCTTCGGGACTCATAAGACAGCTGATGTCAACATTTCCAGAGTGCAATTAGAGACATTTTGGACCAGTAAAAAAATAACTAGATTTCATTTAAAACATATCCTGACAGACAGCTCAGTGATAGATATTCTTATGGTGAAAGATCAGGTGGATCCTACTTACCTCTTTCCCAAGGGGAATTTCTGAGGGGATGCTAAATTTGAGCTTAGGACCTAGGATACTTCTATATGTAAATCCTTTTTCTTTTCTTCAAACTTTCATAATACCAGAGAAGAAAAGCATTGAAGGGCAAATTTCATTTGGTATTTTGGATTCCTCTCAAGATGGCTTTGCTTCAGTCTTCCTAATGAGTTGTTTGCAGTCATAGTTCCCTGGGGTTTGTGGGGGAAAAGTGGTCTGATATTTTTGACTTTGAAACACTACTTACTGGTACATTTCTGTTTTCTGAAATCCTCAGGCAAGGTAATAAGATTTAAGTGGATCTTTGAAACATCCTGAGTATATTTAGTACAATGGTAGAGTTGGGGGGGAAACCTGCCTTTGTAGTTATCTTCTAATGGGGAGAGTAAAAGAACCAAGAATGAGTACTTAGCATCTGTACCCCTGAGATAGATTAACTCAGTTCCAGTTTGTCTGTGCAAAAGAGCACAGCCATGGCAAAGATGATCTCTACTTTTTGACCCAACACTGGCAAAGAAAAAAATAACAAAAGAAAGTTAAGTCCAACTTAGTGGAATCCAGGAACTTCGAGGAAAAACAGGAGGGATAACTTTGATAAATACCTGGAAGTGTTATGATCTCTTCCTCTGAAACTTTATAGAGCTTATTTGGATACTTTGATGGATTTTGATTTTATGGATATAGATATTTTCTCTGGCAACCTGTCCATGCTCTCTCATCATTGACTCTTTCCAAATAGTCAAACAATGTACCACTTACTATGCTTAATGTAGATCTCTTGATATTTCATGGATGTCAATGGAGTAAGTGGTCTTTTCTTTGTTTTATCCTGTTTTTCTACCACATGAAGACCTTCTTTTCCAACTACACTTTTCTTTGATGGAAGATCTTTTTAATTTTTTAATTTCTTTGTTGTCCTTCTCTCAATTTCATGCTTAGCTACCCTGGGGATTTTACTTAGTTGGGTCTTTCACCAAGCTTTTTCTAACCTGGTTTTTTCCCCTCTATTACTTTTTGCTCTTCTATGAGGTAGTATTAGGTATGATGATTAAGATATTATTTCTCCCTCCTAAAATGGTGAACTAACAGCTAAAATTCACAGGAAAGCTTCACCACTGTCTCATGGTTAGAATTTCCAGTGTTGTTCCATTCCTGTAGGGAGGCATTCAGAGGTGACAATATACTTCTTCATACACACACACACACACACACACACACACATATATGCATGTGCATGTGTATATGTATGTATGTATATGATATGTTTTGTGAGTTGATATTTAGGCTTGGATACTAACTAGTCAAGAGTATGATGACTCAATATTGTGTGCTATAATTGTAATGAAATGTGAAGATCTCTTTGAATTGCCAAACTGACAGGTTCTTAGCACCTAGTTTAAAATTAAGCCTCTGTAAAGAAACAGGAGGTAGGAACCCCTGTTGCTGATATAACAGGAAGGGGCTGAATAGGGAAGAGCTAATACCTATATAAGGAAGAGCACAAGCTTGACAGACAGAATTTCTTGGGATAAGCATAGTGGAGGCAGGGCAGCTGCTGGGGGTGGGGAGAAAGAGAGACAGACAGAGACAGACAGAAAGAGAGAGAGAGGGAGAGAGAGAGAGAGAGAGAGAGAGAGAGAGAAAATTTCTCTCAGCAAGCATTTGGAGGCTGAACTGCTACTGCTGGACTGAACTGAGAATTGAGAAGAACTGAGAAGTGAAATGAGAACTGAGAACTGACACATAACTTGGACTTGTGGTGATAAACTTGAACTTGTGGTGGCAAGACTTCCAAGGGCCATCTGGAGCTGCCAAAGACTGAGGAAGCATGACTGTGGTGCCAGTATTTTGTACAAATGTTATAGTGACTTTGTTAATATGTGTGGATGTTATTGTGGCTTTGTTAAGCCTTGTTTTCCCAGGAACAGAGACTGTGAAAGATTTGAGGTGGACCGGACACTGTGAGCTTCAATATGGAGTGGGAACTGCACAGAGAGATGGTCAAGGAACTTGGAGCTGTCTGCCTTTGAACTCAGGTGGCAGTTGGTTAGATTCAGGTGGGAGCTGGGACCATGGAAGCTGAAAGCCTGCCCTGAGTCAAGATGACAAGACCTCTCCTTGGGTACTGAGTAGTGACTGATGAAATTGTCTGAGTAGTGACTGATGAAATAGGATACTGAGTAGTGACAGATGAAATTGTTATTTAATTGTGACCTAGGGGTGGATGGCTTTGACTTTTGTACTTTGTGTCCCTTAAGGAGGCAAGCCTATTAAGGATGATTGAATGATTGAGTTACTAAATGACTGTACTTTGGTGAAAACTATGTGGCCATTTTAGTGATAAGTTGTTGAATTGTAACATGGTGAATGCTGTATTTTGATTTTCTGTTATAAGTTGTAACATTGTGAATGCTGTGCCTTAACTTTCTGTGAACGTTTTGCTCTGAGTTGTTATTGAATAAAGAGTTCACTATACTATGTAATCAGAACCTTGAAAGCTGTTCACAGCAGCAGTCCTCTGGAAAGCTGCTCATGTGTGGCTTTACATGTACCTGCATGAAGGGCAGAATAGGTGAGAAAGCATCGGATAGTAGAAACACATATTCTTCATTTTTTCTTCAAGAGAGACCCATGGAATTACAGACTTTTTTCATGGAAAGACCTATGGTAGAGAAAAAAAAAGTCTCTGGAAAGTGGCAGACATGTAGAGGAGCTGGTGCCTCAATATATTTTTGATTCCCAGCTTTTCTCACAAGAGATTTCAGGGAATTTTCTTTGGCTAAGAATTTTCTTTGGGTTTTTCTTTTTGTTGAGCTCCCAATGGGAAAGCTCGTTCAAGCTGTTTATTTTCTATCACAGTCTAATCTGTAAAACTTCTTGTCTTTCTGTTCACTATTTTCTTGGAAACATGGGTTTACTTATTATGCACTATTTGTGATGGTCTTTTGTGTAATTAGCATTTGGTGGGAAGGAATCAAGCCTTTGAATGTAAGATTGGGATTACTCCTCTCTAAGGGAAGTCAATCAACAAGCATTTATTGACTGTCATGTGTCAGACACTGTGCTAAGCACTGGGGATACAAAAGACAACTTAAAAAGAAAACTCAGTCCTCTCAAGGAACTCACAATCTAATGTCAGAGACAATATGAAAGCAACTATGTAGGGACATGATCTATGCAGGATAAATTGGAGATAATTAATAGAGAGAAGGCATTGGCATTAAGGGACATCAGGAAAAGCTTCTTATAGAAGGTAAAGTAGGACTTGATAGAAGCCAGAAAAACCTGGAGATGGATATGGGGAGGGAGAGACCAGGGAAATTAGCAACTTTTGAATCTAAAATATCTAAATCTAAATCTGAATCTAAAAAAAGTCATTCCACTAGATTAGCAGTATTTGGTGAGCAGATAGATATAACTTTAGTTCAACATTCCTTCTCTGAGAGTCTTGTGGTTACTTCTTCTGCTCCTCTCCAGGCAGGAATCAAAGTCTCCTTTGAAGAAGGGTGGGCAAGATTCTAGAGATTTCTATCAATGCCTTGTTATTGGCTGCATATAGATGTCCTCTGTTGATGTACACATTTTACATGGGCAACACATGCATGTTACATCTGCATTTATGTTATTTATAGCTAAGAATACTTGAAGGGAGGCAAAAGATGTAAAGTAAGGCTGAGATAATTGAATATTCCCTTAGGACTCCTAGTTCAATTCAACAAACATGGATGAGTTATCAGCATATGGCACTGCATACTGGTTCAAATGTACCTTTTTAGTCATATACTTAGGGTCTTTAAGTAGAAGCTATGTGACCAGCTTGGATATGTAGCAGAGGGGATTTTTGATAAGATATATATTAGACCATTGAGGTGATTTCCTTTCAAGTGCTAATTCTCCCCCTCTCCCCCATTGCAGCCAAAATGAATTACTTGCTACTCAGAGACAATAAGACTTGCTATTAGCCTAGAAGTTGTTTTATATAGAAGAAATTTGTATATGTTAGGGAAAGGTATGAACATTGCACCTTCTGTATATCTGTTCATTAGGTAATCTGAGATTTTATTATAACATGTATAAGGGAAAAAAAGATTTTTTTTTGCCATAATAGCTGTAATTCAAGGCAAATATTACTATCACTGACCTTTTCCCTCTAGGGCTACTCAAGGCACATAGAAATTTTAAGGCAATTCACATGACTGGAAGCATAATGAAAAGGCAATGAAAAGCAGTGTAAGTGATTATCCCCAGCCTCAGAGAAACTCAGCAGGAGTTGTGACCCAAAGGACTGAGTTCCTTCTGGTAAGGAAGGACTGAATATATAAGATCTTTATAACTGAATTTGTAATTTTTGAGAGAATGGTGTGTGTGTGCGTGTGTGTGTGCGTGCGTGTGTGTGCGTGTGCGTGTGCGTGTGCGTGTGCGTGTGTGTGTGTGTGTGTGTGTGTGTGTGTGTGTGAATGATATGAAAGATGTCATGGACTGTTCTAACAAAAGAGGTGAAAATGTGTTGATTAGTCACCCAGGCAGTTTGGCCTGGGACAGTCTCACAAAAAAGTAATAATATACTCCCTCTGAGGAAGAAGAAGCTGTAGTAGCAGATGACAGCTTTAACTGAAGAAATATGCAAGTAAGCACTGAGAATTTACTACAGAGGGAGTTCACTGAGTGCTGTAGTGTTGGTGGAAGGCTTTGTGGGTTAGGGTTGGGTTTTTCAATAGTCAGAGGGGAAGATATTTCAGATAAAGTCAAGCAGTATGAACAAAGGCACAGAGATGGTAATGGACGTAAGAGCCTTTTAGCTTGTGGGTCCCCATGATTATTTAGATAGTAGCTATGCCCAGAAGTTGTATACAAGTAACTTTTGAATGAATGTTTTAACAGATTACATTCCTTATGTTTCTCCTAGTAGGCAAGTCTTTGGGTTTATCAGTAGAAAGTGTAGAAAAGATGTTGGGTGGACGATGTTGGTACCAAAATTTTTATGTATCTTCTGGTTTTCCTGGATTCCTTCATTTATTGTTTTTAGTTGTTTCTGACTCTTCAGGATCCCATTTGGTTTTTTTTTTTCTTTTTGGAGGGGGAAGGCAGGGCAATTGGGGTTAAGTGACTTGCCCAAGGTCACACGACTATAAGTGTTAAGTGTCTGAGGCTGGATTTGAACTCAGATCCTCCTGACTCCAGGGCCAGTGCTCTATTCACTGTGTCACCTAGCCTTTTTGGAGTTTTCTTGACAAAGATATTGGAGTAGTTTGCAATTTTCTTTTCTAGCTCATTTTGCAGATGAGGAAACTGAGGCAAATAGGGTTAAGGGACTTGCCCAGGGTCACAAAGCTAGTAAGTGTCTGAGGCCAGATTTGAACTCAGGAAAATGAGTCTTCCTGACTCCAGACATGGCAATCTATCCACTGTGCCAGTTTCTACAAGAATCCATTCCTGGTTCTCTTCATCTTAGCATCTTCCTTCTGTGATCCTCCTCCAAAATATCCTGAAAATATCTTCTCTGTACATAGTTGTTTGCAGGTTGTCTCTCCCACTAGATTGTAAGTTCCTTGGGATCTTATTGTGTTTTTGCATTTCTCTTGTATTTCCAGGGCTTAGCACTATGCCTAACACAGGTAGGCACCTAATAAATGCTTTTTGACTTGACTTATTAAAGTTAAAATGTACATCCTCCTTCCTACTTAGCCAATGGTAAACTACCAAACCGGAAAGTAACATATTTTCAGGAAGTTTTATGTCACCATTTTTAAAGAACAGACTTTGTTGGGGGTTTTGTCCGCATTTTTGTTGATAATTATCTTATGTTAAAAACAAAATATGTAAAATGTTTAAAAAGAAATATGGATATCATTTACTCATGCCTTTAAACCTTTTATAAAACTAATTTATCCATTAAAAAAACCCACCAAGCCTAGAGATATGACTTCCATATTTGAACATGTCCTTTCTGTCCTGTTATCCTCCCTGTGACCCTAATGTGCTTCACTCACAAGGCTACTGAAAATCCCAGGAAGATAATAACAGTGCTCCCGGCTCCTGGGAGCATGACACAGCAGGAATTAAGAAATGGTGATGCTTTGTCATCTAGCAATCGCCAGTTTCCTTCTTGTGCTTTTTATCCCATTACTTCTGCTTAGTTCTCTTTCACTGGTGCTAAATCCTCACCTCTGTGCTGCTCTCCTGTTATCAGTCTTTCTTTTTATTTCCATAAGATGCTGGCTATCAGGTTTTCTCTCTCTTTAATTTCATTAATATGTGCATTTTAATTGACTAACTTTTTCTTAGGCATAATTCCTTGCTGATGACTCGGACTCTTTAGTGCTTCTCTATGATGAGTGCTAATTCACCCGTACTCTTAATTTTTCTTGTGAGTTCTGGAGATGGTAGCATGTTTTCCTCCCTCCTAGAAAAACTGAAACATGACTGAAGCCTGAAGTATCTGCTATGTAAACAAAGGAAGAGTCATAGAATAGACTTCAGCGGACTTTGAGCAGGAGATAGACCAAAGGAAAGCGTGGATAATTTCAAGTCCAGGGCCTAGTAAGCGTTGACACCATTTTCACAGTGTGAGAAAAAGAAAAACATTTATCTGCAAAAAGAAGTGATTCTTCTCAGGGTAGTTGCAAAGTTGATGCTATCAAATCCTGACGGGATCAGAAATGGAGAAAACACATTCAAAAGAGTTTCATTTGAAGGGCTGCCTTCTTCAGAATCTGGATGAATTCATGCAAATCCTTTAGGCTAAAGATACCTACTGTAAGGGCCTGACTGCTTCTGACTCATTCAGAATGTGTCTAATTGCATTTTCGGTGTTCAGGGAAACATTATTAGCTAGGGGGAAGTAAGGATGGGGAAGAGAAGGAGGTTCTTGGGAGGTCTTGGACGATTCAATTCAATTAGAGGGCTGGTTCTGGAATCAGAGGACCTGGATTCAAATTTTACCTTTGTTGTTTAAGGCCTATGTCAGTATACTCATCTGTAAAATGAGAGCTGAACTAGATGATTTCTGTGGTTTCTTCTAGCCCTAAATCAGTGATTTTATGATTCAAGTCAATAACATGTATTAACTGCCTATAGTTGGGAAGAACATTGTACTAGGTGTTGGGGGATATATAAAAATTTAGATAAGACTCTATTCTTATATTCATGGAGTTTACCTTTTAGTTGGAAGACATGACACAATCAAAAATGGCCATAATAAAAATATTAAAAATACATCAGAGAGATGCAAATGTAATGCTATGTAAGGTCATCTGGAGTCAGATCATTGCTAACAGGAGGATTGGAGAAGTCTTTATGGAGGAAGCAGCATTTGAATTGGCCTTTAAAGGATAGGTAAGCTTTCAGGGGGAGTGGATGAAGGGTGGAGAGGGAGAGACGCATGAAAGACGACATTCCAAGGGTAAGAAACATAATGAATAAAGGCACACAGCCTGAAAGAACAAGGGCATGTTCCTTGTCATTGTCAAACTTTCCCAACTAGCTAGCTGGTGGGGTGAGGAAGAATAAAACAAGCCTCTCCCTCTAGGTTAGCTGTTTATATGTCATATGTGGTGGGTTTTGATTGAGTGGATTGTTGAGTAATTGGGATAAAAGTTTTAAAATGATCAAAATAGCCAGCTTGCATTGATAGAATGCAAACTAGACATGGTCTAGTTGTTTATTTCAGTCATCTTGGTGACTTACTTGAATCAGTACAGTATTCATTCAGTGGTGTGTGCAGAACTCTGCTCATAGCCAGTGAAGGGAGCCAGTAGAACTGATGAGAAATTCTGCAGGAACCCCTGGTTATTGATTTCTGTCTCTGTAGAATGCCAGCCACATTATGGTGCTTGGTATGTTAGGCAAACAAAAAGCTGTTTTGGAAACTTGTGGGGTTTCTGGACATAGGAAACATTCATAATAGAGAAAGTAAATGGTTCATTTCTGTGCTGGGAGAACTTTTTCACAAATGAAGACACACATTCTATAGTTCATCCTAGCAGGTATTAGTTAGACCTCACCTTTTCTAATCATGGAACTGGAGATGCGAAGAAGCTTGAACCTTCAAAAGATGAACAATATTAGCTCATTTTATTCTTCTCATATGAAAGCCACTATTCCAGGGAATCCAAGAAAATCTTTATCTCCTTACAAAGAGGGTCCCAGTATATCTAAATAGTGTCTACTAATATTCTAAAATACTCTGGAATATTCTGTAATGTTCTTTACATCATCAATTGCAATCATGTAACATGACAGAGAATATTGAGAGGTACCTTGGTGTTGTAGTTAAAGAGGTAGCCCAGAATTCAGAAAACCTTGGGTTCAAATCCAGCTTCTTACATATACTGGCATATAACCCTAAGCAAATTTTCTAAGCAGCTCTATAAGTGGTAAAGAAGATATTGACCTGCATTAGTAGATGGAATTTCCTCATATGGATGTTCCTTATGCCAATGAAATCATGTATCCTTCACACATAACCTCAGTTTCTAAGGTTTCAACCCGTATTTGATTCCCTCTAAAATATCCTTGACAAGTAGCTATCTAGTGTCCAATGGAAGATTTCTAATGAGGGAAGACATAGAATTTGAAAAATGGAAGGGACCTCAGTGGCCATCTAGTACAACCCATGTACCCACGGAATTCCTACTATAACATATAGCAAGTGATAGTCCAGAATCTAATTGAAGAGCTCTAATGAGGAGGAATATATTGCCTCTTAAGGAATCTTACTTTTTATTCTACTTTTGAATGGCTCCAATTGCTAGGAGGTTTTTCCTGATACAGGGCATGTGTTGTCCATGTAGGTCATGTGAATGTCCACATGAGTTTGGTCTAAAAGCGTTTCAAGGGGAGGCATGAATAGATATCTCTGAAATCTTACTCTTTCCACTCCCCTTCGTAAGAGACTTTGATTCTTGCCTGAAAGTGAGAAAGAAATTGGGGCAATGAGGCTAGTAACCCTTCTCTCCACAGAGAGAGAATATTGGGGTAGAATTATATCTATCTGCCCTCCTAAAATCTATTTGTTTATAGGAAATGCTTTTTTAGGTCCAAGCTGCTTCACTGGTCACTATGCCTTAAAGAAAATAGGATGCAACTTGCATCCAAAGTCTTGGTTCTTGCTCTCCAATGCTAATTACACAAAAGACCATCACAAATCATGAATATTTAATGGGTTTAGTGAATAAATCCATTTGTCCAAGCAGATAACAAAAAGAAATCAGAGAAGTTACACAGAAAATAATCTGATAGAAAATAGAGAATGAACTAGGTCTCCTAGTGGGAGGAAGATATTTTAACTTGCCTGAGAGAGAATCCTTAATCTCACCCAATGAGAAATTCCCTGAAATCCCTAGACACATAAAGTGGCAATCAGGAACATGTTAGGGGTGAGTAAGAGGGACAAATTTTCTCTCTAGGTCTAATTTTCAATGTTTTTCTCTTTCACTCTGGATTTTTCTCTAAAGAGGATTTGGAACCACATGTGTACTCTCTCAAAGCAGTAAAGAAAAAAGGTCTCTGTTCTTCTCAACTCTCATGACAATTCTGCCATAACAGAGGAACGTGGAAGACAAATAATTGTTCTTTTCACCAATGGGTGGGGGATTTTATGTAAATATACTAGGTCAAAGTCCCTGTGCTGATCGGTAGTGGGAACAGGTCCATTAGTAGCCCCTGTACTTCCAGCCTGGGCAAGGCGATAGACCTCTAGTCTCAAAAACAAACAAACAAAACATAAACAACCCTTCATACAAACAAAATGTAGTGAAGATATATTTATAAAATTCCTCTCATCTAGTAGCTTAGTAATTCTGTCAAAAAAAAGAGAAAAAAAGGAAATGAAGTTCATCTAGCATGATCTGTTCTTGATGAAACCAAGCTGACTTTTTGTAGTTACCACTTCCTTCCCAGATATTCACCATCTCTTTAGTAATCCCTTCCAGAATTTCCTTAGGAATTGAAGTCAAGCTTCTTGGCCTAGACTCTGCAGACTCTTTTCTCTTCCTTAAAACAAAAAGGACAATGTTTGCTCTTCTCCAGTCCCGTGATACCTCACTGCCTTGTCATGCTGAAGGGGTTTGCATAGAGCTCAACGAAACCAGCATAACTGCAAGTAGCTCCAGTACAAATGAAGCAGCTGGGCCAAAGCTAAAAGGAAGCTCAGCTCTGATGTGTCTGGTGATGAAAGAAAGTCCGATGCTATAAAGATTAATATTACATAGAAACCTAGAATGTAAGAGCTATGAACCAAGGTAAGCTGGATGTAGTCAAACAGGAAATAAACACTGATTTCTTGGTTGTCAGTGAACTCAAATGTGGTGAATGGGAGAATTTAATTCAGGTGATCATTATATATACTACTGTGGGCAAGAATGCCTTAAAAGAAATGATGTATTTTTAAACACATACAGGTTTCGATGTGCCTACGGCTTTGTAGTATCAGCTTTCCTGAATTCTTTGATGTAATTTATGAATGAAGAAGGCCTGCATCATGGGGTGGCGTGGTGGCACAATGAATAGAGCACTGGCCCTGGAGTCAGGAGGACCTGAGTTCAAATTTGACCTCAGACACTTAACACAAAAAAACTAACTGTGTGGCCTTGGGGAAGTCACTTAACCCCAACTGCTCCACCTTCCCCCTTCCAAAAAGCAAAAAAAAAAAAAAGGCCTGCATCTGTCCTTCAGAATTAAGTGACACAGCACAGCAAATCTGTTTAAAGTTGGATGGGTTTAAGCATTTATATAGAAGACAGTTTCATTACAAGTTAAAAAAAAAAGAAATAGAGTAGCCCTGATAATCGCTAAAAGGATGAGAAAAGCAATACTGAGGCATAATCTCAAAAGTGACAAACCTTGTCATTTGCCTTTGAAGGCAAACTCTTCAAAATCATAGTAATACAAGTCTATGTTCCAACCACTGAAGCCAAAGAGACCCAAACTGATCGGTTCTATGAAAACCTTCAACGTATAGCAACAACACCAAAAAGAGGATGCCATGTTCATCATGGGATTGGAATGCTAAAATAGGAATCCATGGAACAGCAGATTGGTTTAAGATTGGAAAAGGATCATGACGAAGTTGCATGTTGTCACCTTCTTTAACATACATGCAGAGTACCACACGTGAAATGCCAGGCTGGATGAATCAAAGGCCAGAATTAAGGCTGCTGGGAGAAATATCGACAATTTCAGATATGCAGATGATACCCCTCTGATGGCAGAAACTGAAGAGCATTTAAGAAGCCAAGATTCTGGCAACTGGCTCCATCACTTCCTGGCAAATAGAGGAGGAAGAACTGGAAACAATGTCATATTTATATTCTTGGGTTCAAAGATCACTGCAGATGAGGACTGCAGCCATGAAATTAAAAGACACGGGGCAGATAGGTGGCACAATGAATAGAGCACCGGCCATGGAGTCAGGAAGACCTGAGATCAAATTTGGCCTCAGACACTGGACATTTAACTAGCTGTGTGACCTTGGGCAAGTCACTTAACCCCAATTTATTTACCTTCCCCCCTCCAAAAAAACCCGCAAAAAACAAAAGAAATTAAAAGACACTTGCTCTTTGGAAGGAAAGCTACGACAGTCTGGACGGCGTAGAGACATCACTTTGTCAACAAAGGTCCAAAGCTATAATTTTTCCAGTAGTAATGTGTGACCGAGAATTGGACTGTAAGGAAAGCTGAGTGCTGCAGAGTCAACGTTTCTGAATTGAGGTGATAGAGAAGACTTTTGAGAGTGAAGATTAAATCAGTTAATGTCTAAAGAAATTAATTCAGACTATTCAGTGGAAGGTCAAATACTGAAGCTGAAGCTTAAATACTTTGAACACAAAATCAGAAGATGGGAGTCATTGGAAAAGGCCCTTGTGTTGGGAAAGATTGAAGGTAAAAGAATAAGGAGACAGCAGAGGATGAAGTGGATAGATAGTGTCACGGAAGCAGTGAACACGAGCTTGGACAGACTTCAGGAGAGAGTGGAGGATAAAAGAGCTTGGCTCACTAAGGTCCATGAGGTCATGAAGAATTGGACGTGACTGAACAGCCAAATAACAACAATGACAACATTTCAGTACTAAATTTAAATGATAATAGTAGATCACAGTTCAATAGTGCTTGAGAGTTTACAAAGAGCTTTCCTCAAAATTGTCATTTGAGGTAGCCTGTACACATAAGACACAGATAAGTGAAGTGACCATCAAGGTCACATTGACAGAAATGACAGACTCAAATTCAGGTCTTCTGATTCCAAATCCAGTCATTTTGAATATAAATGTATTAAAACAGATACTTAAAGGAAAGCAACCCCCCCTTTTTTTTTTTGGTTTTTGGAGGGGGAAAGGTAGGGCAATTAGAGTTAAGTGACTTGCCCAAGGTCGCATGGTTAGTTTTGTGTTAAGTGTCTGAGGTCAGATTTGAACTCAGGTCCTCCTGACTCCACCGCCAGAGCTCTATTCACTGCACCCATGCAACCCATTTTCTATAAGCATTCTTCTATTTATGAAAAGATTTATTTAAATAATATCTTTAAATAATCATAATTTCTTTAAATATTATTCTCAGTTCATTTAAGATTTGCTTTGCTTTTGTACATCTTATTAAGAGCACAACTATTATATTCTTCTTGAATTTTAGTAGGACAGGAATGCATATACATAAACAAAGTAGATCTCTAATGAACTTATTGTAAACAAAAAACTATTCAGTTTATTCATCTGATCTATGCTATACTTCATAATCAAAGTTGACATTTACAAAGCTTTCACATACATCATTAAATCCAATCTTCAGGATAATCCTGTGAAGTCAATACTATCGGTATAATACAATCATTCCTGTTTTACAGGTGAAGGAACTGAGGCCCAGAAGCCAGTAAACTTGTTTAAAGTCACTCTGGTAGTAACAGAAGCAAGATTCAAACCCAGGTCTTTCCTGGTTCTGAGAGTGATAGCCTTTCTGGTATGCAAGCCTAGCAATGTCTCCGTAGTGGGAATGGATAGGAACATCACTTCTCACATTGTGCTCTGGCCTGGCAGTGCTGTCTTTTCTCTCTGAGCTTGCAGCAGTCTGGCTCACATTTTCCATGGGTTTTTGTTTAGAAGGACTCCCTTGATGACTCTGCAGGGAAAAGGGAAGGCAAAAGCAAATGGGCCTCAAAAAAAATCCTGATTTAGTGTAGAGAGTCAGGTGTCTATTACTTGTTTAAAAGGGATTAGTAATTTAGAAGCTAAAGAGATGTTTAAAAGTTTAAGCAACTTTAAACTATGATGGATGGGCATTTTATAGAAAACCCTTGATTTTTAATAGCACTCCCCTGCAAAGTATTCCCCCCCACCCCCCATAAAGGTTTGGTATGTCCTCACAAATGCATTCATTAACTGAATGCTAGCCAGTCCAAATTATATACAAAAAAGGATTGTGTTTAGGTCATTCAGTGATTATGTTGACCAGCTGTCCTCTGACACACTCCAATAATAAATTATGAGATATTATGTCCTAGTCTGAAATGTTGCTTGTGTAATAAAAGAAAAAAAAAACTGAAATATTGGTTTGCAAGGAAAAACTGCAAGGGACATATTGTGGAAAGAGAGCTAGATTTGGGGTCAGAAGATAAGAGTTCAAATCTCTGTGTGACCTTGGTTACACTGCTAACCTCCCTTGGCTTCAGTCTCCTCATCTGTAAAATGAAGGAATTAGACTAGTTGGTCAATAAAGACCCTTCTATCTCCATGATCCTCTGATCTCAGGCTCAATTATGACCAAAGAATTGTGACTCCCAGATCCTCTTTGGTCTTTCTCCTGATCTCCCCTCATGCATCATCAACTGCCTGTTGGATGTACCATAGGCATCCCAAATAGGACATGTCCAAAACAGAGTTTGTTATCTTTCCTCACAACCTTTCCCTCTTTCTTAAAGTTTCTATTTTTTTTTTTAAGGATACCACCATTCTTCACATCTCCCAGGTCTGCAACCTTGGAGTCACTGTTAAATCTTCCCTCTCTCTCACCACTCGCAACCAATTGAATGTCCAATCTTGTAGATTTCATTTCCACAATATCTTGCACATCCCTCATCTTCTCACTACTCACAAAGCTGCCACCCTAGTTCAGGGTCTTCTTACCTTTCACCTGGATTGTGCTATCTTCATGTGGGTAGACTGCTTTAAACCCTGTATAACATTGATAAACATAGATAATTGTCTAGTCTACCTGTACTCCAGGCCTGCCTTGCTCGTAAGTGTCAGTTGCTCTGATCATGCTGCTGAATGGTCAAGACTGAATGAACCTCATCATTTGTCCCCACTCACAAAAAGAACGATTCTGGGGAATCGTGCAGTTGAGCACGTGGACATATATCCCTGCTGTCACATCTTATATCAAAAACAACATTGAAAATCTTTTGTGGGATCTCTGAACAGTAGGATTCTGGATGTTTATAGCAGAGAAGGTCACATTTATTTAACTGAATAATTAGTTGAATGCCTGTTGAAAAGTTCCAAATTTACTGAGGACATTCATAGAGCTTATAATGAAGCATTTGAGAAACCTCCCTGCCAAACTTATCTTCTAAGTAGCTTCCGCTTGCAATGAGAATGCTTCAAATGGGAATAAAGAGAAAGTCATGGAGAAGACTGTATTCCTGACTTTCCCATTCCTTGGGATATTCACTGTGCTAATCTACATTTTATTTGTTTTGTAGAGTCCTCTAAACGACTTCTAATGGTGAGGAAAGGTGGATGGATGGTATAACACACTGAACAAAGTCATTTCTATGCCTTTTATGCCTTGGAATAATTTGAAGAGTGATGGGGATGGAGAGTCACTAACTAGAAATTCTACCCGCTCAAGAGTATCTTCCATAAAATTCCACCAATAGGAGGTTTATATTAAAATACTCTCATCTGGGATAGAAATGCCTGCTGAGATTTGGACATTAATCCCATCTATTCCTCACTTACATTATTTCATCAATTGCTTATCTAGTTGGGGGACCTTCACCAACTTAGGATTTTGAGGAGGGGTGGTGGGTCAGAAAGAGTAGGAGAATGAATTTTTGATCTTGGAAGCTCACAAGGAAAATTAGAATTTAGACTATGGCTATGCATGATGATCATTTTCTGCATTTTATGAGACAGTCCTCATTTCAGAGGATATTCTCAGGATTTTGTTTCCTGTAATGCTTGAGACCAACAGTGAATCTTTGGATCACATTTCCCAGTGTTGTTCATGAGCCCACAGGGTGATGCTATCACTAGGAAGCATAGTGGAGAATTTAAAAAGTAGAGAGGACATGGTAGTAGAGTAAGGTAACAAGCTTTGGAGGTGCAGATAGAGGAGATACCTTGTGGAATGGCATGGCCATTCAGACATTGAAGGAGCAGTTAGATAATATATTCCAGTGCCAGAATGAGAGGTTCTAGGGATGTCATGAACCTTCCATAGCACAAGGACTCTCCTTATATAAGGTATAATATTGTTACCAATGTCATAATTCTATTTTGATGATATTTTTCTTGAGAGGTGCAGAGTGAACCTTTGCTTGGGTTACTTGTTGGCCCATTGATATGACATCCACAGGGATGGAATGATTACATTTGAGGATGATTGACTGAGTCATGGAATTTGGGTAATATAACTCTGAATTATACCCTTAGACTTGATTTTTAAAAGGGAGCAGGCACAGAGATGAGAAAGGACAAAGACTAGCACTGGGAGAGGAAGTACATACAGAGGTAGATTTAGCTTGCTGAGAGTCGAGGGAAGTCAGATTATTCAAGCAGCTTCTCCCAGGGATCATCTTGACACCAAAGATGGCTGCAAAATAGGAACAGTAGGGAATATGTAGGGGATTCTATGTGACCCCAGGAGAAGAGGGAGTCACATAGATCAAGTAGTGGCAACAGTCATCTCTTGAATGCCATATCTTCTTCAATAGATAGTGACTCTATAGCAAACTATATATATTTAGTCAAGGCTGGGATGGAGAAAATTATCAGATAACCAATATCAATATAGAAATCTCTGATCTCTTTTTTCTTGTCACTTACTGAATATGTTCAATGAGTAAGAAACCCAGCTTTTCTTGAGTTGAGAAGCACGAAACAGCTGCACTGTGTTCCAAAAGATTTTGCAACAGCAACCCAACAGTTCCATAGTGTCCCATGGGGGCTGATGTAGGCTAAAAGGCCAAGAACACTGGGATCTTCAAACTTCCACTATGCCTTTATTCTTTAGCCACTTTCCCCCTTAACTGATTGGGATTTTGCAGGTTGGTATTCTAATGAACTAAAGCTAAGAGAAAGTTTAAAGGTCATGAACCCAGATGTAGTTTGGGAAAGTTTTTCAGGAAGCTAATGTTCTTTCTGTAACCCTGTACTGCTATAGCCTCTCAGGAGAAGATGAGTTGACCATAAGCATGCTAAACCAACCAAAGTGGGATCTCAACCTTAGAAACAGAGCTCTGCTCTATAATCTAGGCAATTAATCCTGTTGGATAACACTATGCCATCAGATAGGAAGGGTGGGTGAAAGATCAGACTCTTCACTATTAGTCTGATACCAGTTATCACATGTACCTTGGTCACAAATGAGTATTATGGCACCCAGCCCCCATTTAAGTCAGTCAGTACTCTTTACTGCCTCTGGTGTGGTAGTTAGGGGCTAGATGTGTTGTCAATTTGCCAAAAGTAGTTAGGGTAGGCATAACTGATCTAGAATCTATAGATGTCTTAGGAGTCTGTGGATAGATTTTAGGGTCACCAAGAACTTAGATGGAAAAATTACATATACACACATATACATATGTATGTATATATATATATATATATATATATATACTACACACATATATTATGCGTATGTATGGAATATATATGTATATCTATCTATATCTATGTAGATAGGTCCATTTCCAACTTCCCCATTCCCCACTCCCCCAATTCATTAAACTCCAGTAAATAAAATCCTGTTACCTTGGATCAAATATAAAATCCCCTCTATGAATTTTAAAGCTCTGCATAATCTGGTCTCTTCCTGCTTTTTCAATCTCATGCCTTACTCTCTTCCACATTCTCTCTGATCCAGCGATACTGACTTCTTTGTTCTTCAGCAAGATACTCCTCCAGACTCTGGTACTTTCATTGATGGTTTCCCATGCCAGAAATTCTCTCCCTCCTTATCTCTGCATTCTAGCTCCCCTAGATTCCTTTGAGCCTCAGCTAAGTTCCCACCTCCTCCAAGAAGCCTTTCCAGGCCTCTTTAATGTTAGTGCCTTTCCTTCAAGACTATCTTGTTAGGACATAGTTGCTTGCATATTATCTCCTCTATTATACTAGACTGTGAGCTCTTTGAAACAAGGACTATATTTCTTCTTTAAAAATTTTTTTTAGGGATGGCTAGGTGGTACAGTGAATACAGAACCAGCCCCGGAGTCAGGAGGACCTGAGTTCAAATTTGACCACAGACACTTAACACTTACTAGCCGTGTGACCTTGGACAAGTCACTTAACACCAATTGCCCAGCCTTCCCCTCTCCAAAAAGCAAGAAAAAACAAACAAACAAACAAACAAAACACCAAACCCTAAAAAATTTAAAAAAAAATCCTCAGCATTTAGCATAGTGACTGGGAACATAGTAGGGTTTTAATGAATGCTTCTTGACTCAACTAATTCTATGCATTTTATTTTGTGAATTAAAAAAAAATACATTACTCTTAAAAGGGTTCCATCTTCATCAGATTGCCCTAGGGGTCTATGATACCAAATAAGCGAAGAATCCTTGGGTAAAGGTTTGACATACTCAATGTCCTACTCTTAATGGCTTCTTGGTTCAGACAGGACTGTTGGCCAAGCTTATGGGGATCCTTCAGGTCAAGTGTGATAGGACACAGAATCTCTTCTAATATAACAGAACCCTGAAAGCTCCCCTGTCATGTTGTTAATGGGCACATTCTTTTAAAAAGTTTATTTATTTTTAGTTTGCAGCATTCACTTCCACAAGTTTTAAATTTTCTTTTCCTCTGTCCCCTTCCCCTCCCCAAGATGACATGCAATCTGATATATTCTCTACATATAAACATATATATATATATATATATATATATATATATATATATATATACACACATATTCCTATTGAACATTTTCAGATTAGTCATGTTGTATAGCAGAATAAGAATGAATGGGAGTAACAATGAGAAAGAAAAACAAAAAACAAAACAAAACAAAAGAAAATAGTCTGCTTCTGTCTGCATTCAGACTCCATATTTTTCTGGATGTGGATAGCGTTTTCCATCATGAGTCTTTTGGAATTGTTTTAAATCCTTGCATTGCTGAGAAGAGCTAAGTTTATCAAAGTCAATTGTTGCACACTGTGGCTGTTACTATGTACAATGTTCTGGTTCTGCAGGTTTTTCTGCAGTCTGCCTGTTCATCATTTCTTACAGCACAATAGTATTCCGTTACATTCATATAGCACAGCTTGTTCAGCCATTCCCCAATTGATGGGCATCCCCTCCATGTCTGATTCTTGGTCACCACAAAAATAACTGCCATAAATATCTTTGTACCTGCGGGTCCTTTCCCATTTTTATGATCTCTTCAGGATACAGCCCTAGAAGTGGTATTGCTAGGTCAAAGGGTATGCACATTTTTATAGTTCTTTGGGAGTGCTTCCAAATTGCTCTCCACAATGGTTGGATCAGTTCATAAGTCCACCAGAAATGAATTAGTGTTCCAATTTTCCCACATCTTCTCCAACATTTATCGTTTTTCCTGTTTTGTCATGTTAGCCAATCTGATAGGTGTGATGTGGTACTTGAGAGCTGTTTTGGTCTGCATTTCTCTAATCAATAGTGATTTGGAGCTTTAGATGTCTATAGATAAAGTTATAGAGAGCTTTAATTTCTTCCTCTGAAAACTGCCTGCTCATATCCTTTGACTATTTATCAGTTGAGCAATGCCTTGTATTCTTATAAATTTGACTCAGTTCTCTATATATTTTAGAAATGAAGCCTTTATCAGAGACACTTGTAAAAATTCTTTACTAGTTTTCTGCTTCCCTCCTTATCTTGGTTACATTGGTTTTGTTTGTGCAAAAAAAAGGCAATTTAATGTAATCAAAATTATCCATTTTGCATTTTGTAATGTTCTCTATCTCTTGTTTGCTCATGAATTCCTCCATTTTCCATTAAAAAATCTGACAGATAAACTATTCCTTGTTCCCTTAATTTGTTTATAGTATCAGCCTTTATGTCTAAATCGTGTACCTATTTGTACTTTATTCTGGTATATGGTGTCAGAGATTGGTCTATGCCCAGTTTCTGCCATACTGTTTTCCAGTTTTCCCAGCAATTTTTGTCAAATAGTGAGTTCTTATCCCAGAAGGGTTTTTGGGTTTATCAAATAGTAGATTACTATAATCATTGACTACTATGTCTTGAGTACCTAACCTATTCCACTGATCTACCCCTCTATTTCTTAGTCAGTATCAAATAGTTTTTTATGATTTCTGTTTACAATACAATTTAATTACCTGGATATTCTGGACCTTTTTGTTCTTTGAGATGACTTGTGTTTTTTTTTCTAGTTCTATAAAATAATTTTTGGTAGTTTGATTGATATGACACTGAATAAACTAGGTAGAATTGTCATTTTTAGTATATTAGCTTGGCCTACCCACAAGCAACTGATGTTTTTCCAGTTATTTAGATCTGACTTTATTTGTGTGAAAAGTGTTTTGGAATTGTGTTCATATAGTTCCTGGGTTTGTTTTGGCAGGTAGACTCCCAAATATTTTGTCATGTCCACAGTAATTTTAAATGGAATTTCTCTATCTCTTGCTGTTGAGCTTTGTTAGTAATATATAGAATGCTAATTGATTTATGTGGGCTTATTTTATATCCTACAACTTTGCTAAAGTTATTTATTATTTCAAGTAGTTCTATTTAACTTGATTCTCTAGGATTCTCTAAGTGTATCATCATATCATCTGCAGAGAGTGATAATTTAGTTTCTTCTTTGCCTATTCTAATTCCTCCAATTTCTTTTTCTTCTCTTATCACTAAAGCTAACGTTTCTATTACCATATTGAAAAACAGTGGTGATAATGGACATCCTTGTTTCACCTCTCAATCTTATTAGAAATGTATCTAGGTTATCTCTATTACATGCAATGTTTGCTGATGGTTTTAGGTAGATGCTGAATGGGGACATCCTTACAGAACTGAGAGCCCCAGTTCCTGTCTCACAGCTGAAGCCAACATGGTGATATGCCAAAAACTTGGGGATAGCCTCATATAGAAAGCCCATCTATCTTATTCCCCAAACTTTAATGCCCCAACCTAGCAAATAGGTACCCAAAGACAATGTTAGAGTTTCAAAGGCTCTGAGAATTTAGGATAGAGCTAATTCCCATAGGGAAGCAAAAATTTGTCTGAGGAAGCAACAGTTTAGTGGACTTCCACTGATACCTCCCTGCTGACCCTACCTGCAGCCATAACCAGGCCCAGCACTTTTTCTACTGTGCCAATTGGCTGCCCATAAGTCCATTAGTCCTGGGAATAGCAGTGCATCCTCTGTCTTTCCCCAAACTGCTGGCTCAGCTGTCCCCATAGCCATAGTCCAAGAATATGTCTATGGGGATATGTTTGGGGGAAATATGTCCTGGCAATGTTCTCAGCAGGTCTCTGACCTCCTCAGCAGCCACAGAAAAGTAAATTTGTCACTGCTAAAGTCCATGGCACTGCCAAATGACTCAAAATCAGAAACTGACATAGTTTTATGAATGAAATGACATGAAGATGCGTGATCTTTTGGGAGATCATTGGACCCTAATGACCTTAAGGCCTTTCCATCTGACTTGGAGCTGAAACTTTCATTATGTATTATCTTCTCTACTAGAATTCGAGCTCCCTGAAAGCAGGGATTATCTTTCTTTTCTGTTTGTATCCTCATAGTTCTTGTGAGGACAAAGCAAACTCTTAATCAAGGCTTTTTCATTCAGGGGTTTTTATTTTCCCCTTAGTACCTAACCTAAATATCTTACACTAGAACAGAGGTGTCAAACACTGGGTCTCAGTTCAAGGCTTCTTCCAGCTGTCCAAAACAGATTAAAGTCTAGGTGGGAAATATTTTTTTTAATTTAAGTTTTATTATAGTTTGCATCATTCATTTCCACAAGATTTTGAGTTACATATTTTCTCCCCTTCTTTCCTCCACCCACCGCCCCAAAACAGCCATCCCAGTGTGTCCCCCCTCCCCCAGTCTATTCTCTCCTATGTCACTTTTTGGTAGGGCAGGATGGATCTCCCAACTGCAGTGCCTGTGTATCTCAAGTTCCAGTTGGATGTAGTCAATAATAATAATAATAATTGCATATATAGATAGATAGATAGATACACATTCATAGCATTTGATTATGGAACTCCAGATTAGGTGGGAAATATTTAACAAAATAAAAATACAATAGAACATAATGTTAATATGTGGTTTTATAAGTCGAAATGAGACCTGCAAGGGTCCTTATGCACTATTTCATGACCTGTTTCTATTTGAATTTGTTTGACACCACTGCATTGGAGTATACTCCCATTTCTCTTTTCTTCACCCTCCATAGAGAGGGAGAAGCAAAAAAGCAAACACACTCCAAACACATTTTTTGACCAAAATGTTTAATTTGGTAGCTCCATGGTGACTCATCTTTAGTCAGAGCTGATGGGTTCTAATCTGACTTCAGTTTGATCTAAAGAGAGGGATTCAGAGGATATAAAAACACATAAAAATGTATAGATTTCACAGAAGATTTAGTTCTTAAAAACAAAGTCTTTTGAAGAGGGTTGGGAGAAGGAAATATCCTGGTGTTATTTTTTTCTAAATCATTTATATAAACTCCATGACTCATTCTTTTCTAGGTAATAACAGCATATGATTTACTTAAAGACTGCAAGAGTCTTCCCACCCTCCTCTCTGCCCAGCCAAATGTACAATTACGCCTACCTGATGTTTTCCATGTATAGGGGGTGTGACTGTATAGAAGGAGTGATTGTTCTCCTGAATACTTTATTCAAATTAGTTGCATTACTTTACTGGGACAACCTAAGCACACCATCCATCACTTGAGACTAAGTGGAACATGGGGGTTCATTGGACCTCTAGGTGGCAACATTTGGTTGTGACTAAGAAATGTGTATTCTCAAATTTGGATACTCTGCAGGTAGACAAGCAGGTTAGTAACCTTGTCTGTGGGAAGAAAGGCATGTCCTTCTTTCTTTAATTGCAGGGAAGGCTTCTGAGAACACTGTTTTAATAGCTATTATCCCACATAAACATGACCTCTGAATTAGTCCGAGGCCATGATGACCTACCCTGTGGTGTGAGAACTGTGGTAAAATAAATTATATTTAGATTTACAAGAATGTGCAAAATTTAAGCCACAGAGGGGAATGAGGATTAGATCATAGGGGCACAGGATCAGGGATATTAAACTAGAACAGAACTTGGAAGTCAGCCAGCCCAGTCCTTTCATTTTACAGATGAGGAAACAGAGGACAGAGAAACTGAGAGCTGTGTCCAAGGTCGCACAAGAAGAAATGGCAGAGCTGGGTTCAAATCCCAGCTCCTCTGACTTCGGAGCCAACACTCATTCCACAGCATCACATGATGTCAGGTTTTTGAGGTGTTTTCTGTTCTTTTCACTTCCACCGAAATACAGATTTGTTTGCCAAAAGGGCTTTGCAGCTTTCTCTTCCTTGTCAGACTCTATAGCAAATGTCCTTCTGGGTGGATCTGTGCTGAAATCATAATCAAAGAAGACATAATGAATTTGCATAGGGTGTCCCAAAAGCTTTAGTGACTTAAAACTGCTCTAAGACTTTGGGGATACCTTGCACAGAGAGTAATGGATTTGATCCATAGGAGAATGTAACATATTGGGAAAGGAAGACTTTCTGTGGCATCCAGAGAGCTGACTGACTCTGGGTAGCAGGTATTCGTAAGCGTGCCCAAGAGACTCCTTCTCTTTCTTGTGTTTCCTTCAAAGAAGTGAAGCCTTTAGATGATGAACAAAGTCCTTATGGCCCCACTAATGACTTAAACCCAGTGCTAATCCTTATTTTTGGGTTTGGTCTTAAGAGGCCAATACATAGGAGGACTGGTGTGAGAGAGAGGGTGGTCATAAAGGAGAAATTGGGGTTTCCCACCTTAGTACTATTCTCTAGAGAGAGGCCTGAACAATCATGCGGCCACTAGGAAGGCAGTGAATAGAAAAAGTGGTGGAGTAGGGACTTCCTAGGCCAATGTGGGAATGGAAGGAACTAAAAGTTGGCACCAGTGGAGCATCAGTAGAAGAGGTATTCAGAAGCTCCTGGATCAAGTAAAGGAGTTCCTGGACCAAGAGAAACATTTATTTCAAGCAGAGAGTTTGGGGAGATAGAACAGAAGCATGGACTACAACATGGAGGAGCACCTTCAACTTGCCCTTCATTTGAGATGAGATTCAGAGGATGGCAGTCCACTCTCTAGCAGTGGCAAGTTCTTTCTCTGTCTGGGGATGGGGCATCAAATCCAAGTCCTTAGCAGGCAAGAGGCCTACTGGTGCCAGAGTGGGAGAAAAGGGATGTGATGGGAAATATTTTGTGAATTCCTAGCAAATTCAAATTCTTTCCCCTTGTGGGAAAGCCTAGAAGACTAGGGGACTATAAGGGTCCCTTGGAAAGGTGGGGCTCACTAGAAGAAAAATTGTTTGACCTGCTAGCAGTCTCAAATGTTTTTTTCCATTGCTGGAGACAGGAGTTTACACTCAGCATGACACTATCACTCTGGAGGATTGTACATATTCTAGGGGCAGATGAGGAGAGACACCCGAGAGAGAAAGAGGATTACTTTGATGATTTAGGAGCTTGGGCATTGTTCCTTTTGTTGAATTTAATAAAACTTCTCCTACAGTTAATGTTTTTGGCCCTGAGTACTTGCATGGTGGTTGAAGGCCCTTTTAGATATTAACCTAATTCTGATGCTTTGAAAGCATGATTATTGAAAAATCTCCAGTACTGAACCTGGTCTATGTTAGATCAGACTTTCAGTAATGGGCCACAAGTTACATTTGTTTAAGAGAATTTTTAGTTTCTATCAATATATTCCTAAATAAAATGTTCAATGAAATTGAATTCTAGGTTTGGAAACAAGTGGCATGGATTTAAATTTAAATAAAGGTGCTTGGGTTACATTAGACAAGTGATTTCCCCTTGCTGAGCTGCCATTTGCTGTTTTCTAAAATGGAGAGTTGGGGTTAGTAGACCTCTTCAGCCTCATTAAGCTCTAAATTTATGACTTAGGATCTTGCACCATGACTACATGATGTGATTGGCAAATATATTGAACCAAGGTCGACCCTCAGCAAATTCGGGGAATGAGCATTATACCTGAGGAGACCTTGGATCCTACTTTCTGCATCTCCTCTTCCTTTTTTGGGAATTCCTTCTCCACTCAGTAGGTACTCAGTCCTTAGTGCCTCCTGGCTGACCAAGGGCCTTCCCTTAAAGGTTGACCATGTTCCAGAGCTCTTGATAGGGATCACTCGATCCCTTACGTATTCTCTCAGAAGTAATATGTCTTGTGTTTTACTCTCTTAGAGCATCAAGAGGAGATTGGTTAATTAATCTACTAAAGCAGTTAGTGATAAAGCACTAATGGTGGATGGTGTCATCTTAATGTTAAATAAGAGTAGAGATAGTTTGGCATAGTAAAAAGAATGCTGGACTTGGAGATCTAAGCATGAGTTCAAATCTCACCATTGACATTAAATGTATGACTATAGGCAAGCCACTTACTCAGTTGGAGTCTCAGTTTTCTCATATGTAAAATAGGATCAATGATACTTGTACTCTTTGCTTCATAGGATTACTGTGAGGAAAGTGCTTTGCAGGCCACAGATGAGAGTTGTAGTTATAATGGTCTATACTGTTACCTGTCCCAGGTAATATCTGTCTTCATGAGTATAGGGATTGGAAGTTTCATTGATCTAGGGAACTCCCAGATGGGGAAATCCCCTTTGCCAATGCAGGTTGCCACCTTCTCTGAAACTTAAAAATTTAGAAAGGGGCCCAAATTGCTGAGATGTTAAGTAATTCAATGCCTAAGATCACAGGACTTGAGTGCAGGTTTTCCTGGATTCTGAGGCAATGCCTCATAAACTAGCAACTTAAATACCCTAAGTAACCTCATCTAAAGTGAGAATTTCTTGCACCATGGAAATCCTACATACTTGGAGGAGAGATAGATAAAGAGAGACAGGACAGAATCAGGAAAGAGATATCTGGAGGCTAGACTCTTTGAGGCTCCTCCAGTTCATACAATGTAGGCAGAAATCTACTCTACCTACCCCTAGGTCCAGTTCTTTCCAGTACTGTCAGTTGCTCTGATCACATTACTATATGGATGGGTTATGAATGATAACTTTGGCTCCAAATTATAATCACAATGGCCCTGGAAGGGAACATTTAGGTGATAGAAAGACAAAGTGTATTGATAAAATTTTGTTTTAAAATCCAGGTCCTAGGACAGTTGTGCTACTGAGCATGTGGATATATTGCCCTCCCATCATGTCCTCCAAGGAAAATAGCATGATGAATTCTTATGTGGGACCTCTAATCAGTAACTTCTTGAGTATTTACAATAGAGAAAATTGCATTCATTGAACTTGGACTGAGAAATTAGGTGCCTGTTGAAAAACTCTCAACTTAAAGGAAGAAACTCAGTAAACTCCTAATGAATCATGGGAGAAATACCTGAGCCAAACTTTCATTTTTTTCTTTTGGCCTGGAAACTAGATGGATTTTCAGCAAGGTTATGGAAAATCAATATAAAGAGAAACCAGGATGCTGTAAGACAGAAAAACAATGAAAATGCTGTGACTTAGTTAATGGGTCTTTTATGTTTGGATAAATAGTAGTTATTCAATAAATCACTGATTGATAGATTCTTGGAAATGTGCAAACATTCCCACTCTTATATGCCCCCTGGAGATTATGTGAATATGTTTAGAGAAAGCAGTGCCACTATTTGCTTTATTAATCCCCCTTGAATGACCTAAATCTTTAGGTTTTCAAGAACCATGTTTTCTTTTCTGAGATTTCTTTATCTCTCTGTTTCCATCTCTGTTTCTCTCTCCTATCTACCCCCTTTTCCCCTATCTTTCTCATCTCTCTCTATATCTCTCTATGTATCTCTATATGTGTCTGTCTATCTATCTATCTATTATCTATCTATCTATCTATCTATCTATCTATCTATCTATCTATCACAGTCCTTGGATGGTGAGAGAGCACGAGGATAGAAAGCTTCCTGGATTTTTTATTACAAAACCTGAGTTTGAGTCATAGTTTGCCATATACTAGCATTATGATTTTGGGCAAATATTTAAACCTTCCTGGACCCTGGTTTTCTTGTGAAATGAGGGAGTTAGACTGGTTGGCTTCTGAGGGTCCTTCCAACACTGGCTCACATACAAGCTTCCATTTCCTCATCAACAAAGTGGGGCCAATAATAACCATGTTCTCTACCTCATAGGGTTGTTGTGAGGATCAAGTAAGATCATACACATAAATCAATTTGTAAACCATAAAGGTTATAAAAATGTAAACTATTTTTTTTTGTCAGGACTCTCTTCAAGTTAAGCTGAGGCTTCAAGTTGGACTATGGGCATATTTTCAGGAGACCCTTTAAATCAAGTATTTTTATCAAAATTCTTTATCTTTTGTTGGTACTCATCAAAGGAAGAAGCATATTTTCAGGGACAAACAAGAATCATTATAGACAGTCTCTTTTATCTACTGATAATGGTTTGTGATTAAGATGTAGACCTTAGCCAAAAAATCTGGCCTATGGTTATGTAAATGTAGTACTTAAAAGTGATTTACTTTGGTTCATAAAATTATGCCATTTAAAGCTGGATGGGACCTTAGAAATCATCTAGTTTAGCCTCTCCCCCTCTATCTTATGATGAGAAAACCAAGGTATAGAGAGGTGCTCAGCCAAACAAAGGAAATATGTAAACAACAAATTGTACCAAGTACTATAGTTACATGGTCATAAATTCCCTTTATATAGATGTAGTCTGGTTAGGACTTGAATTTCTATTCAAGTCAATAAATTCCACCCCCTATTCAAACAGAATGCAGGTAGCCAGAATGGAGCAGAGAAATGTAAAGCAACCAAAACTCATCAAAACTGTTTTGTTATTTCTATTGCCTTCATTTTCAGTAGGAGATAAACACAGCTCTGGATCTTATATAGCTTAGAATGGAAAGCTCTGTGTATCTTAATGACTAGTAAATCCTTAATTACATTAAAAAAAACCTTCAAAATTTCAAAGCACTTTTGAACTGCATTAGAGTAAAAAATCTGAGCTTTTCAGTGTCCCAGTCAAATGGTAGAAAGATGGTTAGGTGACATTTCTGATGGCCCCACTGAGGAAGGTAGAATTACATGACTTAGCTGGCCTCCACACAATTGTTCATTCACTTCAGAAGCATCAGAAGAGGTAACTTTAAAAAAAATTTTTACCCCAGAGAGGTTAATGACAGAAAGACCTCATACATACAAAATAGCAGCCATATTTATGGCAGAAAAAAAGGGAGTCAAAATAAGTGTCCATTAATATGGCTGTGGTATATAAATGTAATGGAATATTTTTACATAATAAGAAATGATAAAAATGGTGGGACTGGTCAAGATAGATGAATAATAGGAAGAAGTACAGGTGAGTTTTCCCCAACAACTGCTCCACAAAAACCTAAGAAAATATACCAAATTAAGTCATCATAGGGAAATCCAAGGTGAAAAAAAATCATAATGTATCATTTTACGTCAGTATGAAAAAACTGACAGAAAATTCTTCTGACATTGGGGATGATGGGAGCCAAAAGTGACTGAGTGGAGCCTTCTAGCATGCGGAATGAACCAAGGGTCTGCCTGTAACTGTGCAACAGGGCAAGAGAAGGTCCCAGATCTACACAAAGGAGCCTAACTTTGTGCAGGGAGCAGACAGCCACCTGACACCCATCCAGTTCTGGCTCTGACATCAACACTCTATCATACCCAGGATGGCTACTAGCACAGGGTCTTTGATCTGCTTTACTAAAGGAAAGCAACTTTAAAGGAGTCAACAATCTTTAATTAAAAAATATATGTGTGTGTGTGTGTGTGTATGTGTGTGTGGATAGAAAGATAGAAAGATAGAAAGATAGAAAGATAGATAGATAGATAGAAAGAAAGAAAGATAGATAGATAGATAGATAGATAGACAGATAGATGGATAGATATAATGACAGCTAGGTGGCACATACAACAGAGTATTGGATTTGGAGTTAGGAAGACCTGAGTAACTCTAGGCAAAACACTTAGCCTCTCACAGCCTCATTTTCCCCACCTATAAAATGGGGATAATAATAACACCTACCTTATAGAATGAAGGTCAAATGAGATAGCATAAAGTTGTTTACAAACTTTAATGCATTAATGAAATGCTATTAACATCATCATTATCATTATCATTGTTACAGGGATGCTCAAGACATGAATGCAAAAGAGAATGACTCCAAAACAATTACAAGCAAATTCTCAAAGAAAAACACAAGGTGAACACAAGTTCAACTAGAATTTCTGGAAGAGATGAAGTAAGAGGTTTTTTTTTTTTTTAAGTTAAAATAATGTTACAGATGAAATGAGAGCATTCAAGTGAAAAAAATGGAAAAAATAGGATCTGTGGAAGAAAGCACTGGACAGAGAATTAACAGTTTATTAGAGAGGTATAAAACCTTATTCAAGCAACATAATTCCTAAAAATTGGAAGAACCAAATAGAAATTAATGATACCATGAGACAACAGGAAATATTAAAACAAAGTCAAAAGAATAAAAAAAAGAAGAAAATGTAAGATACCACATAGTAAAAAATGACCATATGAAGCATTGGGAGAAATGTGGTGCTATGTAAAGAAAACAGTACTAAGGGACCAAATCAATCAATCAATAGGTATTTATTTATATCTACTATGTGTCAGCATTGTACTAAGTCCTAGAGATGCAAAGAAAGGCAAAAATAGATCCTACCCTCTGGGAACTTGCATTCTAATGGGGGAAACAAAAAATAAATAATTATTCACATACAAGACACTTAGAGAGTGAATGTAAGGAAATATGAGAAGGGAAGACTTTAGGGGTAAGGGATTGAGAGGACTCAGAAAGGCTTGCAACAATAGTTACAAATAACAACAAAAAATAGACACACTAATGAATTTTAATGAACAATCTTAGTTTTGGAGAATTGATAAGGAAATGCATCTTCCTTTCCCTAAAAAGGTGGAAATTTTGGACCTAGAAAGAGGTATGTATCATTTGACACATTCACTATCTCATTTGATTTTGCTTAAATGTTTTTTTTTTCACATTTATTAAATTTTTTTTTGAGTTACATATTTTCTCCCCGTCTTTCCCCCGCCCACCACCCCAAAACAGCCATCCCAGTGTTTCCCCCCTCCCCCAGTCTATTCTCTCCTATGTCACTTTTTGGTAGGGCAGAATGGAT
>CM053580.1:52580979-52631999 GCA_028627135.1 Pseudochirops cupreus | reverse complement strand
GCTGACTTTAGTGGGAAGTATCTTTGTGTGCATTTTGGAGTTCTAGGATTGGTTTAGAGTCCTCTTTTATGGGTATTTTGGGGTGGCTATGTGAGAGCTGCGATGTGTTGCTGCTGCTACGCCGCCATCTTGGCTCCGCCCCCCCCTGTTTAAATGTTTTTATTTATTACAAGGAAGAGTTCAGTGGTGCAAATTGTTAAGATATAAAAATAAAAAGTTACAAAAGCCTTTGACTCATGTATAGAATATAGCTAACCAATCAATTCTGAACAATTATAACGAAAACAGCTGATTTGGTGACTGTTCTCATTTGGTCTAAGTAGGAACCAAAAATTGAAGGAAATGATACAGTTTGAGAGTTAGGAAGCAAAAATTGAAGGAAATGATAGAGTTTGAGAGTTATTGGACTATATAATACTTCCAAATTGGTATAATGAATGGGATCAAATTCTTTCTGAGTACTGATGGAACTTGAGAGTTTCTCTTTTGTGGGTCCAGATAGCTGCTATTAATCTCTTGGTATAATGTTCTTTTTCTTGCAGTTTCCTAGTTTCTAGCTGGGTTTTGGTTTCTTTGTTGCCATGAACATTGAAATGAGCACATCTTATTATTGTGTGTGACTATCTTTTTTTTTTCCTGGGAAAGTAAATATATAAAAGAGTTCTGAGCACCTGATTAGTAAAGATGGGGAAATTGGATGATTGCCTTCTTTAGCTGCACGAATATTGGTTGTATTTCCAAATATTGGAATTTATAAGATGTATTATTTTTATTTCATGTCCTCAGTAGTAAGGACAAATAGACAGTAGCAGAGAGTTAAAGATCATCCATCTCATGTTCTTGGTCCACTCTTGCTTTAAAACTTGAATATATTTCATCGTCTCTGCTTAAAATTAAATTACATGGAACATAAACTGGCTTTTCATTATTCCTTGCATTGTAAAGTCTTTGGGATCCAATTTCTCTAAAGATTAATTTCCTGTCCTCTTAGTTTATTTGTTTTTGTAAGGGAGTTGTTGCAAAGGTACTCGGCTCACAAGATTTTTCAAAAATATCACTGCCAATAATGTGCTTCTTTTATTTTGAGCCTGGCAAGTAGTATTTCCTCTAAAACACGACTCCACCTTCTGCTTAACTTCAAGTGCGTTCGTTTGTAATTATATGCTTCTGGGTTGGTATAGAATCAAAAAATAGAGTGAAATGAAGACTAGGAATGGAGGAAGATATAAAATTTGGACTCACCGAGAGCATCTGTTAACAAATAAGATAACATCTATGTTTGGGGTTAATGATATTTGAAAGATAGAATGTGGATGACAAGAATGAATTTGTCTAGGACTAGGTAAGGTTGTACTTGCAGCAAAATGTCGGAATAATAGTAGAAACATTCTAGAACTGAATTTTTTCATTTCCTTTTTCAGTGAACAATTCTTAGAATTTCATATGCTCACTTTTAGAACTTTTCCCTCTCTCCCTATCGACTTTAAAATGGAGAAATTGAATTTTGAGTATTCTTTTTTTTTCACTTTTGTTTTTCACTCATGCTAGAGTATTAACTTTCTCTGCTCCTTGAATCAAATGTAGCTGCTTTAGGGTGATAATTTATGTAATTCATGGCCCAATTCATAGGACTTTCATTTCATTGCTAGACCACCAGAGACATAAATCCAATAGTAACAGCATTTAATTAAGATGTGAAAAAACACAAATAGTCCAGAAGAGAATTAATTAGTCAAACAGTTTTTGCACACATACAAAAAGGAGTGCCATCTCCTATACCTCCATGGTATAATCTGATTTCCTTTTAATTCTTCTGACTCCCTTGTATAATGGGAGTGCTGTATCATTTTGCAAATTACAGTCCCAATGGTGGACAGTACAGGGCCATCTGCCACCTGGAGTCTTTCCTGGGTTACCCTTGATGAAGAATTGAGAAGAGTTGAAAGTTCTCACATCATCCCCAGCATCCAATGCCAGACTTCAGAGACTCATGGCTGTACTATTCCACGTGGTCATCTTGTCTCTCCTTTTTGCACTACTACAAAATAGGTCTACTCATTCTTGTCCCCTTGCTACTTGCCTTTTTCATTTTTTTTTAAACCTCCTGTCTTGTAGTACACTCACCATGCTGTGAGTTTATACACAGGAGCCTGGGAAACATAGTTGAGAAAATCTGTCCCACTAAGTAAGACTCTCTCAGCCTCAAGCATTGTGGGAAATGCTGGGAACATTTTCTAGTGCACTAACGTATAATAAGAAGTCCTTCTAGGCCATTAGGGCTATTCTATGAAACCACACGACACAAACAGCTGCAAACTGAATCCATTATCTACATCTGTCTATAAAGGCCCATGATAGGCAGGGCTGCCAGTATGTAATTTTTGAAGTGTTTATCTTCATGCCTCCCTCTCTGCCATTCTATATTCACATAAATCCTTGCTATAACCTCTTCTCCTCTCTCCCTTTTAAAGCAATTTTTAATAAAAGCTCTGAAACTAACATGGAACCTGACCTCCCAGTTTATGTGTTCAGGGTCTAATCTTAAGGGTTAGTTGTCCAGATATCATTTTCTTTCCCTCTCTACTCCCTGGACTTCTCTTTCATAGACTTACCTTGTGACCATGGAGGAACTTCTACCCTGGGCTCCGCTGTGTTGATTGGTGACTACTTTTCCCAGGCCACTATTTCAGGAAAGCCCCAGTTGCCATGTCTCCCTTAATGGAGATTATATCATAACCTTAATTCCTATGATTCTCGTTCCACTTTCCTTGAGGGTCCTAGAGTCATATAGACTTAGTGCCATCCCATGCTTTGGACTCCCACTGCAAGGGAGCTGAACTTGGGTCTAACAGATAGGTAAACTCCCCAACATTCTGATGAACCCCTTTTTGTCCTCATAGAGACCCTGACAGATTTAGGTGTAAGGTCCTACTTTGAGGTCTTGGCATCTCCTGGAAGGGAAATGTCCTTAGTACAGTTACATAATCACCCTCCCTTTCCTACTATTGAACCCTCATTATATGAACATCTTACTGTATTAGCAGGGAGTAAAGTACAGGTTCCTTGCTGTTTCAGACCTCTTTTCCCACTCTGAATTTCTTGCTGATACTTCTAAGACAGTGGTTCTCAACCTTCCTAAGGCTGCCATCCTTTAATATTCATATGTGGGTGTATCTGCATATGGGCAGACCCGCCTGAAGACAGATAGAGGAGTGGTCTCTCAGTTCCTAAAGACCATTGTAAATATGTGTTTTCCCATAGTCTTAGGTGACTCCTGTGACCCCTGTGAAGGGGTCATTCAACCCCCAAAGGGGTCGTGACCCACAGGTTGAGAACCACTATTCTAAGAGAACCTCTCATGAGGTCAGATGATACTACACAACTGTGGAAATGCTGACTGATCTACAGGTCTGGCCTCAGGACAAATGATGGAATTTATCTTTAGTTACCCCAGTCTCCCTGTTCTGTACACTTTCATCTCTTTACTGACAACTTCTCCCCCCTCACCCTCCCTCTATCCCATGTTCCTTTTTTAAATTTTCCCTAGCAAAGCCTGATCACAGGAAGAACCAAAGTGTGACCTTGAATCATTGTGTCACCCCTTCCAGGGTATCTTCATTTTAGGCCTTGTTTTTAACTGCACAGTCAAATCCTTAATTTTTATAAAAAGGCATCTAAAATATCAGGAAGTATATATATATATATGTATATACATGCATATATGTAATTTGGAATATATCATACATGTATGTACATATATAGTATAAATATGTGTGTATATACATAGTATGTTTATATATAGTATATGTGGGGTGTGTGTGTGTGTGTGTGTGTGTATGTATAGATGTTAGCCAGACACAACTATTTTTCTTTTTTCAAACCAGAAATGAGCTTGAATTGTCTTCAAACACAAACTAGGCAAAAAGAAGGGAAAATAACTTCTAGTTACTGGATTAGAATTTTGTTTTGACTTAAGGGGATAGGTAAAGGGGTTTTTTTAGGGGGGAGAAGGAGATATGATTGCTGCTTCAAATAATAATAGCTCACATTTATATATCTTCTTATTGTTACAACTATAAATACACGATCTCATTTGACATAAGATAATAAACAATAATATATAGGGTGTTCCCAAATTCTGCACCAAGATGTCAGAGACATCCTATATTTGAAAGGCTGTTATGTGAGCAAAGGAACTGAATTTTTATTCTAGACAGCTCCAGGAGGCAGAGCTAAGTCCAGTTCAGTTGGTAGGAGTTAAAGATAGACTCAAACTCTATAAGGAAGAACTTCCTAATGATAGGAATTAACTTTGAACACTGTGTCACTATAAATATTCAAGCATAGATTGAATAACCTTTGGGACCATTTGTCACGGAGAATCTGTCATCCCCCTCACATGTGGTTTCCCAGAAAGCTACTTGTGAATCTCTATAGGTCACCACCCACTTAAAACTGTAGCTCATAAGCCCACATCAGTGTAATGTTTACTAGGCAAACCAAGAAGGCCCATTAGTTCAAAGGACAAGACATTTCATTAAACAGCACAGCAAAATACAACAAGAAAATATATGAGTATATCCTCTCACAGTTGACCATATAGACAGGGAAACATGGAACTAGAATACTCTCATGAAGCATAGTGCATAACATATCAAGGGGATATATGTGGGCATATATAGGGAACATGCATGGCCCAGGAGCACGTACAAAAGGACATATGTACAGGGAACATGTATTACAGTTTGTACTACAATTGTTCTATAATTCTGACTCCTACCAATCTTCTAGGCTTATTTCACAATACTTTGCTTTACATACAACCAAACTCTCTAATTACCTGCTCCCTGAGCTTGAGCTCCATGTCTTTGTAAAGGCTGTTTCCCATCCCTGGGATAGGCTGGCGTATGTGCAGTGAATACATGAGGACAGAAAATATGTATGACCCATGGGAAACTCACATTTTGAAGTTGTAGACTGACCCAGGTCCTCTGCTGATTCATCATATTACTCTCAGTTGGGTATTTCTGCTGAGTTGTTCCCTGCTGTATCTGATGAATTGCTGTTGATTCTCTGTGTTGCCATTTTCAACCGTGATGAAGTTCCTTCCCTGAGTTAATGTTCTCTGCTGCCAACAGTTGGTCTTCACTTGTGATGAGTCTTCTTCTCCATGGTGAGGATAAAGATATTTTATAGCTCTTTAATTCATACTGCAGGGGAGATTCTATCTATCTATCTATCTATCTATCTATCTATCTATCTGTCTGTCTGTCTGTCTGTCTATCTATCTATCTATCTAATCTACCTATTCATCCATCCATCCATCTATCTATCTATCATCTATCATCTATCATCTAACTATCTCTATGTATCAACATATGTATCTGTATATCTATCTATCCTTCTATGTGTCTATGTATCCATCTGTGTATCTCTCTATGTACCTATGTATGCATCTGTGTATCTATCTATCCATCTATGTATCCATGCATGTATGTATGAAAAATCCCAGCCAGATGTACCTAGTTAGCTAGCTAAAGAAGCTTTAGCCATTTAAAAGTCTGTCTTTTGAATACTCTTGCTTTAACTGCTATTCAGAGTATCTCAAGTTAAAATCTTACTTGAATTATGTTTTGCAATTTCTTTTAATTCCTATCATGCCCCTGAGTTACTGGACTGGGCCATCTTTAACCCATTCTGGAGAATCTATTTAGCAAAACTGCAGAGGAACTAGGTAGGAAGGGTGTGAGGACACTCTAGTCAACCAAAAAAAAATAGCTCTGGTTACCATCATGCAAATTTACTCAGGAGCAAGACTGAAAAATGCTGGCTGAATCTAGTGAAGCTTGTTACCTTTGCCTTCCATCTCCTTGTGACTCAAATGCTGTATTTCTTATATAAGTCATGAATAGGAGGATCCCTCCAGTAAAGTATTACTGTGACAAATATGCCATTGTGTCATTGAAGTGACTTTGGGCTGTTGAAGACTTTGCTAATTCTGGAAAGGATTTGGTTTTCAGAGTGGGTCATGTGTCTGTTGAACGAGAATTACTCTAAGTACAAAAAGTCTCAGGTCATACATATTTTCTTTTTGTCCATGGCAAATCATGAAGACCATCTACTAAGTCATAGAGGCAGCAGTCATCTGCCTTTGAGGAGATAGTTCTCATGTAGATAAATCATGGTTCCTCAAAGCACTGAGTCCCTTGTAGGCTTCTATATAAATGGGCTTCTTAAGTAGAATCCTTTCCCATGCTCCTCTATTTTTTGTTCATACTACTACCAAAGTAATATTCCTAAGATTGAAGTCTGATGATATTAATACTGCAATCAAACATTTCCAGGTGCTTCCTATTGCCACTAAATAAAATTCAAGATTATCAGCTTGGCATCTAAAGCTTTCCACAATTCTCACTCCTACCAAACTTTTGGCTTATTTCACATTACTCTGCTTTAAAGCCAGCCAAACTCTCTAATTACCTGCTCCCTGAGCTTGAGCTCTATGCCTTTGCAAAGGCTCTTTCTCATCCCTGGGATAGGAATGCCTCCTCACCTTCATCTCTTAGAACTCCTAGGAAACTTCAAGAATCAGACCTGGTGCCAATTCCTATTCAAGTCAGGATCTGAGGAACGATTTCTTTATGTTTTTTTTTTTAATTCCTAGTGCCTGCCTAGTACAGTGTTTGATGTAGTAGGTGCTTGAATGAATGAGAAAAAAAAGTGTTCATTAAGCATTTACCATATACCAAGGACTTTAATAAGGGCTGAGAATATAAAATGAAAAAACAAAATAATTTCTGCCTTCAAGGAGATCTAGTTAGCAGCGGCAATATACAAAGGAAAGTTCAGCTGGATGGCAAATGGAAAGGTCTGGAAGTACTAAGGCACACAGCCAAAGGGCAGAGGGCAAGGCTCAGGGTCCTTTAGTTACATCAGTAGGTCAGATGATAGTGCTCGGGATCTTCAGGATGTTGTTACTGAGCCATTATTCAGTTGTATTTGACTCTTTGTGACCCCATTTAGGGTTTTCTTTGCAGAGATACTGGAATGGTTTGCCATTTTCTTCTCTAGCTCATTTTACAGATGAGGAACTGAGGCAAACAGGATAAAGTGACTTGCCCAGGGTCACACTGCTAGTAAGTCTGAGGTCAGATTTGAACTTAAGAAGATGAGCCTTCCTGACTTCAGAGCCAGCACTCTATCCACTTTGCCGTCCTAGCTTCACGGCAGAGGGAAGGCTTAGAGAACCTTTGGTAACAGTACCAGGGAAGATGGTAGGGCCAGGCTGTCCTCCGTCTCAGCAGAAGGAATAGAATTGGTGACTCTCATCTCATCTAAGCCATGAGAGCACTCCAGCAGCCTGGCCAGGAAGGGGGCAGAGGGGAAGACGAGGACAGAGTGTGGGCGGTCAATGAATTGTCCTACTTGGGTTCTCCCTCAAGGGAAGGACCAAGTGAGGAAGAGAAGATGCTTCTCCATGCCCCCAACGCTGCTTAATTAGTATTCGTTTCATTGAATTACCTGTTTATGAATGGAGATGATAATACTTTAGGATTTGCCTTACAGGGTTATGGGGTATGTATTTATGCAAAGCGTTTGGTAAACTTTAAAGCTCCATATAAATGTCAACTATTATTGCCATTATCAGCTTCAACTTACATTTATTGTTTGCATTGTTTGCAAAACAGCCCAGCATACTCCTTCCCAGCTACCCCTGAGTGGGTCTTCATAGCCATGGATTGCTTAGCATTTATTTCCTTCTGATGGCTGTCACACACATCCTTCCTTCATGGCTGGCCGAAGATCACTTGGAATTACCTTTGTAACTCTAAACTCTGACAGTGGTTATTCAGATATCCAAGTGGGTCAATGGGGGAGACTACAATTTCCTCTCCCAGAAATTATAATTCAGAGAGGTAAAGGAAGGGTTGAGGGCCCTAAGTGGAGACTCAAATCTTAAATGAGGCGGACTAGATGAGAGTCACCTGACAAAGTGAATAACACAGAGCCTCTCCACTACCCACTCACAAACAATCAATTGGCCTTATCCCTTCACCTCAGTATCCAGAACAGAGGAATAGAATAATTTGAGTTTCGGGTGGATCGGAGATTTTTTTCTTCTTATTGAAAACCTGGAAAGACCCATGCAGGGTAAAAAGAGGCAACTACATTAGTCAGCAGCAATGGGATAAAATGGTCTAAGAGACAATATCAAAGACATTTAACAAAAGGAAAAAGTTGGGAAAACTAAGCAAAAATGTTTGAAAATAAAAAAAATCAGGGTGACTCATGGAATGAGTGAAAGGTAATAAGTCAGGTGCTATGCTGGTATCCACAGAGCGTTAAGTGAAGTGGAGAAAGACCATACATGGTGCAATTTCTATGTAAGATTACTGGAAAGACATAGACAAGAAACAAATAAGAAGGAATCAAGCATTTCTTAAGGGCCTACTCTGTGCTGGGCACTGTGCTAAGCACTTTATCAATATTCTCTCATTGGATCCTTACAACCCTGGGAGGTAGGTGCTACTATTATCTTCATTTTACAGTTGAGGAAACTGAGGCAAACAAAGGTTAAGTGACTTGCCTAGGGTCACACAGTAGGTAATGTCTGAGAGTATATTTAAACTCAGGTCTTCCTGATGCCAGACTCAGTGGTGTATCTACTGTACCACCCAGTTTCCTCTAGATAAGAGGGTTTCAATCTGTATGAAAGTGAGGAGAATCCACAAAAATGAATCAATTACTTTGAAGAACTGAAAACACACCATCCTTGGAGAATGTCCTTAAAAGATGGACAAACTTTGGAAGGTGGTTCATAGCTCTGAGGGGCCTGTCTAAGTCACAAAAAAGGCTGCGGGCAGAATCTCTAGGAGCATTAGTCTCGATGTAACAGTTGTAAGTGGATTGCTGAATGAAAGCTACAGCAACTTTTAAGGAGAATTGTGATTATGGTCTAGGGACAAGGGGACCAATTCCTTCCATATCAGAGATTTTATTCTTTTGAGTCATCAAAAATGTTTTAAAAGTTTGCTTCCATTTGATGAGTAAGCTAGTATTATGTCAACCACAGAAGCAGAATCAGATAATGTAGGGACCTTTGCTCCTTTCCTATCAGCGTGGAGTTTCTATTAGATGAAACTAATGTTTGTTATTAGTCTCAACTCTCTATTCCCAGGACTTTTTTAGATTTTACAGTTTTAAGAAATATGTTTTAGTTTAAAAGATAGTAAATGTGTCAATTGATTATGTTTTTGTCTATCTAATTTATCCTTTCCTTTCCTTTCTCCTTTCCTCTTCTTCCCTCCTTCCTTTCCTTCCTTTCCTCCTTCTTTCCTTCCTTCCTTCCTCCCTTCCTTTCTTCCTCCCTCCCTCCTTTCTTTCCTTTCTTCCTTCCTTCTTTCCTTCCTTCCTCCTTTCCTTCCTTCCTTCCTTTTTTCCTTCCTTCCTTTCTTCGCACTTTTGAGATTTCTGCAACTTTGATCTCATTCATTCATTCATTCATTCAGGCTGGGGATGCTAGTAAACAGTGAACGGGCTTAAAGTCATAAAACCTGGGACAAGGGGTTTGTTTCTTGTAAGCTGTATCATTCAATCAAATCACTTAGCCTTTTTGACCTTTGTTGGTGAACTGGGAATAATTGGGAATAATTCTGCTTGCACGACTTATCTTCCAGGGTTGTTGAATGGAGTGACTTGAAAACTACAAAATGCTATATAAATGTGAGTTATTATGAGTCATTCAACAGATGAAATTATTTGCATTCAAACCTAGCTGCCTCTACCATGACTCCTGATAGCTAACTAACATTTACATAATACTTACTATATATCAGATATTGTGCTAAGAACTTTACAATTATTCTCTCATTGGGTCCTTACAGCAACCTGCAACTTAGGTGTTATTATCACCCCCATTTTGCAGAAGAGCAAACTGAAGTAAAAAAAAGAAGTGACTTGCCCAGGGTCACACAGCTAGAAAGTTATCTAAGGCCAAATTTGAACTCAGGTCTTCCTGACTCTAGGCCCAGTCACCTATTTGCTTCTAGATAATAAACACTTTAATGATGAACAGCCCAAGGATTCAATTGTCTTTCATCTCTGTATTCCCAATCACTGAAATGTTGCCTTGTTCATAGTTAGGGATTAATAAGTATTTGTTGGATTAAAATGGACTTGTAAGATAACTTTCCTGGGTGCTAGGGGAAATAAATAAATTTTGGTCCCTGACTCTTTGGAGCTTACAGAACGTACAGAAGTACATTAAAAAAAGAGAAAAAGAGAGAAAACAAATATGCCACTAACTGATTTTGGACCAAGATATCCATAACTGTGGTTTCATTAGGGTGGGGAACTCCTGGTCTGGAGATGCCCTATTCTCATGCAGATCAACAATTTATCTGTTACTTACAGACTTTCATACGACATTGAGTGACTTGGACATTTTGTCACGCAGTCGGTATGTGGAAACCCAACCTGGTTTTCCTTAACTCTAAGGCCAATTACTTGTACATCATTCTTCTCAGGTTCTGCAATTAAGCATACAAAAAATAAGGAGAAATACAAAATGCTTCAATCAGTTTCACTGAAACCAGCTGGTATTTGGGAATTCTGCCTTCGGACAACCACTGAGCTGCTTCTGTCTCCTCAGTGAACTCTTGATAATGCCGTGTATGATACTCTGGTCCTATATTGGTGAAAGAGAATGGAGAAGATTAAAAACAAATAAAGGTGGTGCTTGTTTCAACTTGAATAAAGGTTTTGCCCTGAACTCCATGCTGGCCCAGCTTTGGGCACCTGGGAGGGTCTGATAGAACCGTTACTTATCTCCTCAGAGTCCTGGCTAATCTGAGTTTACTATCACCTCTGATAGCTGGTCGTTTTGAAAATTCCAGGGCCCATGGCACCTGTATAGGCAGTGGATAGGATTGGGTCTGGAGTCAGGAAATCGAGACTCAGATACTAGCTGTGTGACCCTGGGCAAGTCACTTGACCTGTCTGCCTAAGTTTCTTCAACCATAACATGGGGATCAAAATAGCACCTACCTCCCAAAGTTGTTGTGACGTTACAATGAGATAATATTTATAAAAATGCTTATCACAGCACCTGGACATAGTAGGTACTTAATAAATGTTTGTTTCCTTCATTTCTTCCTTCCATTTAAAAGGCACATCACACACAGAGTTTAGATTCAGTGAACTTCTCTGTCCATTTACTTACCATAGATAGGGTGACCCTCGAGAAAAGGTCAATGTGGTAAAGTAAAGACTCTTCATGGCACATTTTTTATGTCCCATCTTCTCTTCTTGCAAAAAGATGAGTAAGGCTAGGGAATGAGAAATGCTGCAACCCAAATCCATTCCCAGGATAAGGGATGATTCCTACTTCCTGTTGAATAAAACTGAGTCTGTTCCAGAGTTACGTCCAGGGATACGTGACATGCATCCAACTTTTTACTAGAAAGAGATGTCAAAAAGAAGATCTTACTGGACTATCCTCCATTAAAAAAGCCACCTTTGCTATGCTTTGGCACAACAGACTACGGGGAAATGGAGGCTCATCTTTTATCAAGCTCTCATCTATAATCCTATACTTGAGAGGAAAAATTTGGGGCTATGCAGGCAGGCATTTTTACAAAACAAAGTAATTATCATGACAATAGTTGACATATATGTAGCACTTTAATGTCTTCAGAGTGCTTGGGGACATCTAGTTTAAGCCAACTTAACTCTCTGAAGCTTCTGCGAGTTACTACGATGTTCATTTTACAGATAAGGAAGGTGAGTCTCAGTAAAGCTAAGTGGCTAGTCATCCACAGGCACACATTTGGTAAGTGTAAGAGATGGAATCTGAACCCAAATGATCCTGACTCCAAGTTCAGAACTGATTATTTACTACTCCATACAATGTACTTTTGGAGTAAATCCAGATGTACAATACACATTAAGACATCTGTCTTGTCTCTCCCATAGGAGAGTGAAAGATCATGTTCTTAGTTTCTTTATATTCCCTATGGGACCTTGGGCAGTGCCTTGCACACAGTAGGAAGCTAATATATGACTAGGGAAAGAAATAACAACCACCCTGGATCCCAGCTCTAATTCTGAGGACAACTTTATGAAGTTTTTTTTTTTGTACTCCAGTAATAAAACCTCTTGGAATGGTGTCTAAGAAGGATGTGCTGTACACCAAGTCCTACGGTACCATAAAGAGCTGCAATGAGGACCCAGTGAATTTATTCAGCACCCTCAGAGTACGGAGCACTATTCATTTGCACTCTGAGGAATGCTACAATGCACCCAGATAGAGATTCAGGATATGAGAAATACTTAATCCCAGCAAGAGTCATAGCTATTGAGGAAAAAATTTCCACAGTTCTATCAGTGAAAGGGAAAATCAGCAGTCTTGTAGAGCATTGCATTATTTTCCCACTCCATGGTGCCCTGGGATCCCTGTTCTTCTTGAGAGGTATAATGATGTTAATATCAATAATAATAATGCCACCTAACATTCACATAGCACTTTTAGGCTTGCAGAAAACTATATATATATATATATATATATATATATATATATATATATATATACATATATATATATATATATATTTTTTTTTTTCCTCAGTAGACAAGGACTGAAGTACAAGAAAATTAAGTGACTCATCCAATGTGAAATTTGGCCCTGTTGGGGTCAAGCCCAGTCAACCGTTCTGACTCTCAGTTTTACGTTCTAACTGATGAGACCTGCTACTTTCTCTTCATTCCAGCACGATCTTGGTTTAGTCAGATGACACAGTGCTATAATTTCAGAGATGTATGGCCAGGCTCCCTTGGGAAAAACGGTGAAGATAACAGGAAATGAAAGTACTGAGGGCAGTGGAGAAAGTTGTGTTCCAGGAATATGCAGGGGGGGAAATTCATTTGAAAATATATCAGACATTGGACTCTCAGTATAAAAAGTATGGAAGAAGGATATGACTATTAACTTTTGACAGTTTCAAGAGTAAGCGAAAGTAGGATGGAGTCAGCTTCTAGTCATACGAAGTACAACACCCAGGAATCATTTCTCTCTTGCAATTAATATTTCTGTTTAAATGCAGAAGTTATCTTCCAGGATCATGTCCCCCATCCCTTTCCTCCATCCCCCAAGACAAAGTTTGTTGTATAGACTACTCAGGAGGTGTGGAAAACAATCCCAGTGTTTCATACTGGCTCACTGCTCAACTTTTTCCCTGCTGGTACATCACAGACTGATGCAAAGCAATAGACTAAAGCAGACTGTCTCCCTCATCTTTAAACCTCTTTGCCTAAATTTCCCCCAGGCCATGGCTCAGAGTTACAACTAAAAATTTTTATTCCTGGGGCAAAATTAGATGAAGTGAACTTACATACTTTTCCTTTCATAGGACCTTAAGCTTTCAGTTGGAAGGGACTTTGATTTGATCTGACCCCTTAATTTTATAGATGAGGAAATAGAGGTCAGTGAATTTAAGTGACTTGCTTAAGGTTACAAAAGTAATAAATAAGTCATAGAGCTGAGAGTCAAACCCGTGTCCTCTGATTTCAATACCCCTGCTTGATCCACTATCCTACTGATGTGCCTCTCTGATGCCATTACTACAACTACCTTGGGCATCCAATCTCTCCAGCATTAATAGGGTCTTCTCCATTTATCCTGACCCTGGAACACAAACCATTCCTATGCATTCCAATTCTTCAGTTCCATCCCTTCTTCTGTGCTTCCTAAAGCTTTTCTGGAGTACTTGTCCATTCTGTTGCTTTCATAAAGCCTCTGCTCCGGCATTTCTCAACTAGTATGTGATTCAAACCCAGATATTTGGGGTGAGGTAAATGGGTAGAAACTGAAAATGTATCAGGAAACGTAAAGATTAGACATCAGAAATAACTGACTTCCTGACCAAAGGTGGCAAGAAAGGAAATAAAGAAAGGCGAGAAATGGAAACAACCGTGACTGAAAATGTTTGGGGAAAGGAGCTATCTTTTCCTTTGCTTAAATTTGGTGAAGAAGAAATGGGATTATGTTTGAAAGATCATGATAACTCTAAGGAGAAAGAGCTTTAATCCTGATGCCAGGGGCCCTTACTTGTTGTTTCTCCTAGTAACTTAATATTCTGCTGTATTCACCTACAGTTTGTTTAAACATTCCCTAATCAATGGTCATCCATTCTGCTTAGTTTCCTCGCCATCATGTAAAGTGTTCTATATTCTCTTCCAGGATGTGTCCAGGGTCAAGGAGGGAATGGTTTAGATTTTAAATGCCTCCTCTTCCTACTCCCATTGGACTATATTGAACACATGTCATATGTTTGGGGGTAGGGGTGATTTCATTGGTGTAAGGAGTTCCCCAGTGCAGAACTCTCTCCCACAAAGCAAGCTGGCACCTTCTCTTAACTCATAGTCTTAGAAAACTGTCCAGAGCATGAAGAGCTTCAAAGACTTGCCCAGAGTTACACAGCCAGCAAATGTCAGAGGCTGAATTTGAACCCAGTCTTCTAGATTCCAACGCCAGCTTTCTAATTACTGCTGCCTCTCAAAGAAATGTCCTACTTGAGTAGGAAAAAAATTTGTAATTCAATTAAATTGGGATACAGCTATGGTAGAACCTAGCTATAATGCTCTTCCTCAATGTAGAATTTTGGTTCAACTGAGAGCCTAATCAAGCCCATGAGAAAGATATGGCAAAAATTAATCTCCTTGTTTGTAAAGAGAGTGCTGAGCTAGGAAAGTCTGAGGCCTCTTCTAGCTCTAACATTCCCAGGAAGCATGAGGGATAACCAATGGATGAACTGCGTCTTCCATTGGAGTTCAAAGTCAAGAGATCTCTTCCTGTAGAAGAGTCATAGGAGTACATGAATGAGAGTAACATGGGATGAACCTATTCATGGATGGCTTGCTCTCTGTACCACTGGAGGAAGTATCCAAAATGGTGAAATCACAGGTCTTTCTAAGAATTGAAATTTATTTTAGATGTGTATTATATTTTACAGCTTGATGTGAGAAGGGGAGGCAGGTTAAAAAAGGAGATGGTGAAATGGAGAACATAAAACATGAGGAGTCTTAAATCATAACCTCTTTCACTTGGGATCAACCTAGTGAAAGTCTTTCATTTTTCAGACTGTAAAAAGTAAGATCATAGGAGCATAGACTGAGAATGGGAAGAGATCCCAGAGGTCAATTTGTCCAATAACCTCGTTTTTATAGACGAGAAAATTATGGTCTAGAGACATCAATTAACTTGTCCAAAGTCACAGAGGGAGTAAAAAGGATATAAGTCCTTGACTCCAAGTCCAAGGCCTTTTCCACTTTCCATTTCAGAGAAGCTCATTGACTTCCCCAAGACTACCTGGTTCATCAGTAACAGAAATAGGACTAGAATCCAAGTTTCCTGGCTCTCAGTACAGTGTTCTTTCCACTATACCCACTGCCAAGTAAGTACTTCAGTTCTTCAATGAGATCATAGACTCTTTGGATTATTGGCAGTCTGCCATAGTGGATATACTGGACTTGAAGTCATGACAGCTTGAGTTCAAATTCTCCCACTAACTTTTTCTAGATTGTGACCCTGGGCAAGTCACTTATTTCTCTGAGCTTCCTCATAGGTAAAACAGAAATGATAGTAGCATCTACCTACCAGAGTTGTTGTGAAGATCAAACGGGATATTTTTAAAAGTACTTTGCAAACCTTAATGTGTCATTAGTTTGTGACAGGAGTTTTGGCAGTGAGGTCAGATAGAAAGAACACTGGCCTGGGAATTGGGAAACACCTGGATTTGAGTCACTAATGAGCTGTGATAACTCATATTTATTAGGGCTGGAGAGCTGGCCAAGCTCTTTACCTTTCACAGCCCTGTAAAGCAGGCAGCACAAGAATGATCAGTGTTGTCATTGCTGTTCATCCTTCATTGTCGAAGAGGACCACTGATGCTCCTATCTGACAGGAATCAGAAGCTGCAAAAATCTACATCACTTGTCCAAGGTCATGTGCCTAGCAAGTGTCAGAGGCAAACTTGAACCTTGCTGAATCCAAGCCACACTTAGGCTGTACTTAGATGGCTATAATTTCTCTCACATAGCAAGTAGGTTGCCAAGAACAAACTTATTTTAGGGGCTGTGTATTATAATCCACAGCATGATGTGAGAAGGGGAGGGGGAGTGAAAAACACCTAGTGAGGGGCTCCCAAAGAGCAGATTTTTAAATAAAAACCAGTTCTTGGTGTAACAGTTTTAATGAGCCTGTTTCTCTCTTTCTCTCTTCCCCCTCCACCCCACTTTGCTTTATTTTCATTGCCACCTGAAAACTTTGGCTCACAGTTCAGAAGTAAGAAGTAATTGCAGATTTGTAAGTCTTTCTTTTCACAGCTGTCAAGTTCAGTGAGTTGAGCTGCAGTACTTCTGAGTTCATCCGTTCACTTCAACATGACCAACTCCTGTTGTAAACTTTCCCTCCAGGACACGTGACAATACATTTCTTGAATATATATCCCAGCTGCAGGAGTGAAAAAGCTTTCAGAACTCCAGGCATCTGGGAGAGGAAGATTGCTGTTGGACTTTGTGGTAGACAGAATTAAGGATTCCAGTCGGATTTTTTTCCCCTGTCTCTTTGGGTAAGTGAGCAGTATTTATTTATCGTGGAAAAATGTTTGAGGGGGCATGTCTAACAAATAATTGTTGTAGTTTTCTTTTTTTTTTTCTTAATTTGTCTAAGGAAACATTAGCAAGGTATGCAAAGCAGTGTTAACTTAGAAAGTCTGCAAGTTTTATTCTCTTGAGATAGACTTTTCCAAATTCAAAAGAAATGCATTGTACTAAAATGTCCTTCTAGGATTCCCCCACCCCTTTTCTTTGTGCAAGGCAGCAAAACTTGTTTTTAGCCTTTTATTATCTGAGTATTTTAGGAGGATCTAACCTGCATGATTTCTCTTTCAGACCCAGGTTGTGAAAGCTTGACTTTGATACCCAAGATGGGTGATGCAGTTGCTAATACTTCCTTACCTGAAACATCCAGCTCCCTGCCGGAGCCCGAGACCTCCACCGGTACTGGCGGGAGTGGTAGCGAGTACTTTTATGTCCTGGTTGTCATGTCCTTCTACGGCATCTTCTTGATTGGAATCATGCTGGGCTACATGAAATCGAAGAGGAGGGAGAAGAAATCCAACCTGCTTCTGCTCTACAGGGATGAAGAGAGGCTCTGGGGAGAGGCCATGAAGCCTCTGCCCATTGTGTCGGGGTTGAGGTCAACCCAGGTGCCCCTGATGCTGAACATGCTTCAGGAGAGCATGGGACCAGCTCTGTCATGCACCATCTGCTCCATGGAGGCAGGCAGCGTGAGCTCAGAGTCATCTTCACCTGACGTGCATTTCACCATCCATGAGGAAGTGCCCGACGATGAGCTTGGAGAGACCTCAGAGACGCCCCTCCAAGAAAGCAGCGAAGGGTCTTCAGATAACATCCCCCAGAATTCCTAGCACTCTGAGGTGACCTCCAGAGGTGGCCCTGTCAGCCAGCACACTTAGCAAGAGGAAGGAGACATGCCCAGCGTCCGATGCCGCTGCTCCAGTGCAGCTGCCACTTTAGAGAGACTCGTGCCTGGCCCCTGCCATGGGTCCCAGGGCAGTGGCTCATCCTGAGGTAGCAGGATCAAGGAATCAAAAGATGTGCTCGTGACCTGGACTTGGCATTGAAAAAGTCCTGCCAAGAGATACAGTTTGTATATTTAATTCCATGTCTAGGTTTTTCATTGTACTTGTTCAGAGCATGGTATGGTGACATTTCTGTTATTCCCCTGGATGCTTGTAATAGTTACTGCATCATCTGCCCTGGCTCAGAGTGCTATGTATTGTCTAGGACCATAGCTTTAGCACTGGAAGGGACTTCAGAGGTTATTAGTCCAAGTTCCTCTTTGATAGCAAAGGAAACTGGGACCCGGGAAGGCTTAAGTGACTAGTCTAAAATCAAGCAGGTAGTAAGTGGAAAAACTAGGATTGGCCCCCTAAGCCAGTGCTCTTTCCACCCAGCCTCTAGGAGCAGTGGAGAGAATTTTCTTAATATAGGGGATTCCTTTTGATGCCCTAATGCCCCTAGAATTTTGTTCTCCCACATCACTGATTAACTCTTAAGTATTTCTTCTGTGTCTCTGTTGTTAGCAGCTCACAGACCAGGGCAGACTTCTTGCAAAGGCCTCGGAGGGTTAGGATAAAAGGTATGGCAAGCAAAGTTTGATGGCGAAAAATCGATCCTGTGAACCTGATGATCTGTTGCATGTACTGTAAGAACTCTGTCTTTACTTAAAACCATTTGAGACCATTTAAATAATTTACCATCTGGGTCCTAACCTGTAACCTCTGACCTTTAGATGCCACTTGCTGGCTCTCTGATGTGGGGGATTAACTTCTTTCAGGTAGGTAACACAACCAGGAATCCTTAATTTCCCCTTCAGCTGGCAGGCATGGCTGGAGAACCATCCCCAACACCCAGATGTCTTGGGTGTGTTGTCCTGGCTGTCACCACGGAGGCCAGAGCACTATTGTTGACACCCCTTGCCTTCTCTAGCCAACTTTCTCTGCAGGACAGACGTAATAGGGGCCTTCTAAATGTGGTTCTTTATCACGTAGCTGGGAGCAGGAAGGGCCTTCTCACGCGGAGAGCATAGGAATGGGGGGCCAAATCCCGTGGCCTCTGGTTCCTGGTTCTACCACTCATTTGCTGTGTGGTCCTGGGCATTGGCCCAAAGCCTCCGCATTCTCCTTTGGCAAATGAGTTTCATGATGATACTTATTCCCCAGAGACATGGGGGAGGATTTTCTTTAGATTTTTAAGGCTCTGCGATAAATACTTCCCTGCCTGGAGTGAGAGATGCTTTGGGGAGTACAAAATATTCTTCCCATAGTTAGTTAGGGTTGGGGTTAGGGATGTGGATTCTGTGGATAAAGGAGTAGATAGAGACCCAGGGCTCCTGGTGTGGAGACAGCTTGGTTTTCCCAGGAAGGAATCTGAGGCTGAGAACTCATTTGGTCTGGAAAGTGTCCTGAGATTCCCCAGGAATGGGGTATGCAGAACACTGCAAGACTGATATTTGGATGAATTTGCCAGTGCCTCAAGCAAAAGGAATCAAAAGTTTAAAAGAATGGTGCCCAGCAATGCTCCCCAAATGCCTTCACGTATTCTTGTGTTAAAATAGCTTTGTGACTGATCCTTTCTGGCACTTAGAGCCTAGAAGAAAAGGAGAACACTTGAGACATAGAATAAAGAAAGAAGAAAAATGAACAGGAATAAGAAAACTTTCTTACAGCTGCCTTGTGTGCAAAGGAGGGAGGGGGGATGAGAAAAGGAAGAAGGGGTAGCAGGAAGGAGACTGGATAAGTGGGATGGGGGATGGAGGCTGCAGCAGTTGAATGCCCAGTGCAAGGGTTAACATCTTAAAAGTTGGGTTATCATTCTGCTGTATCAGAATGATACAAGAAATTTATGTTTGGGAGGGGGAAAAAAGGGCTCTCTTGGTCACTTAAAATGCAAAGGGTAGATTTACTCCAAAGGGGGCTGTTTAAGTTTGAAAGAAGCCAAGTTAAGTTTGGCCCCTTGCCTGGAATCACTTGAATTCTGAAACTTTACTGAGACCGACAGACTTGTAAGTTGTCACATTTTCCATTACTTGTTTCATCCCTGAGGTTTGGTGCAAGTCTATCTGTGCCTATGAAACAAACACGGTGTACATACTTATGATTGAACTGAGTTGTATAGAATTGTCTCTTGTATTTAACAGTTTGTATTTTTCACAAAGTTTTTATTTAACTAAATAAACACATTTCCCTCCTATTTCTGGGAAGCCATGAATTCTTTCTGTTCGGTTCCTTTTAGCTCAGTCCTGAGTTCCAAAAAAAGCAAGGCCAGGGTCTCGGGGCTCCTTCAGGCATTTTGCTCAGTTTCCAAAGACAGTCTCTTCCTTCATTATACATGTATCTCATTTCTGCCTTAGCCAGGCTGAACAAGAGCCTGCTTTTTCCTCCTTTGATGTCCTTTGCTTTTGATGGAAAACAAGTTGCAAAAGTTCTTTCGACAGCCTCCCTGTTTCTCATTTGGCTGCTGCCCCATTTGGCTTTTAGTTTGCCCCACGATACAAGTGCTTCGAAGATGTTGTTTTAGGTTTGGCTGTGAGCAAGAGTTTGGGATAAGTATTGGTCTGGCCAACGTTATCCATGGCTGCGGTTGCAGCAGTGTGGGCTGATGGAGAGAGACATGAAGGGTTTCCAAATCACTCTGCTTAGAGTCAATCCCAGTTCAGAGGTGTGGGAATGGAGCCACCAAAGTTACTCGGTCACCGATCAATCAATCAACAAGCGTTTATTAAGCACTTACTGTATGCTGGGGATATGAGACAAAAATAAAACGATGCTTGTCTTCCAAGATATTATTTTACCTGGGGGAAAGAATATGTTTATATGGGAACAGAGAGTAGATCTAGGATTTCATTTGTATTCCCCACTACGAAAGCAGGTTGCCATCTCCTTTGCAACTTAGGGTCTTGGAGAATTGCCTAAAACACTAAGAAATTAAGCTACTTGCCTAGGGTCACATAGTCAACATGTGTTAGAGGCAGGATGGTCTTTCTGGTTTGAAGGCTGGTGCTGTAATCACTATGTCCTACTGTCTCTCTGTCTCTGTCCCTGTCTCTTTCTCAGTATGTGTATTTATTCTAAAAGTATATATTAAATATCTATTAATATTTAATTTTATAATTAATATTTAATTTATAATTTTATATATTATAATAATATAATATGAACATATGTTTTTAAAAAGTAATGGGAGAGAGGCATAAGTATCTGGTTGGAGAAGGAAAGGTCTAATGCAGAAAAAGGGGAACTTCAGCTAAACTCTTAGGGTTACTAAGTTGTATAGGTAAAGAAGAAATGCATTCTATGCATAGGAGACAGCCAGTTAAAAGGCCTAGAGCATCATGTGTGAGGAATAGAAAACAGATCAGCTGGGCTGAATCACAGAGAGTCAAAGGGAGAAGATTGGAGCCAAGTTATAAAGGGCTTTAAAAGTCAAACAAAAAAGTTTATATTTGATGCCAGGGCAAGAGAGAGTCATTGAAGCTTCATGAGCAGGAAAGGTGACACAAGAAGACCTGTGCTTTAGTTCTATCACTTTGCCACCTGTGTGCAGGATGGATCAGAGATATGAGGCAGGTTGAAGGTGATCCCTCCACTTCATTCTTCTCCAATCTTCACCCCAGCAGGGTGGCTCCTCCCCCCTTGGGGGAGAGCTGAATTGTGGACCAAGACCTGATCAGCTTTTAGGATGGCCAAAGAGTTACCCTGCAAACTTATGATCTCCTCTTAAGGTTGGACAGTGGGGAGAGAGTGGTGTTTAATGTTCCCTGTTCATCTCTGAATAATGAAAGATGGTAGGAAGTGGCCCTTAGATTTTTTCAATCGTGTTTCCCATGTTTTCCCATAGATTAATACTTCCATCTGGTAAGATGGTGGAAAGAGCTGTCCACTTATAGGGTAGCCTGATGATACGGTTGAGCCAACATGCTTCACAGATGCCACAGAAACCAAACTCTACCAATTACTTCCTGTTTAAATGTTAAGACAAGAACACTGGTCTTTAACCAGAAAGTTATAGAATTGAAGTTTTCTCAGCTTATCTCACTTTAGTGCTATCATGCAGAATGTAAATTGGTTGAGGGCAGGGGCTTCCCTCTTCTCCTCTCCTCCTCCCTCCCCTTCTCTCCTCTCCTCTCCTTCTCTCTCCTCTCTCCTCTTCCCCCTTCCTTCCCTCTTTCTCCCCATACTTCAGTACAATCCCTGGCACGCAGTAAGGACTTAAGGAGATCATACATTTAGAACTGGAAGGCACTCCAAAGTAATTCAATACAAAATTCCTCATTTTATAGATGAGTAAACTGAACTTCAGAAGGGTCAGGTAACTTGCCTAAGGTCAAACAGGTAGCAAATGGCAGAGCTAGGATTTGAACCTGGATGTTCTAACTGAAGATTTGGTGCCCATCCCACTGCACCACTCTCCCTTCTAAATCCTTGTTGAATTGCTTTGACTTGAATCATTTGAAGGAAACTAGTTAAGGAAATTTCACCTTAAGCAGAAGAAAAATAGATGCAATAAAACTCTGGTTTACCTAAAATATTTATGGACTATACTCTTGTCATTTTCTTGGCACGCTCATTTTCTTGAATGACTTCCCATATGCATGCACACACATTTGCCACAGATGCACATACAGAGATGTGTCACACACACATACACACACATACACACACACACTACCTTCTAACATACCCTTTATCCCAGGAGACTGAGATTGTGTGGAGCTACTCATGCTTTGACAAAACCAAAGGCAGAATTTGGCCCCGACACCTAAGATATTAGAAACATATTTGAAACACACTTAAATGTTAAAGATGAGGTAAGTAGAATGTTCTCCCCGCTCCATGCTGTTCTAATTACACCTTTGTACGTCAGACCCAGGCAAAGATGCTACAGAGAAAAGATCTCCGTGGAGAGAATCATGGGATTTAAACAACCGGGAAATAATGAAAACATGCCAAGGAATCAGAGCGCTTGGCTTGCTTTGGCTTCAGCTGGAAAGCGTGCGGCCTCCTTCAGTACAAAGCTGCTTTCTAGAGGCTCTCGAGGTCAGGCTTGCTGATCCAGACCGAAACCCAAGTAAATCATTTATCTTCCCCCGAAATGCTGCTCTGTCCTTAAGTACTGTGGAACACAGAGTACATTGAGCATAAAATAGAATTTCTACGCCTGGATTTTTATGAAACATGCATTTGCCTTGTATACTCAGCCTTACAGTCTGGGCCCATTGGGCTACAGAGGCCATGGTTCAGGTCATAAGGTTGAAGCAGGAACTCCCTGCTTTAAAACTTAAATCTTTTTGGACTGGGGAGAGCAGAGATCTCTCAATTGGGTTTTCCTTTGTAATAGCAATCCCTTTCTTCACCACTCTTAAGCCCTGGTTCTAACAGGGACATTGGGGTGGTAAGTGGGCAATGAGAGGGTACAAAGGCAGGGAGTGAAAAGCAGGCTCTGTAGCTGATTTAATAAGGACTCTAAAAGTTCAGTTTCATTAGCAGCCCTGCTCCATACTTGGAGTGGGATGCTAGCAGTCTCAGTTTTGCAGGCTTCACTGGACAGATCCAGCACAAATAAAGATTATCAGACTGGCCTGCCTTATTAGGGTAGATATTAATCATATATTTAAAAAAAATTGATGGCAAAATACCTTACGAGTCTTTAAGTGTTGCATGAAGCTAAATGAAAACAAGAATCAGCTTCAGGCTTTAAAAAAAAATGTGCTCCTGCCAGGAGGAAACAAAAGTAAGCCACAGAAATGTCTTCTCCTTCCATAGCCAGTTAGCTTTCTCAAGAGGGCAAAACAGTCAGGGAAAGGTCACCATTTGCCAAAGCAGAAAGGGTAGCAGTAGAAGAGAAAACAACTGTAAAATCTCTCCTTGCTCCATTACCAAACCCTGTCCTCCCACGCAGTGACATTTAGGAATTTAAATGGTGCTGTGAGCTGTTACCATGGAGATATCAAGCCAAGGCCACTTCACCCAGTGAGTCACTGAATCTGACAACTTGGGTCATTAGGGTCACTCAATGACTTTGGCAGATGGCAGCATCAAAGGACTGTGGTTAGAAAGCTGAACCTGGCCCAAGTCAGGCAGAGCTGGATTCAAATCCTACCTCTGAAACTTACTCTCTGTGTGATAGTAATGATAATATAATGATATAACATAATAGAATGATAGCAAAGATAATAGTAATCTTAACAAAAGCTAGCATTAATATTGTGCTTTAAAGCTGGCAAAGCACTTCATATACATTATCTCATTTTGATCTAACAAGTGACAACCTCTTTAAGCCTCAGTTTTCTTATCTATCAAATGGAGAGAATAATACCACCTACCATACAGAGGTGTTGGAAGCAAGTGAGATTAGTAATGCCAAGTGCTTTGAAAACTTTAAAGTACTATTATCAGCATCTTGCTAAAAGTTACCATAGACGATGAAGTAATATCAGTACTAAATATACGTACCAAGTGGTATAACATCCAAATTCTTGAAAACTTTAAAGCACTGTATAAATATAAGTTATATGAGCTTGGGTGTGGCATAAAAATCAGTCTCTTTTTGTCAATCCTTCAACAAACTTTTGTTAAATTTCTACTATGTGTCAGGCACTGTGCTAGATATTGGGAGTACAAGGAAGAAATGGAAATAGTCTCTGTCCTCAAAGAACTTGCATTCTATCAGGGGAGACATTATGCACATACATAACTGTTTCTGAGTGTCTTTGTCTCTCTCTCTCTTTCTTCCCTCCCTTCTCCTCTCTTCTTCTCTTCCTCTTGCCCTTTCCCCCTCCACTTCCCCCTCTCGTCCTCTTATCTCCCCTCTCCTCCCCTTCCCTTCCCCTCTCTCTCCATGAACACACACAATGTATATAAAATACATAGAAAATATTTTTTGGGGGGATAGGAGAGCTAGGAGGTACCCCCTAGGTGAAGTGGAGATTAGGGAAGGCTTCAAAGAAGAAATGATATTAAACTGAACTTTGAAGGAAATTAGACACTCTAAGAGGTGAAAGTGAAGAGAATGCAATCTAGGTATAGGGGACAGTTTCATGACCAAGTGGATTTTAAGCTGAACTCTATGTTTCCCATTTCAAGGGTATTCTATTTTCTTTCCAATTAGAGGCAATGGTAGGGATTTCTTCACTGTTAGCTAAGAGTTACCCCCTACCATAGTTCCATATATGATTCTAATTCCTGTCCAAATTGGTAGAAATATCGGTACTTGAATACGTCAGCACCACAAAGTGACAAGGTGACCCATTTCATAGGTCTGAGTAAATCTAGTGATACAGCTTGTAGAACCCTTTATAACTTAGTGGCTGGTCTTCAAGACTTTCTGTGTCTCAAGAGATTCATCACTCTAAGGCCAACCTAGTGGTGAGCAGCCCTAATTTTCTGCAAAGTTTCAGGCTGCAGGCATACCATATATTGCTGGACCTGAACTGGAGGATTTTTCAAGTATTGGTAAGACCTTCTAGAGTTCTTAGTCTACTTTGAGCTCCACAAGGACACATTGGGGGAAAGCTTTTGTGAAGGAATTGGAAACATCATGAAAAATATAAAGCGCTTACAAACGCATCAGGATTCTATCTGAGGAAATGTGTGAGCATGGCAATGCTGAAGGATGGCATGGATTTAAATGGGCGTTTCTGGTCCTACTCAGTGTTGCACTTAGGTCCATTGCATCCTTGCCACATTCAGAATTGTCTCCCCTTCAGCAACATGCAGTGTGCTTTAATTAATGTTTTACTGATTATGGAATGAAAAACTCCAAGAATGTTTCCAACATAGGGCTTGACTTCAATGTGGTTTCCAATGAGCATGACCATGGAAGGATCTTCTGATATACAATGAAGGGGAAAGTTGAGATTGCTTTGTTGGGTTTTTGAACGTCCCACCTCCACGCAATTGCCCACAGACTGTAGCCTTCAGTATAAAGTGATTGCTGCTTATTTTATTCCTGCTCACCAGATAGACAGGCTGAGTCCTTGGGTTACTGGCTCCGTTTCTCCTGATCAAACCCAGAGGTCACTGACCCATGTGATGCAATAGAGCTGAGCAAGCAGAATTAATTCAGCAAATTCCCCTGAATGTGCTGCCACATGTCATAACTGGAAACTGTAGTATAAGGGAAGGAGCTATAAATAGGAGCTAATGGGCAGACGGGAATGAGCATAAGTATATTCCCCACAACTTCCTGGATTTGGATTTCACCCCCACCCCCACCCCCCAAGCCACATCCCAAGCTTAGTTTCAACACCACATCTAAACATGTAGAAGACTCATTAAGGTGCTTCCTTTCTATAGGTTAAGTGGATTAACTGCCTAGAGGCATTTCGAACTGAATACCCTGTATGTATCTCAGACTCATATGACCAAAACACAAATTGTTATCTTTCCCTACTAACCCTCTTCTTTTTTGGAAGGAAGAAAATAAGCAGTTATTAAATGGTTCCTACGTGCCAGGCACAGTGCTAATCACTTCAACAATATCATCTCATATTTGATCCTTATGACAATCCTGAGATGGAGTGTCACTATAATTCCCATTTTTACAGGTAAGGAAATTAAGGCAGACAGGAGTTAAACAACGTGTCCAGAATCATGCAGCTAGTAAGTGTGGGAGGCCAGATTTGAACTCAGATCTTATTGACTCCAGGTCCAGTGTTTTAATCCACTGTGCCACCTAGCTACCTTCTGAATTTCTCTATTTCTGTTGAAGGGACAACTACATTTCATTTGTTCAGATTTGAATCTATGGCATAAGTTGCCTTTTTTTTTTTATTTGTACTTCCACAACATTTCTCACATCTATGACTTTCTGTCCACCCACACAGCCAGCATCTTAATTCAGGACTTCACCTTCCCTCATCCAGACCATTGCAATGGACTTCCCAGGTGGTCTTCTTGATTCATGTCTTTTTTACTCCAATCCATCTTTCACTCAGCTGTCAAAGTACTATTTTACCAAAGCATAGGCTTTACCATGTGACCCTGCTACTCTATAAACTACTGATTCCTGATTACTTTTAGGATCAAAACTTCTCTGTTTGGTATTTATAGCTCTTCATAACCATGGTCCTAGTCAACGGTTCTTGACTTGTTTAACATTACTATTCTTCATTCACTCCATCATCAAGTCACACTGACCCTCTTACTGTTCTTCCTCACATCTGACATACCATTTTCCATCCTTTCCATTAGCTGTCTTCCAAGTCTGGAATGTACTCTTCATTCTACTGCTTTCAAATCTTTGTTCAGGGACCATCAAGCCATCAAGGCTTTCCTGACCCATACACAGATGCTAATGCTTTGCCCTATTATTTTATCTATATTTCCCCTATTACTGTGAATCTATACTGCCTCCCCTAATAAAATATAAGTTCCTTTTAAAATAATAATAACCAGCATTTTAAAAGTATCTACTATATGCCAGACGCTGTTCTAAACACTCTATAAATTTTATCTCATTTACTCCTCCCAACAACCTGGGAGAGAGGTGCTATTATTATAATAATTATTTTACAGATGAGGAAACTGAGGCAAACAGAAGTTAAGTGACTTGCCCAAGGTCACACAGTTAATATGTGTCTGATGTGGGATTTGAACTCAGGACTTCCTGATTCCAGGTTCAGCACTCTGTCCCCTGTACTACCTAGTTGCTGCATAGACTTACATAGTTAAGAGAAATTTTTCAGGTCAAAACCATAGCTATTTATCATGCCCTGTTTTGTTTGAGCTTCTTTTTTGGCACATGTCATATTTCCCAACTGGATGTTCCCCAACAAGCTCCATGAAGACAACTTAACTGATCAGACAACATAACTGATATTTAGATATTTCTTTAAAGTTTACAAAGTACTCTACACCCATTATCTTATTTGAACTAAACACTAGCCTTTGAAAAAAAGGCACTTCTGGTGTTATTATACCCATTTTACAGATGAGTAAACTAAAGCTAAATGATTTATCCAGGGGTACACCATCAGTAATTATCTGAAGCATGATTCAAACCAAGGTCTTACATCAAGTTGAGCATTCTATCCACCACATTGAGAACTTACATGACTCAACCCCTGCATAATCACGTAGATAGTTTTGGAGAGTTGTCATGGCCAAAAAATAATGACTATCCTGAACCTGACCTTGGTGACAAACCTTTCTGAGCTTATCTAAGTTGATCCTCAGACAACAGACATGTCATCCCTTACTAGGTTCTTACATTGCTAGACTCTAAGTAGGTCAAACCTCTGAGAGCTTGGACTCTGCCAGCACAGTGATTGGGCAGCGAGGTGGCGCAGTGGATAGAGGCCAAGAGTCAGGAATACCTGCATTCCAATATGGCCTCAGAGCAGTGTGACCCTGGGCAAGTCACTTATCTCTGCTTCAGTTTCCTCACCTATAAGACGATCTGGAGAAGGAAATGGCAAAACACTCCAGAATCTCTCTAAAGAAAACCCAAAATGGGGTCATGAAGAGTTGAACACATCTAAACAACTTTCTCAATGAGCATAGTCATTAAGCCTCTAGAATCAACTTCATGACGAAGCATCAAAAAATGCCTTCTGTAGAGGATGTAAAAAACCTCAGGAAAGACATTAAGTACTCTTATGAATATGAGGCGGTTTTTTTTTTATTGACAAAGGGTACAGTCCCAGAAGGGCTTAGACATGGTATATAATAGTGTGGGTTCAGATGATGCTATATCTGGTCCTGTTCAGGAACCACAACCAAAACCATGCTTTCTTTTCACCTGGAGAGTTACCTACTGTGTCCTTCCCCATTCACCATTATACAAGGGGTTTAATCTCTTCTATATCAACTATGCAATGAAAGACTCTTCCACAGTTTTTCTTGAGGTTTGGTATTTGACTCAAATTTATATCCCACTGGACATAACCAATGTGTAACAAAAAGAGAGGCTCTAAACTGCCTCAGTGGTGTTCTCGAGCACTCCAGCTCCAATTAGCCCAACCCAGATTGTAGTGTGCAGGTTTAAGTGGCTGGCTGTTCATTCTTTTCTCATTTACTCAATAGCCTGGCTGAGTCCTGAGATTCCTGGATCCATTTCTCCTGATCAAAACCAATGGTCATCACCCCATGTGAAGCAATGGGGCTAAGGCAGAAATACTTAGCAAAATCCCCGAAATGTCCTGCCATATAATGTAACTGGAAATGCAAATATAAAAGAAGGAACTATAAATAGAAGGAGGCTAATTAAACAGGAAGGAGTCTAAATACTGTTGCCCAGAACTCCCAGTATTTATTCTTGGGTTTTTTTTCTCTCCATGTCCAGAATAATGTTCCAGTGCCAACTCTGAACAGATGTAGTGTCAATTGGTGGCATGTTCTCTCTATACAAGTAGATTAGATTAAGGGAATGATGCCCTGTTTGGTGATACTTGAAGGGCTTTCCTGATGCTTCCCTATGAATTTAGTTACCCAAACTGCCAGCTTGTAGAATCATGTAGTTGGAATGGATCTCCTAGGTTATCAAGCACAAACTCTTTTTCTTGCCTATTTTGTACCAGTTATTTGTACAATGGGGTCCATGTTGCCCCCAAATACCAAAAACTCTTTGAAGACAAGGGCTAAGTCTTATCTAAATTTTATGAACTCTACAATTCTTAGCATACTGCTCTGCAGACAGCAGACACTTTATAAATGTTGGTTGAAATGAACCTAGTTCAACCCAGTTCAGCATACTTTGGAATTTCTCCTTGAATTTGGAATTACTCCTTGGATTTGGAATGCTACTTGAATTGACTTTCAAGTCATGGTCAGTTTTTAGCCTTTGCCCTAACGTTGAAGGGACCATTGTTCTTTCACCTTCATCATCCTGAAAAGAACTATGAGAATATAAGATTAGTCTGTCTTTTGAATGGCACTCTCTTGCTAGGGAGATTGCAGTCTTTGTCCAAGTTTCTAGATGACTAGAATTAGAAAGTCCTCCCGAACTCTTGACAATTCCTGATTATCAACCTGTTTGCCCCTTAAATCATATGGTGGTGATTGTGGAAGGAGGGGACCACTTCTAATAGCCGCAAAGGGCTATATGGGTCAGAACCACTATGGCTGCCTTCCACTTCCCTCTCACCCCCACATATCCTTTATTATTTGACTTGTAAATGAATGAATGACAAATAAATAAATAAGTAAATGGAGTAAGGAAAAAGAAAAAAAAGTCTAGACGGACTGGGTTGTGAGGCCATCTATTGTTTCTCTCAAATCCTTTGTAGTAAATTCCTGCCTTTCATATAATGATAATAATAACAACATTTTAAGGTTTATGAATCACTTTGTATATATTATCTCATTTGACTCTCATAAAAACTCCTGAGAAGTAGGTGCTATTGTTATCCCCATTTTGTAGATGGGGAAACTGAGGCTCAGAGGGTTAATTGACCTGGCTTCTATGACATGACTACTAAGTTTCTAAAGCAGTATTTAGGATTTAGATGTTCTTGTCTTCAAATCTATGCTACCTAACTGCTTTATAATGCCACTTCATGAGCTAGTAACAAATACTCCCAGGCTTGATTTCACAGATTCTTCAAACTTGAAAGGACAGTAGAGTTTACCTAGTCCAACTCTATTCTTTTATAAAAGACCTGGATTCAGGGGTGGCTAGGTGGCACAGTGAATGGAGCACTGGCCCTGGAGTCAGGAGGACCTGAGTTCAAATCTGACCACAGACACTTCACACAAAAAAACTAGCTATGTGACCTTGGGCAAGTCACTTAACCCCAACTTCCCCCTCCAAAAAGCCAAAAAAAAAAAAAGACCTTGATTCAGATCCTGACTTGCTACCAGTTTGATCTGGACCAGATCATTTCCCTTCTCTGTGGGCTTCCTAACCTGGGGTCTATGAATTGTATTCCAACATTATTGGTCTCTTTGGTAATCCTGTGTATCTTATTTCATACATTTAAAGCCATTATTCTCAAAAAGGGTCTGTAAGTTTCCCCAGTCCACTGCCAAAGGGAATCAGTGATACACACACACACACCCCTGGAGGATCTCTCAAATCGCTCTATGACTAGATTATTTTCAAAGTCTCCTCTAGCTCCAACTTTCTGGCATTCTAGGCAAGAGCTCTTTGGATAATTAAAGAAGGGAGAGGAGTTAAAGGTCATGACTTTTAAAGAGCTAAATTTCATCTATTATTATTTTTAAAGTAGAACTTTACTGTTGTTGGGCTGCTCAGCCGTGTCCAACTCTGTGTGACCCCACAGACAAAGTTCACAGCGTTTTCTTGGTAAAGATACTGGTGTGGTTCGCCACTTCCTTCTCTAGTTTGCTCCCACTTTACAGATGAGGAATTGGGGCAAATAGTGGTTAAATGACTTGTTCAAGGTCACACAGCTGATATGGATCTGAGGCTGAATTTGAACTCAAATTTTCTTGACTCCAGACCTGGTACTTTATCTACTGCACCACTGAGCTGCCCCCAGCCTAGAACCAGTTTGCATAATTTAGTTCCAAGGAAATAATATTTTGGGTGAAAATTGTTTCAGTCTGATGAAAATGAGATGGGTTCCCACAAGAGCCAAAATTCAAACCATTAAAACTAGTTTTGGGGAGACCGTGACTTTTACAGTTTGCATTGTCTTCCTGAGAGTTTCATAATAGCTGACCTTTTTAGATCAGAGTTAACAAAGTGCTTTAAATACATCCGTTCATTCCAGGTGCACAATGATCTTGGTTCTACGGCTATGATTATCTTCATTTTATAGATGAGGAAATAGAGTTTCAAGAATTGTGATTTGCAAGTGGTAACCAGCTAGTAACTGGGACTCTATGTGGCACAGTGGATATAACAATGCCAGGCCTGAAGTCAGAAGGACCTGAGTTCAAATCCTGCCTCAGACACTTATTAGCTGTAAGTCCCAGAGAAAGTCACTTAGCCTTGCTTGACTCAGTTTCCCTCATCTGTAAAATAAGCTGGGGAAGGAAATGGCAAACCACTCCAGTATCTTTGCCAAGAAAACCCCAAATGGGGACATGAATAGTTGTATGCAGTTGAAAAGACAGAACAACATCAAACCCAGCTTGCAAGTAGAGGCAGAAATTGAGCCCAGGTCTCTTTGATTCCAAGTCTAGAGCTCTGTCCACAACACCATTAGCCTCTTTTTTAATGCCTGCTATTTATTTTATCCTGAACTTAAGAAATAAAATAAGCATTTCCATAATAGAAAAAAAGAAACTGTAAATCTATTATGTACAATTTGCTATTACTTTTAAATATATACAATAAAGTTTTCATGTACCTTTCTTTTTTTCCTTTCTTCTCCCCCTTTAGAGATGGCTACTATTATACACAAATGTGTGAATATACCATTATATATATATATATATATATACATATATATACATATATATGCAATATATAAACATATACATACACACATACATACACATGCCATTCTATGCATACATTTATCAGTTCTTTCTCTGGCTTCTTTAAGGGATAGATACTGACCACTTCTTTGAATTTTCTGGGTCATTGTGAAGTTTTATCTTATTCGTCAAGTACTAGTTTCCCTAACTCAGCTTGACACACACCAATACGGGTACTAACAGCTTGTCTTTTTGTCTCTTGGTAATTGTAGCATTAGAGAGATTGGATGAAGAACAGCAGAATCACACAGGGATAACAGGTAACAAACTTTATTACTGTTCGAAAGGAGAGATGATTAGCTGCCCACAGGGAGTTGGCTCACTGATTGTGAGGCCCCCACTTGCCCTAGGCTGAGCACCAGCACACACTAGGGTGGCTTTTGAATGTGGAACCGTGAAATGCCTTTCACCTTCTGGTTGAAGATGCAGAGCCCTTCACGGCTCAAAGTTTCTACAGAATTTTAGGCAGTCAACAAGGCATCAGATAGAAGATTGTCCTGTCCTCCCTAGGGGAAGAGAATAGGATGGTCAGAACTAATGAAATGAGAGGCCTTTGTAAATTGCCTAATAAGGAGTGAGGAGTGAGGGGCAGGGGCATAGGTAACTTAACCCCCATTGTGCCAATCCGACAAGAGACTGGGGAAGGGGGTAATGCCCTGTCTCTTGGTTTATTAGTCTTATTATACTTGCTTCTTTGGGGTATCTGGGCCATGCCAATTAAATAGTTTTACCACAGTTCACAGTACATTTTGTAAATCCAACTCAAGAAATTCAGGTAACCAAGAGGTAGTTTGGAAAACAACAGGTTAGTTACCTCTTCTCCATTCTCTCCTCCAATCTGTTTTGTGTGTGAATTTGTACTCATGTCTGACTCTTTGTGAATCCATTTGGGGCTTTCTTAGCAAAGATACTTTGTCATTTCCTTCTCCAGCTCATTTTCCAGATAAGGAAACTGAGGCAAACAGGGTTAAGTGATTTGCTCAAGGTCACACAACTAGTAAGTGTCTGAGATCAGATTTGAATTTAGGAAGATGAGTCTTCCTGATTCCAGGCTTGGTGCTCTCTCCACTGTGCCCTTAGCTGGCCCTAAATGTAGCTATTAATTGATTTTTGAATTTAAAAAAATCAGACCTGTGATTTCATTGGCATCGGGAGCTCTCAGTGAAAAGTTTGACTTGTCAATCAGGGGTGGGAAACCTGTGGCCTTGAGGTCACATGTGGCCCTTTAGGCCCTTGGGTGCAGCCTTTTTGACTGAGTCCAAGTTTTGCAGACCAAATTATGAATGGGATTTGTTCTAGGAAGTTTTGATTCAGTCAAAGGGCTGCACTTGAGGACCTAGAGGGCCACATGTGGCCTCAAGGCCAAAGGTTTCCCACCCCTGGTTAGTGATTTAGGACCACACAGATGGTACAGAATCAGAGATGAGACTTAAACCCAGGTCTTTCTGACTAGAGGTTCATTCTCTGTCACCATGCAATTCTTCCTCTTTTCACTGATGGAAAGGTAATTATTAAAAGACTTGGAACCCAACTTAATACATCATTTGTCTGTGGGCTTGTTGTAGTACGTATCAGTTAAAAAAGCACTTCCTGATGACTGCTCCCCATCCATCTTCACCTAATATAATAAAACCCTGTTAAAATCTAATTAATTTTCCATGAATTTGGATAAATCCACAGGTACACACTCCCTGAAATGTAACAGGACATATAAAGTTCACTGTAACCCTGGCACCACTCTGTGTATGCAGTAGGCATGTAATAGTGTCTCGATTTGGCCAGCCTTGTTTCTGAAGTAGATATTGGCTCTGTCAACAGTTAAATGGCCTTAAGCTGTGATAGTGTGACCCAACTAAGTATTTTTACATTGTCTTAGCACAAGCCACTGCAGAATCATAGATCTTTTCACTTCATGGACCCCTTTAGAGCATTCTCTGGTATTTCTAACTGCCACCACTTCGTCACTGAAGTCAAGAAAATTCATTCTTAAAACCTGTTTCTAAAACTAGTTAGATGGGTGACTTTGCATAAGTCACTTAACCTTATTGAGTCTCAGTTTTCTCATCTTAAACATGGGGGTAATAATTAGTACCTCTCATAGGATTTTATATGGGTCAGATAAAATAATGTAAAATTTTTTGAAGACTTCAAGGTATTATATGAAGGTTAATAGTAAGAAAAACTAACATCAGAAGGCAATACATTTGGGTGAAGTTACCCTTACTCTTTCCTTTTTTTTAAAAAAAAAGCAGTATTATGTGACTCGAGTTTGGCCTGTTCTAGGAGGCCAGAATTCTGTGGGCTTTTCTTTTGTTTAAGAAAATTAATGATTCCTTCCATTGTCCTGTGTCTGTGCCTTCTCCTCCTGAACCTATCTTGACACAAAAAGTAAGCTCTACACAAATCACCAAAGTTGGATCCTTGACAAATCTTGGCTTCTCTCACAACTGACCTTTGAAGTGACAGGAGATAGGTAGCTTTTCCTACCCAGAAGTCTTTTTCCTAAACCACCTGAAATAGCTCATTTCCTTTTATCACATTGCCTAAAATAAATATTTACTTGGTTTAACTAGCTTTTATAACTCAAGGACCTGGGTACTGTCCAGAAGATATCAGATCCTCACACTTTAGTATGAAATAGTCAAAGCCTTGTGTTTCTCTTGTCTAGTTGAACTTAATCAAAATGAGGAGGTGGAAGTTTTGTGGCAGGGGAGCACTCAGAAGGAAGAGGTGGTAATTGGAGTGTAGGATTCTGTGGTGTGATACTAAGTTAGGGTAAAGCACAGCCTAAGGGAATTGAGTCATAGGCTCATAATAACATAAATCTCTAGCTCAGTGGTTCTCAACCTTCCTAATGCTGCGACCCTTTAATACTCGTATGTGGGCGTATCTGCATGTGCCTGGAGACAGAGAGAGGAGCTGTGTTTTGGTTCCTAAGACCATTAGAAATATGTGTTTTCCAATGGTCTTAGGTAACCCCTGTGAAAGGGTCGTTTGACCCCCAAAGGGGTTGTGACCCATAGGTTGAGAACCACTGCTCTAGCTGGAAGAAACCTCTGAATCATTTTTGTCTGATCACCTCATTTTATAGATGAGGACACTGATATACAAGGAAGTTAAGTGACTTGCCCAAGGTCACATAGCTAGTAAACATCAGAGTCCTACAGAGAGATTTCCCTCCAAGCTGAACTTAAGTTCTCTGTCCAGTGAGGTCTCACATTCTAACAGAATGAACAACATGCAAAGATCCTCACATACGAGACATAAACAGTTTGAATGGAAGGCAATCTCAGAGGGTAGATACATTTAAAAAAATGCTACTTTTCTTCCAGGATTGTATTTTCATAGAGAGTGTGAAAGTACACTATCTGTACGCTATTAAGTATGCTGCTGTCCTTGACAATTCACTGGCTGATGATTTTTCAAAATTAAGTAGAAAATATTGAAATGAAGGTGTGAGTCGATGTGTTTATGTTTATTAAAAATCATTGCATCTATGGTTAAGCTATATTTAACACATGTGGGTAGTGGTTCAAACGAGCCTAGCACCTGTAATTAAAAAGTCAGGTGGCCAAATTAGTTACTAAGTCAGAGACAGCCAGGGGGAGGTTAATTAGAATCAAGTCTGAAACAGTAACCTATTGTGTCTCAAGCATAAAAAGTGGAGCAAACCCTGAGAGATAGGTTTATTGCTTGGGACTACAAAGGAGATGCCACTCCAGGAAAAAAAAATTATATTAATAGAGACTGACTATTCTGGGAAACTTGATTCAAATCATTTGTTAAATTCAGGACATTTGGCCTCATTACCTGAAGAGCAAAATTTTTATTAATATGATGACCTTTAACTGCTTAGTATCTACCAAAAATAAGCTGAGGTATAGGGTCAAATAAAATGATTACTGTCAATTTAAACATTTCTCCTTGTACCTGTAAGGCTTTAACTGTGGTTCTAGCAAGAGACTATTTGTCTCATGTCTGAGAATCAGCCAAAGTGGAGAGAGGGGCTGCGTAATCTCTGAAAGCAAGGGTAATGTGACCACTGACATAGTGTACTTGAGAGGACAAGGAACATCTCAGAAGATGTCAAGGACACAGTTGGATCTGGCCTTGTGCTGTAATTGTGTGGCTTATAGCACAGTCCGATGAATGAGACTTTAATTGGAGACACACACATGACCCAGGAGAGCACAAGCATATGCAAAGGGAACAGTACCAGGTGACCAGTTTCCTCCAAGATGCATGGATGTACCACAATGAGTTATGATTTAGCTGTTACTCTTCCTCTTTCAGAACCCCACATTTCTACAATTGTAGTAAAAAGGGCAAAAGACCAGCTCAGAAGCGTAGGCTTTTCTTATGTATTATCCATAGGTAGTCTCAGAATGGGAGAGGCTAGTGGCACCAGGAGCTCCCTTCATGTCTCATGGAATGACTTCCAGATTGTGTTAGCTTTCATCACCAGAAGGTTAGCTCCCAAGTGATGATATTTTTTGCTCACCATAACACGCAAATTGGACAAAATACAAAATGGTCTTCTGTTCTATTCACTCACTTATGATTCTATAGTGATAGTGGTAGTATAGGAGAAAAGATAAATGAGGGTGTCAAGAAACAAACAGTATTTAGAACATCTATAAATAGAAATTTGCCCGTGGATGTCCTTGAGTAGGTCAATCAACCAATCAATCAATATTCATTAAGCACCTACTATGTTCCAGGTATTACGTGCTGGGAACATAAAAAGTGACCTTTATCAAACTACCCATGGGTTTCCATGTTACTGAAAGAACTGAAATACGTCTATATCAATCTTCTGACTATAAAGAAAACTTTTAAGATATACAGACATTGGAGCTAAATGGAAGGATGAGTCATTGGTTCTTCTCAACTACACAGCTAACAGAGTAAGTAGAATTGAATTCTTTGTGTACCCAAATGCAGTTGAAATAAGAAGTATCACTTCACCATGCAGTTAGTCATCTCCCTAGCAATCTTCTTTGGAGAAGTCTAAAACAGTGCAAAACTGTTGCCACAGCAAGGGATCATGAAGGGCTCAAAAACGCCTTATGCCAAAATACTTATCCTTGCTAAGCTGAGAAAGCTGAGCAGCCAAAAGCAATGCATCATTTAGAAATGAATTTACAAACTATTAAGGAGGACGACTGAAGACTAGAGACAGAATTGTCTCATAAAACAGAAAGAATATTTGAGGAGAAAACAAGTCTGCAGAAAGCTTGCCCTATGATCATCCCAAAGGCATCAGTAAATGAAAGAATAACAAAGAGATCTGAATGGGCAGAGTTAGGCCAGGTGTTAGAGTGATTTATTCTCATTGGCGATAACAGAATTACTAGACTTAGACTCTGTGTCATACATAGATAACCACTTAACATATCCTTATAATAGGGTAAATACATTTAAAAAAATTTAATGCAACTTAATTTTTCTTGAATGATAGAGAAGGCACATTAGGTTCCATATTTAAAACATCAATCTTCATTGTCCATTACCATGGGAAATTCTGATTGGAGTTTTCTGGTTATTTGGATTGTGGCTATGTGAAAATTGATTTAGGTGGCTAGATATCCATAGGAGAGAAATCTCAGCCATAATTCCGGTCTACGTTAGGGGAAGAAAGGAGATTGCTTGGCAGAAAGTAAATATAAGATCAATCTAATAAGAACTGAAATTTATATAGTGTTTTAAGTTTCCCAATGTATTTGATGAACTTAATCTCATTTGAGTTTCACAACAGCATTGTAGCCAGGGTACTCAAGGTTTTATTATCCCATTTTGACTAGTAAGCAAACTGAGGCTGAGGGGTTAACTTACCTTTTCATGGTAGACTAGCTAGTAAGCCTCAAAGACAAGATTTGAATCCAGGTTTTCCTGATGCCAAATATAGCACTATCCACTGGTGCTATGTTATTTCTCATATAGAATATATTGATTAAATCTCTTGAGTTACTTCACTAAAAGTAAGATTATCTTCCAGCCACTAGTCTATATGACTTTAAAAAATTGCTTGGAGAAGCATAAAAGTCAACTATTTATTTGATTAGCCAAGAAGATTCTTCATGAACAAATTGAAATGAACTTTCCATCTTATCTCAGTCTTCCTTTGAAAAAGTCAACCAAATCCTTTGATATATTTTCATTTTTACAGGAAAATTTTCAGATAAAATCCTCCTGGTCAGACATCATTCTATCAAGTGCACACCCTGCCTTATCTTTAGCATTTTCTCTGCCTCCATGGTGACAGACAACACAGAGGAAGAAAGATGTTTGGGGCCAAAGATTGGGAACACTTGCCTCGTGGAGACCCACCCCTAAAGTCAAGCTCAGTTTTCCTTGGATTCTTAAAGCCATTTTCCATCTAAGAGAAATATAAACCTCATGCTTTTGAGTCACTTCAACTTATCATCAAAATATTATTTGAGAACAATTTGACTTCTAAAAAGCATTTTTAACCTTTTTAATTTGCCATTTTCAGTCTGTTTCTTAAAAAAATAGAATTATGTGGTATTGTGGATAAGAAGTTTGAATATCGAGATACTTAGGAAAAGCTTGACAATTGCTTTTTTTTTTTTTTAATGTGGTTACAGCCTAAGTGCCTGTTGAAGCAGCCAAAAAAGATTAAATTATATTAAAGATAGTTTTAGAGTTATAAATTCTGTTCTGTCCAATTCATTATAAATTGATAATCCACATATGGGTGTATTTATAAAGGTATGCATAGATATGCATATAACAATAATAATTCACTTGTCTATGTATGTGATGCTATGGTTTACAAAGGATTTTACTCATAGCACTCTTGTGAGGTGGATGGCACCAATTTTATTACGCCCATTTTGCAGATAACAAAAATATGGCTTAGAAAGGCTAGTAAATGCCAGAAGCTAGCATCATTTTATTACGGTTCTTGATTTATAGTCTATTATTCATTCCCTTGCTGCCTTTCTCTTCTTGTTTCCTTTTCCCTTCTCTATTGCCTCTGCCTCTCCATCTTTCTTTATAGGTCTCTTTCTTTTATACAAGACAACATTCAATGAACTAGGATGTTCACGAATACCCTATTTTGAGCTATTCTGAATAAATAAGAGTTTACTCTGTGTGGCAAGAATCTCTGTTTTAGATTTTACGTTTTCTCTAAATTTCACACATTGATTCTGAGGTTTGAAAACATGTATTAAACTATTGTGCTTTTGGAATATCTTTAAAAACATCATGCCCTAATCTGATTTTATTATAAGCTTATTAGAAAAGATCAAAGAACCCACCAAGAAATTGTGGAACTAGTCTGAAAAACATAGGCAAAAAACATTGGCATTTGTGTACCTAAATGCAGTTCAAGCAAGAAATATCACTGCACCATACAGTTAGTCATCTCCCTAGCCATCTTCAGTGTAAATGAGTGAAGTGATGACTAAGTCTAGTTTTTGGAGAAGTCTAAAACAGTGCAAAGCATAATTCCCTTGGAGAACAATGGAATCTTAAAACTTGATAAAATGGCACCTGTGGGAACAACTGATGACCCATCAGATGGCATCTTTCTGGGCCTCAGTGTCCTCATCTATAAAATGGGAATATTATTAGCACCAACCTCATAGGTTGTTGTGAGAATTAAGTGAGACTTCATGGAGAAAAAAAGAGAGGTTTATCTATCTATCTATCTATCTATCTATCTATCTATCTATCTATCTATGTAAAAAGTATGTGATTAGACTGAGGAGTAGGCAAAGCAAATCTTTGGGATGCCTCCTCCATTCAATCATTCATCAGATATTTTTGGAAGCTCTTCCACAGATTAGGCACTATCCTAAGCTCCATTAGGGATCATAGGATTGTAGATTTATGACTAGCAAGGACTTTAGAAGGCATCAAGTTCAACCACCAAATTTTACAGGTGAATAAATGGAGGATTAAGAGCTTAAGTAGGTAGGACAAGTAGTAAACATTAGGGATGGATCTGAACTCAAGTCCTCTGACTCAAGCCAATGCTCTTTTCAATGCACCAAGCTGAAATATGAAGAGGTATAAAGCCTAGTACTTGCTTTCAGGAAGCTTCTGATTGCCCCAATTCCATTCTCCCCCAACACATACACACATTCACACCTTCACTCCAGGCACTTAGTACTTATATGATTCCTCTTTATGCCAAGTATCCTCCACTATAGACCCCCAGTGTGCCAATCTTTCTGAGTCCCTTTCACTAGATATTTCCCTCTCTGATCCCTGTAACAAAACTTCCCTGTCTTGTATTCCATTCCCTTAGGGATCACCTTGATGTCTGGTTAACTAACCTGATAACCTGATTCTAGGAAAATGTCCATGGTTGGTAATGATAATGGTTAAATGTTCAATACTCCTTAGAAAATAATGGCTTTTTAATGAAGGCTTTCAATACCTTAACCTAAAGAAATAAGTTTATTGATCTTAACAGTGAAATAAAGGGATGAATAATGAAGAAAGTTTAGACCCCATGACTAGGGAAAAGATAAGAGGTGATTTTTTTCATCAGGGTGAGTAGGAGTAAAAGGGATTCTTTCACAGAACCTCTAAATCACCTTGTAATCCTTGAGTAAGGCCAATGGCACTCCCAGGACATTTCTCCTTCAATGCGGCAGAAAGAGTCCACAATTTCTATCTGAAACAAGAAGATTTAGAGGGGGTGACAGTGGAAGCAGTAAAAAGAACCATCTGACTACTGTGGGGAGAGCAGTAATGCCATTGGTGTAATTGTACCAGTATAGATGTGGTCTATCCCAAAGAAAATCCAGTTTCTACCCCTTAAAGGGCTTGGTTAGCCAGGTCTAAGAATGAGGGAGAGGGAGATTTATGGCGACAGAATTTGAAGGGAGGTAGAATTTCATTGCATGGTACAGACCAGCTGGAAGACTGATAGTAGTCTTTAGACCTCTAAGGAGAGGGGGGATTCCTTCCAGATTTTGGCATCCTAGAACATCTCCCCTCCTTAGTCATAGCATTGATTGTATTTTCCATTGTCTGCCCTTTTTATCTGAAATGTTAAAGGGTAGGACTCTAAGGACTAACATTTTATAATCCTATGACGTGTTGATCTATTTGTTTTGTTTTATGATTTTTTTATTGTATTATTGGAAACAGAAACCATAGGAGTACTGGCCTCTTTATATGCCAGATTAATTCATTTTCAGCAATAGTGTAACTATTAGTGATAGGGTTAATCTGGAAATTTTTTTTTATGTTCTTGACACTTAGTTTGGTAGAATTAGCAGTTTTGGTGGTCAGGGCAAGTAACATCTCAAGCATTTTTTTAAAAGACAAATTCAGTTGCTGTGGGGTGGGTGTTAAGCTGGGAAGTGGCTTCTTTAGGAGGAAACAGCACATCTGTTAACTTCCTATTTTAACTGATTATTATTGTGAAGTAGATGCTGATGAAAATGCTTTCAGTGATCTCTAAATTTCATCACCCTTGAGTAACGACCCAGCCATTAGGACTCTGCAGTTGTCCAAGGTTAAGTGAAACAATCAGTTAGCTGATTGAAAGTTATTTTTCAATAACATTTTGAATAGGATGCATCAGCAAAAGTTATAGCCCTGAGCCAATCAGCCTTTAGCATTACAAAATAAAACCTTTTAGTATGACAAAGTAATAATAACAACAAAGCATTACATGGTGTTCTAAGTAGAATTATTGCCTCCTCTCATATGAAGATCCAATTTTGTGGCTATGTTACAAACAATGCAGTCAGAATATAAGATTATGAAGCAGCCGGGTTATAGTATCATAGCTCATTTCACTCAAAACTAGGTGGGCAACATCTGCCTTAGGGTGAGGGTCTAATCTGAAACAAATAAGGGGTATAAGCACAAAAAAAAGCAATTCTAGGATGTGGGAAGGTGGATTCCAGGCTTGGGGGCATGCTAAGTAATGAAACAGAGATGAGCAATTGAAAATATGAGTGTGGCTCTTCAACATGAATGGAAAGTCCTTGAAGCCAGGGCCTGTTCTGGTTTTTTGTTTTTGTTTTTGGATTTGGTTTTTTTTTTTTTTTTTTGGTCATTGAATCACAAGAACCTAGTACAGTGTCTTGCATTTAGCAGGGATTTAGCAAATGTTTGTTAGACTGAGTTGAAAGAACATTTTTCAAAGAAATAATAGCTTATCCTGGGATTAAATGCAATTGAATGAAAAGGTAAATGACGCGGTATGACCTGGAGATGATGGTGATGGGATCATTATTGCTACTGCATAGAAGGATCTGTCTTGCTCTCTTATCTCCGTGGAGATCTACTGGGTAAGAAAAAAAATGATGCACAGAGAGAAGCTAGCACAGCACATTCTGAGACTCCTACTATGCGGAAAACATTATTCCTCCCAATTCTGAGGTTGTAATGATCTGAAACAGGATAAACAGCTGTATATACTTACGCTTCCTTTTACTCTTCTTATATATTCTAATTTAGACTCCCACAAGAACAATGACAGTCCTGAGAGCCGAGACAGACAACAGATGAGGCACATGAGCAGACAAAGTAGACTGGGGATACTGGAGCACATGAGGGCTAACACATGCAGCAGTATGAATAGATGCTATGCCCAACCAATATTGCCCACAACAAGCTGAGGATCTACAGTTACTGTAAATCTTGTTCTGGTGAGATGTGTGTGTGTGTGTGTGTGTGTGTGTGGTGTATAATATTATCTTCCCTGATTTCCTTTAATCCCCAAAGTTACCCACTCACACTCCCATTTCTTTCTTTTTTTTTTTTTTTGCTTTTTGGAGGGGGGAGGGCAAGGCAAGGGGGTTAAGTGACTTGCCCAAGATCACAGGGCTAGTAAGTGTTAAGTGTCTGAGGTCAAATTTGAACTCAGGTTCTCCTGACTCCAGGGCCAGTACTCTATTCACTGCACCACCTAGCTGCCCCCACTTTTTTTTTGGCAAGGCAAGTGAGGTTAAGTGACTTGCCCAGAATCACAGTTAGTAAGTGTCAAGTGTCTGGTCTGAGGTCAGATTTGAACTCAAATTCTCCTGACTTTAGGGCCAGTGATCTATCCACTGTGCCACCTAGCTGCCCCATTTCTTTTTATAAGCCTCAGATGTTCATACTCAAGACATTTTTAAGCACGCTGAAGACTTGAGGGGTAGGAGACATACAAAGAGAGTTTATGAGATTTTTTGCATTTTAATTTCATGTTATTAAAACAATATGATGACAACATACCAAATGACTGGATCCACAGATAGCAAGAGAAGAGATCAGAGAAAGGGAAATACCTTTAAGGGGTGGGCCATGAGCCAAATATGGAAATAGGAAATTGAATATTGTAGCAATTCTTCAACATCTAGGCTTTGGAGTCTTGGAGCTGGGGGAAAATGTCACATATGTTAGGGGTGTAGAAAGTTACTGGGGCATTTTAAGGCTGCTAAACCCACTAAAATGTGACTAGCCAGAGCGTATTTGCATCAGACCTAGAGAAAAGCTCAAGTGGAGCATTACTTGGTGGCCAAATCAGATATTCACTCTAAGTTAATTAAACTCTTGGCTGCCTCTTTATGGAACTGCACACGTGGGCAAATACCACAGTACTGGTATTTACTTAGTAATGTATGTTTATTTTGTAATATGTTCTATATGCTTATGTTATCTGTTGAGTTAACTAGTAGAAAAGTCATATTATTAAACATAATGGGCCTTTCGAGCATTTTATTTCTTTAAATTACCCATATGTCTTTAAATACCCTTCATATACTGTGAAAAGATGACCTTCTTGGATTTACAGACAAAGCTGTCCTAACATGAGGTCTTGGTTGGTTTGGCCAACCCAGCCAAATTCATTTACACATTTTAATCACTTTCAAAATTTGTTATCCTTTGGTAGACTTCAACAAACATGCCAATGCTCCTAATATAGGCAACTCTGTTCTAGTCAATAAAATTACCTCAGTCCAAGAAATGACACATACAGTCTCTGCCTTTGAGATGTTTACAGTCAAGGTGTGGAGACATGCACATATACACACAGATAGCCAATCAATCAATTAGCACACAGGCAATTAATCAACCAACAGACACTTACTAAGCACCCATTGTCTCAGTATTGTGCTAATCACTTTAGACACAAAGACAAAAAAAATGAAACAAACTCTACTCTTAAGGTATTCGTATTCTATTGGGGAAGAACAAATACACAAACAGAGTCTTCTAGATAGATACATGTGTGCGCACAGAATGAACAGAAAATACAATGCAGTTAAATAAAAAGTAGTTCTGGAGGAAAGTAAGGGAGATAATCACTGCAAAGTCAAGGAGAAGGGAGATGGAAAGCCATAAGTGAGGAACAGACAGAAGGCTGGTTTTTACCATATAGTAGAATGTACTGAAGAGAGTAATATATAAGGAGGCAGGGAAGATGGGTTGGGGCTTGCTCTGAAGGGCTTTACAAGCCACAGAGAGGAGTTTAGATTTTGTCCTAGAGCCAATGAAGGAATGGTACAAACAGTAAATGATGCATCTCTGAGGAGGAAATAAAACTTGAGACCTGGAGAAATCAAAGAAATGGAGGAAGCATGACTTGAGCTAAGGTTGAAGAAAGGAGAGAGCTTAGAAGCATGGCTAGGAAGTGAGTGGGCATTCTAGTGAGGAAGAGCAGCAAAAACATTTGGGGGAGTAGACAAGCATGGCTGGCATGAAGGGGTCAAATAAGAGTAAAGGAGGAATATTGCTTAGGTTGGGGTCAGAGTGTAGGAAACTTTTCATATCAGGTGAAGGAATATGAATTTTGTCCCATGAATACTGGGAGGCAATTAATTTTTTGTGTGGAGTTTAATGGATGCAAATGAATGGTTTATTAAGGTTAATTTGACAGTAGTATACATAATTAATTTGAATGGGTACAACTGTTTAGAGAGTATTGTCATAGTTTGGTGGTTGTAGGATTTGAAAGCAAGGCATATTATGAGAAAAAATTGATATCCAGATAAAAAGAAATATGATGTGGTTAAGACTTTTAATTGAAATGTACATCCATGTTTTCATTTGCTTCTGAGTTTTAAGGATGTGGCAATCCCAATCATAGATATCCTTACTCTTATTCATGCAAGATTCCCAATAGCATTCTGAGTATTAGCATTCCCCACAGCTATTGATGGATACATTGTAATTCATTGTGTGTTCTGTTGGAGTAGTTGCACTGGACAGATGAAGAAGTTTTATTTTTAGGAGACTCCATTTCTGTACAGAATATATTTATTATAGAGATAACCTGTCATAATGAATAGAGTGCTGGGTTAGGAATAAAGAATGCTTGGGTTAAAAATCTCATCATGGACACTTACTAGCTATGCAGTCCTGGGCAAGTCACTGAATCTCTTTAGGTTTAAGGAAACTCTTAAGACTTACACACTACAGGGAAGAAACATGGGGCAGTGGAAAGAGTGCTAAGTTTGAAGTATGAAGACCTTGGTCTGGATTCCAGCTCTGTAATATATTACCTGAGTGACTTGGAACAAGTTGCTTAACTGCTCAGGACCTTATTATCTGTATCTGTAAAATGAGGGGTTTGAACCAGTTGACTTTCAATGTTCTTTCCCCAGATACCCTGGTGGTGGAATTCCCACACTGCTCACCAGGAGTTCCCCACGGCAAAAAAATGCAGATAATTCTAGTATGTGTATTATTTATTTAACATTTCCCAAAGTTCTTTATGGTATTTTGGAATGGAAGGTATTTCAACAGTAAGCAATATTTAACATGGACCCAATTAAATATAAGGGCATGGTTCAATTTATAAAGTAGCTGGAAAGAGACATTGGTAATAGGCTTATAAAATGGTGTATGCATTCTTAACATTCAGAACAAACTGAACATCAGTTTAAAAAATCATATCAAGAGAACAGAACTCATAATAACATCTTTAAAGGTTGTAATATTCTTTAGTTGAAGTCATTATATTGGATAATATGCTTAAGAGTAGGAAAAGGATTGCTTTACTAATGAAGATGAAGGACCCCCCAGATTCTCTTGGGAATCCTGATGACATCAGCTTCCTTCAGGGGAATTCTAAACTCATTTTATTTCTGATTCAATTAAATTTGAATCATTCCTGAGATTCAACCTACTTTTTCCAGCATTGCAAGTGACCAGTGGAGAATTGGATTAAGAAAATGTCACATTCCTTATATCCATATGAATTGTAAGAGGCAGATGAGGTAGGCATAGCTCTTCTCATAAAAGGTGTATTTGGACCCATGATATGTTTTCTTCTTTCTGGGTCTTAGTTTCCTCATTTGTGAAATGGAGATAGTAATGCTTGCATTATACTTTCTTACAGGAGTGATTGTGGAGAAAACCCTTTGTAAGCCTTAAACATTTTCACTATGAAAATGTGAGTTATTATTATTGCTGTTGCTGCTATTATATACTAGAATGGATGGTTGAAGGGTCTCTCTACACTTCTCTAGAAACCGCTACAATAAAAATGTGCTCCTATTTGGCTAGGATGATTTAGATCAGCAGTTCTCAACCTGCAGGTCATGCCCTCTGTGGGGGTCTAACGACCCTTTCACAGGGGTCGCCTAAGACCTTTGGAAAACACATATTTCCAATGGTCTTAGGAACCAAGACACCGTTCCTTTATCCGTCTCCAGGAGGGTCTGCCCACATACAGATATGCCCATACAAATATTAAAGGGTCGGGGCATTAGGAAGGTTGAAAAAAAGGTTTAGATGGAGTCATGTCTTTTGCTTCTAATGCTGGTTCTAGGGAATTATTTTACTGAATATACACTAGAGTCAGTATTCAGTTTATTTCAATCCATTGCCGAATGAAGAAGGAAATTGTGTGTGTGTGTGTGTGTGTGTGTGTGTGTGTGTGTGTGTGTGTGTGTGTGTAGAGGGGAACAGCACTTATTAGGACTTCTCTGATTCAGAAAAAAATCTGTCCTCAGTCATTAGAATTGATGGTCACCATGGACAGTTCCCAACTTTGACACTTTATTATCTGCGTGACCTTCAGCAAGTCAGGGGAAAGTAGTGAAAGACCTTTTTTGCTCTCTATAGACTAAAGAAGACAAGTCCTACTCCTCTCCCAATCCATTCTGGGACTACAAATTCCCTGATATTCACAAAGTGCCTGGGACTTGAAGCAGAAAAATTTTACTCCTCTTCTCCCAATCTAGCAAGAAAGAAGGCAGAGAGGATTCAAAAGACAGCTTGGAGACAGGCTGTCCTACCCTAGCCCCTCCCCATAAAGACACAAGAAACAGGTCCTGCAGAATTCCCAAATGGTTTAACTAGTAAATCCCTATGGGAGTCTGGGAGACAACTTGTATGTGGTAGTTCAAACAGTGTGCAGTTTGGGGTCTAAGCTGTGCTATACTTCCTATATGACCTTGGATAAATAACCTTCTGGACTTGAGTATCCCCATCTGTCTAAAAGGTAGTTGGCCTAGAAGATGGCTGAGATCCCCCACAGCTTTAAATTTGTGGTCTAAAGGTAGAGAGAAGGGATTTTTAGCTACGTTTTTACCGTTTTTAGCATCTGTTTTCTTATTCACAAGGTCAGGAAAAAAAAGATCTGAACATTAGTTAAGGGTATATAACCTTGACTGGTGAAATTGAATTAGGAAATGTTCTGCTGAGACTCCCTTAAAGGTCAGGAGCACCATAGGTCACTTTCTAAGGTATCTGACCTTTGTAATCCTTATATTCAAGCATATAGCACATAAACCACAGTGATCCAAGAAAACTGCTTAAGAATAGGGTTCATTTCATTCTTTGCATTTACTATCTCCAGGATAGTAGCAGAAGTATCTGGAAAATAGTAGGTATTTAATAAATGATTGTTGGTGGATGGATGAATATGGTCAAAATGGGTGTGGTCTTGAAGGAGCTTTGGGGTGGTGATTTGGGTGCTTATAGAGAGTATAATTACAGAAGATCATGACAAATAATGAGCCCAGCAAAATGAAAGGAGGGAAGTGGTAGGAGTGGGGAAATTTAAGAGAAAGGAGGTGAGTTTAGATTTTTGGGCATGAATTTTAGAGTGTGATTCTCAGATTTTGGCAGGCTCTTGGTGTGCTTGTTTCAGATCTATCCAATAAATCCCTTAAAGATGTAAGGTACTACATATTCTCTGACATTCACAAAGTGCCTGGGACTTGAAGCAGAGCTTGCGGCACCTGCAGGGGTCTCAATAAATAATTAACTAATGATAAAAATAAAAAATTAAAGGGTAACTCCTACAATGAGTTTGATTCTACCCTATTAAAATCCAGGTCACCCTCTCCAAAGCTTCCTGAGGTTGCTGCATGAGGAGTTGGCAGCCTCTCTTTACAGATGTGCAGATCAGAGGTTATAAGCGAGAGTTGTGGTGAGACGTTGTGCTGATTTCTTAGAAATGGCATGATGGTTGGTGGTTTAGGACAGCTCAGCCTCTTCTAAGCTAATATTACAATCTGTCTAATCAGTGACATTTTAGCAAAGTATATGCACTGACTAAAAAGACAGTCTTGGAGTATAATCGTTAGGGGAAGTTAAGAGCTGGAAGAAACTTTAAAAATCATTTTATGCCAAACCCCAAATTGTTCTTTTGCAAGGAATATAGACATTGGAGCTGATCACATTGAATCCTGCTCATGTCATTCTCTTGATATCATATGAACCTTTATGTGGAATGTCAGTTGGCATGGTTCCTTTCCTTAGAACTTTTGAACACATGAACATGGGAGGGTCAATCAATTATAGGATACTATGTGCTGCAACTACTCAGACTTTCAGAAAGTGTCTCCAAATTATGGCCCACAGAAACATAAGATCATGGAATTTTACATCTGGAGAGGATTTTAAAGATCATTTAAGCTGGGTCCCTAATTTTATAAATTAGGAATCTCAGGCTCAGAGAGGGAAATTTGCCTATTGTTAAAGAGGTAGAAATTCTGCACAGTGTAAATAAAAATTCAAATTTAAATATAAAAGAATATACACATAACAAATGATTATTACATATGACATTGGGTAGGTGAGTGAATGGAAATAGATTTGTTTTTCTCTATTTTACTTCAAAATTTCCCTGACCTCTTATTCCTGGGGTATTTCAGCATGTGAAGGATTCTAGAAATACGTTTCAAGCATTCTCTGTTTGGGAAGCATTCCTTTAGAAGTATGGATATATAATAGGTGGGAGAGGAGTTCAGTAAAACCACTGTAATGTCTGGGTCAAAAATAGCACCTACTTGGTACAGAAGTATGACAAAGCCACAATAAATGGATGGCCTGCGGGGAAAATATGAAGAGATTTTATTTTTATCTTTGACTTTCTCCCTTAACCTAACAGTGTTCCTCCCTTCCATTATTAGGATCCATGATCTCCTTCCTTAATGCTTCATCATTCTGGTCTTTCTCTCCTGATGTCTTGTATTACCAATTTACTCATCCAGGGTTCATTTCCGAGTACTTTTCCTCTTCTCACTTACTCACCACTTACCCCCACCCAAATGGACCTTATCTGCCCAGGCCCTAAACAGAGCCAACCTTTCTGTGCTTTCAATACAATCCAAGAGCTATATAAATACTGACTGTGTGCCAGGCATTAAGATAAACTGGGATGTTACAAAAACAAAATGGAAAATAGTCCCTCCCCTCAAGGAGGCTTTATTCTACTTGGGAAAAGTAACATATAATCAGAGAAGAACATACACTATAATTTGAGGAGGAGGGAGAGAGGAAGTGAGGTGGTACTGTGGATGCAGTTAGGAAGAGCTGGGGTCTGAACCCTATCTCAGATACTCACTGACTGTATGACCCTGACCAAGTCACTTAACCTTTGCTTGCTCAGGTGTCCTCATCTATAAAGTGCAAATTAAGAAAGGGTCATTGTGAGGATCAAATGAGATAACTGTCAAGTACTTCCCAAGGCTTAAAGTGCCACGTAAAAGTTAGATATTAAGTCCTAAAGGAGTCTGGAAAGGCTGTCACTAGGAGATGCCACAAAAGCTGAGTCATAAAGAAAACAAGGAATTCTAAGAAGCTTCCTAAGACATCAACTAGCTAAACCAGTCTATGGTAATGGGGCAGAAGTTGAGGCTTCTCTCTTCCTGGTAAAATACTTTTAAAAAAATCTGTGATCTGAATCTAGAGATATTTAATCTCTGCTTTTGTTGTGTTTCTCTAATGTAGGTGGGGGTGGTATTAAGGAGGGTTAGATCATACGGCTAGGCATGTAAATGCTTCAGTAGGCCAATGGGGAAGTCCTTTTAGGGACAAGGAGGCTGTGTACCTATTAAATTACACCGTATCTGAGTTGTCTCCTCCACCTGAGTGTAAAATCCATCTGGGGCACTGTGTCCCATGGCTGAGAGCACACAATATCTCACTAGATGACAGCCCTTCTTTATTATTTCCATTTAATTTCCTTGCCTCAGAGGCAGGGTTGGAAATGGCTCGCAGAGCTAGAAAGTGACTAACTCGTCCAGCCGAAGTTTTGCCTACGATGAGCAAGCTGGCTTATGTGTAGCAATACCTGCCCTTTTCCTAACATGCACCATGGGAGATCTTACTATATGACTACAAAGGGAATAGAGTAGACATCTCTAGCCTCTTCTCCCCCAACCCTTTTCCCAGGGAGATTTTCATTTCTGCCTAAGGTGAAGGTGGGGATTGGAGCTAAAAGTTTGGCCCTCTGCTCTCCTCTAAGACAGGGACTATTGTACTAGAGTTGTATTTCTCACCTTCTTAAATATTATTAGTCTAGGCTAGGGGATGTGCAGGTTCAGGCTAAAATTCTATTGACAGTTTCTTAATAGGGAAAGGAGGACCCAAGCTTTATAGTCAAGGCTTGATTTCCTTCTCACCAAACAGAAGTTCAACAACAAACACACATTGTAAGAAACAAAGGAACTCATTTATCCAAGTGGAGAACCAAACAGAAATCAAAGTACATATAGGAAAATATATACCAGACAATAAATAGCAAAGGAGTTCTTCCCTTGGGAACAAAAT
>CM053580.1:52563173-52580879 GCA_028627135.1 Pseudochirops cupreus | reverse complement strand
CAGACAGAGACAGAGAGAGGGAGGGAGAGAGAGAGAGAGACACCCAGATATCCAAGGAAAAACTTTGCGAGGTATCTGCTGTAGCAAGCTGGGAGGTTGTCAGCTCTTCTCATGTCAGTTTCATCTCAGAGTCTTATTCTCCCTTCAGCAACCTGAAGTGGGGTTGTCATCGTCATCTCCTCTCTAAAAACTGGAAGCCAGAAATGTCCAAAGTGACTACTGAACCCAAAGAGACTCAAGATACCCAAAGAGACTCCATATACCTGAAGAGATTGAAGAGATTAAATCTCTCCTTTTTCCTACTCTCTCCAACTCTACCCCGCCCCTCAAGTAAGTTTAAGGCATTTATCTCCACCAATGATAACAGAATCTCATATCAGTGGGCTATGGAACTGAGGCTACATAGGCATTTTCTATGTTTCTTCAGGGAGAAGCATCTTGGCTTGTGGCTGTGATGACACTTGAAGATATGATTGGCTTCAGGCTAGGAAAGCTACATGTGTCTGTATCAGTCTTGGGATGGGAAGGAGGACTGGGGAGAGCAGGGGGAAGATGATGGCAGCCAATTTAGAAACCGCTGGTTCTCTCTTTGCCCTGTTTCACCCTGGCAGAGGTAAAGGTCACTGCTTCTATCATCCCCCTGGCTGAACTCTGGCTCAGAGCTGTCAGCCAGGAAGACATTACACTGGGCTATGTGTTCTCTTTTAAATTCCAAAAGGGAAATGAATCATGCTACAGGCAACTTTTCAGATGGAATAATCTGGAGGATCTGTGACAATTTTTTAAAAAATAAGATAAAATATTGCCGATTGTCATTACTGTGTTACTGATGATATATGTATGAAGCACAGTCCAAATAGCTATTCAGCCATCCATTGCTCACTAACAGATGTTGCATTCAATGACTAGAGACATACTAAGACTTCAAGCTGGGTGGCTCAGCCTATTGAAGAGTGGAGCCCTTGACTTTAACCACATTTTGCATGGAACCTTCTGCAGTCTGATCTTTAAAAATTATCTTTTAAAAATGGTCCAGATGGATGGTAGCAGATAGACAAATGTTGATTAAGAAAAATAAATCATGTATTCGCAGGTCAATTCCATTTTGAAACTATCAATATTAGAAACAGTTTAATGTGAAAGCATATTAATGAGTGTTTGAAGATCAGAAATATTAGTAGATATAATAGCTTTCCAACGGTTTTTATTTTCCTCTTTACCTATGTACTTTGATAGTTCATTGAATCCATTGGCATGGGGATATACCCCTCCACTGGTACATATTGAAGTCCACCCATACCTTCTTTTACTGTGGTGCTTTTGCTCATATCTCTTCATATAATCTTGCTTATAGGTCTGACAAACATCATAAAAACCTGCCTGTGATTTCTGATATTTTCTTGATACCAACCTAGGTTTTTTGTTGATTATAGCTTGTTTTTCCTATCTCAACAACTGCTTCCTTTTCCAGTAATAAATATTTTTTAATAATGTCTCTTGTTCTACTTCTTATACATAGCTAGTATTAGTCATATGTTGCAGCCTCCTTATGCCCACCATGGGTTCAGGCTCTTCCCGCTAAGCTCCACTAGACCTTCCTGAGACTCAATTTCCTCATCTGTAAAATGAGGAGCTGTAATAGCTGGCCTCTGAGATCCATTCCACTTCTAGGTCCATGATCTTATGATCACGTCACTCTACAACCTGCAAACATATAGCATGAATGGTTAAATTTTGTTATTGTTGTTTGCACCTATGATTTTGTTGGTGTAGGGAGCTCCCAGGGAAAACTTCGTCTACCAATATAGATTAATTTTTTTTTTTTTTGCAATGCAGAGCCTCCAATAACTACTTTGGATGCTGAGAAATTAAGTGACTTGATCATGTGTACTTGGCCTTTGCCAAGGTCAGTATGTGACAGGGCAAGGATTTGAATTCATATCTGTCTGTCTCCCAGGAAAGTTCACAAACTATTTTGAAATAGTAACTCTCAATGGAAGAATACTGGCATTAAAAATATGGATTTTGTACCAAAAAAAAACCAAACCAATCTTGCCATCATTGAATATGCTGTACAATTTCCCAAATGTGATCCAGGTGCATTGTTTCCTCCCCTTCAATTCTAGCCACAATTCATTGTCTATTCATGATGTTTATCCAAGATAGATATCTATATCCATATCTGCATCTATAGTTATGTACAGATACACACATTGGTTTGATAACACACACACATGTTTGTGTATGAATAAACAATATAGTCAGATCTAGGGTGTCCCAAAAGTCTTAGTGCAATTTTAAGCTTTAATAGACTAAATATGTGTATACACACACACACACACATATATACATATATGTATAATGAACTCAGTGGGTTTCCCATTCAACTGCATGTCATAGTTTACCCGAAGGACTGGACAAGATCAAGCTGTATTCATAAAAAAAATTTTCTATGTGGCTTATAAGGCCAAACTCCTTTTAAATAATGATTGTTCTTACTGATAAGACTTAATGGTATTTGAGGGTTATATGTCATGCTCATACTGTTATCCACGAACAGGAACACCTAAAGAACTTCACCAGAAATAGAGAATATTTTCTTTATTTGGTCTTTTTCTAGGATATCCTTCATAACATTGACAGATATAATTTGTGAGAATCTGTCTCCTAGTTTATGCCTCACTTGATACCCCAGGATACTGTTGAATAAAATTCTCTCTGTAAGTCATTTGAATCATGGAACTCCATATGATCTTAACATATACATGGAGAACATCTTCAAGAAAAGTCTTGAGACTATATTCTGATCTACTAAGGCAAAAACTTGTCTTTGTTTTTGTAATCAACAAAAAGGAAGCACAGCAGGTCTTATATTCTCTACATTCTGTCACATGTGTAACTATGAAGGTGGGACTTACTCTAGAAAATAGTCTCAAAGGTGTGCCTATTTCTTTTCCAATATACTCACTTTGGACACAGGACATTTTCATAGAGATTTTACAGATATGAGAAAGTAGGCATATGATTCTATACTTTCTTATGTCTGCTTTGTGGTTTTTTTTTACATTCTAAAATAGTGATTTTTTTCTATTATTTTTGAGTCTTCTCATTTAATCATCTTGAAAATTTATCTCTAAGTACATTAAAATCCATGTTGTTTCCAGCATACACTTCTTCCATATGTACCTAGGTAGATCTCGCTGCTTTTTCTTACACCAAATTTCTAAGTACAATTTTCATTTCCTCATAAAATATACTGATTACTGAGGCAGTTGAGTCCAAATGAGAAGTTCATACTATCATTAAGAATGAGAATATATCCTTATAGAAATTCATATCTATTTTCTGTTTTCCATCCAGTTTCCTTTATGAATGATCTTGCAATGATTTGGTCTGGGTCTTAAACTAAACTTCCAAAATTTTGTTTTCTCATTCACCACCTCTTTTGTTGCTATTTTATTGCTTTTAATCTACTCTAATGTTTTTCAAATGAACTTACACTCTAAATCAGTAATTATTTTGGTTGCCACATTTCTTTATTAGGTAAGGAGACCAAATGTTTGTTGACTAATGTAAATTCTAGTTTGCTTAACTTTCTCGTTTTAGAAATTGTTTTACATTGGTTAAACTTCTTTAAGAAATGCTAATAGTTAGAATGAAAGCTTTTAAAAATATTTTAACCATTTCCAGTTTTTCATTGGAAACCAAGATGGTCAAGTATTCCATTCTTTTTATGTTTGGGAACAAGATAAAGTCAATTTTGCTCCCTTTTTTATCACTTCAACAAGAATCAACTATCCATTCTTTCATTGAGCTACCACTTTGGTTTTTAAGTCTTCTGATTTCAAGCATATCATTATGTGTTCCCAGTGTTCTGGGTCTTGATGAAGCTAGAATTATATTATCTACAAATTGAAATATCTGGAGAATGTCACCATCTATGTGACATCCCTCTTCCATTTGGACCCTGCACTGAATTTACTTCATCACAGTGCCAAATATCTTTGAAAAGCACATATATTGTCCTATTTAATGTTGGTCATCAAATGGCTACTGAAGATCATCTCTATCTTTATATCTTTCAAGGAATCTTGAATAATTTTGATGTATAAAGGAGAGACATCTTGATGGAAGAGAGCCTCTAGATGGTAATTTTGCTTACTGAGATCAAATCCACCAACAAACAATAAACACAGCAGGATCTTGTATTTGCTACATCTTTCAGGCACTTGTCTAAATTTCAAGATGTGGCCTATCATGGAATATCACTTGGGAAATCCTGTCTGTTTCCCTTTAATATTCTCATTGAGGAAGTAAATTTTAAAAATCATATAGCTAATAAAACAAGCATATAGGCTCATACTTTTGACATTCCCTGGATCATCTTTTCTTGGTATTAGTAAGATTTCCTCCTCCCTCCCATCTTTGGTATCTTCTCTTTCTTCAGATGCTTTTGTGGAATTGCACATTTTGTAGGTGGTATAAAAATGGGGATTCAGCATCCTTTGCCCTTCTTTCCACCATTCAGTTGCTATCACTGGAAAAGGAGAATAGAGTAACACAGAACTGAGGGTAATTTTATATGTTTTTTACTGCTTCATAGACCACTACAGCCAAAGAATTCATTAGCTAGTGACCACCCCTCTACCCTTTACAAGACTTTGTCATAGAGACCATGGCTGAAGACTTTTCAGATCATAGAATCTGCAAGAACTTTCTCTCTTTTGGTAAGGTCTTTTGAGATTCCAGGGTTTACTCTGTCCAGAATGAGGCAGCAGAGTTGGAGTTTTGTGGAGGTTAAATATGTCAGAATTTTTTTTGGTGGTGGTGGAGATATTTAACTTCTTTCCATTTTTGTTTATAAAGTAAACTTTTGATTGTAAATTTGGTGTGTTTTGTTTGTAAATGTCTTTGTATTTTTTTTCTAGAGCCTAGGAGCTATTTTTAAAACTGTAGTTATATAACACACACACACACACACACACACACACACATATACACACACACACGGTGCATATTGGGAGAACTGGAAGTTAACCCAATTTCGGGATTACTCCATATCCTCATATTTACTGTTGGTAAATATTTGAGATCTGGTATCCAAGCTATGTTTGCTGATATTCATTTCACTGTCAAATTCTTGAATATTAATACTTTTGTTTTATGGTCTTTTCAAGAATCCTGATTTGACCTAACTCTCCAAGATGAATGTTGGTACAAAATCATTCACAGTTAAACAATAATATAAACAAATACTGCTTGTTTTTTAATATTTCTAAACTCTTTTTAAAGACAAACTGGCAGTCTATTGGTCATGTGCAATACATTATTTGGTATGTTCAATGATTGACTCTAGCCATAGCTATCAAATGGCATCATATCCTACATTTAGGTCAATTTCCCATAATTTTTCTTACTACTTGAATGTGCATAGACTGACATAGAAAACAAGGCGTATGGGTTTTCAGTGTATACTAATCTGTCCTTACACCCAAGAAATGACATATCCTGCGAGTATTCTTGGCTAATGTAATGGTGTTATTTACACATATCTCTATCTATCTATCTATCATCTATCTCTTTTTAAGAGATAGATAACAAACAAATTGGGTCCAGATTTAAGAGATTTTTTTATGATGAATATTAAAATATAGTCCATGCCTTACTTCAGATAATCAACTGATCAATAAGCTCCTTAAAAAGCTTATGATATTTCAGGCTCTGTGCTAGGTGCTAAGGAGAGATGAAAATGAAATAGGTTTGTTAACAATACTTCTATCTAGTTCTGCCAATTTCACATCTACAATAGCTCTAGATTCTATCCTTTTCTTTCTGTTCCTATTCCCACAACCTTATGAAAGTCCCTTATTGCTACTGAGTAGGATTATTTAATAGTCTTCTATTGGAAGATTTAAGAAGTCTTTCAACAACTACTCTCTCTTCCCTCCAATTCATGTTTTATACCATTATCAGACACGTATCTTCCTGCGTAGATTTTGTTGTGTTACTCCTCAAAAATCTGCAGTGATTCCCTATTGCATACCAAATAAGTTTATTCAAATTTGTGTGGCGTTCAAGTCACTACATAATCTGGTAGGATCCTATCTTTTTAGCTTTATTTTTAATTTTTTTAAAAATCAAGCTTTAAAACACTTGTTATTTATTTTTAACATTCAATTAAAAACATTTGGGTTCTGAATTCTCTCCTTACCTCCTGGCTCTTTTCCACCAAATGTGAAGGCATGGAATGTGATATCAATTATGCATGTGAAATTATGCAAAATATATTTCCATATTAGCCATGTTGCCAAAAGAGCAAGAAAAATTAACAAAGTGAAAAAATGCTTTAATCTGCATTCAGACTCCATTAGATATTTCTCTGGAAATAGATAACATTTTTTTTTCCATCAAAAGTCCTTTGGAATTGTCTTGGATCATTGCATTGATTAGAAAATCTGTCATTCAAAGTTGATCATCACATAATCTGTTACTGTGCACAACATTCCCTGTACATTTCCTTATGCATCAGTTAATGAAAGTCTTTCCAGGTTTTTCTAAAAATCATCCTGTTGGTCATTTCTTATAGAACAATAATATTCAATCATAATCATATACCACAACTTGTTTAGCTATTTCCCAACTGACGGATATTCCTCAATTTCCAATTTTTTGTCACCACAAAAAGAGGTGCTTTAAATATTTTGAACGTATAGATCCTTTTCTTTTTTCTTTGATATCTTTGGGATATAGACCTAGTAGTGGTATTGTTGCATCAAAGGGTATGCACAGTTGTATAGCCTTTTGGGCATAGTTCCAAATTGCTCTCCAGATTGGCTGGATCAGTTCACAACTTTACTACCAGTACATTAATGTCCTATTTTTCCACATCCCCTCCAACATCTGTCATTTTCTTTTTTTTTTTTGTCATATTAGCCAATCTGATAGATGTGAGGTGGTATCTCAGAGTTATTTTAATTTATATTTCTCTAATCAATCGTGGTTTAGAACATTTTTTTTTACATGACTATAGATAGCTTTGGTTTCTTCTTCTATGAAAACTGCCTGTTCATATCCTTTGACCATTTATCATTTGGGGAAGGACTCAAATTTTCGTACCAGCTTTATCTTATGCTACTTTCTACTGTGCCTTCTACACTTTCATGCAATTGGAATACTTTCTGTCCTTTGAACATTCATTGAGCTCTTCTTTATATTTTTGTTTGTACTATTTCAAATGTCTGGGATTTCGTTTCACCCTGGGATACTGCAGTTATAAAAGCATATGCAATCTTAATTTTTTTCTTTTTGAGAGGCAGAGTGTCCAGGGCTACTGAAGAAAGAGTTTTGCTGTACTTTTCCCTAGTCATACTATGCCTGGGGTATGGTATTTGATCCTGAATACATTTTAGGAAAGATGTTGATATGATGGAATGCATGCACAAAAGTGTGAGTCCCAGAGTATGGCTTTGGGTGCCACAGGTAGAAGTTGTAAATAGACCAATTTAGCCTTGATATGAGAAAAATTTCCTATAAATTAGAACTATCCAAAAGGAAGGGGCTGCCTTTGATACTAGTGGAGTTCCTCTTGCTGGAGGTCTTCAAACAAAAGTTGGATGAACAATTTTCAAGTATCTTATAGAAGGGATTCTTATTATGGAAGGTATAGGTGACAGTAGATGGTGTCTGGGGTCCCTTTGTACTCTGAAATTCTGTGATTTTGGGGATCTGGGATAACTTTTAATTGGTTGAATGGCACAAACTTCCTCACTCTTCTTTGCATAAGACAATCTATTTCCCTGCCCCACAACTTTTCACTCCCTGTCCCTCAGGCCTAGAATGCGCTTCCTCTTCATTTTTGCCTCTTTGCTTACCTGGCTTTTTTCAAGACCTAGGCCCAATCCAACCTTCTGTAAGGGATTTTCCCAGAATTCTTCCCCCAATTGCTAGTGTCCTCTCTTCTAAGAGTAGCTCCAATTTACCCTTTATATATTTTGTGTGTATATAGTTATTTGCATGTTGCCTTATATACTAGAATGTAAGTTCCTTGAGGGCAGAGACTGTGTTTTACCTTTCTTTCTATATTCATTGCTTAGCACAGTGTCTCACAACTAGTAAGGGCTTAATAAATACTTATTGACTTGATTTTATCAAAGTCCTTCATTCTAACTTCCTTCCTTATTTTACATATATTATGTCATTTGACCTTCACAATAGCCCTGTGAGATAGGCTCTATTATTATCATTTTATAGATGAGGAAATTGAAGATAAAAGAAGTTAAATTACTTGCCCAAAGTCTATTAGTTATATAGTGACTTGAATGCCACATAAATTCGAATGAACCTTATTTGGTATGCAATAGGGAATACCTGCAGATTTTTGAGGAGTAACACACCAAAATCTATGCAGGAAGAAAATGACTTGCCCAATGTCTAATGGTATATGGATAATCCAAGAGCCCTATTTATACTCAAAGAGTGTAAAAGGACTAAGAGGAGGACTGTCAAAGTGCTTAGCGGATCCTTTGTGTAACAAAGTCTCTACAAGGATACAGACAAGGATCAGACAGAATGATGAAGGCATGGATGGGTTGCAGTCTCTACCAATGGAAGGAGAACCCAAAAAGGAACATCAATTTAGAGATGGAAGGGGCCCTAGAGGTTATTGAGTCTAGGCTACTAATTTTATAGATGGGGAAATTGAAATGCAGAGACACTGAATAACTTGCCTGGGGTCACACATCACAAATCACACAGCTTGTAAGTGTCTGGAGCAGTCCATGACTCCAAACACTGCTTATCTTAAATATCCACAGGAGTAGTGATGTTTCTATGCTGCTAAGTAAATATTCTTAAGTGATATTATGCATGTATTTTGTGTCTCCAATTAGATTATGAGGTTTGAGTTCTTTGGCAGGGGGAGGGGGAAACTATATTGTTTGGTGTCTTCCTCTATTTGGTTTGTATCTTTCTATTCTATGGCATAGGGCCTAGTCCCTTATTATCAATTATTTCCCTATGTAGACTTTTTGTTCCAGTTCAAATAATCTGTTTACTGTCTGTTCCGGTGACTCACTTGTTTCTATCTCTGTATTTTGCTGTGCAGACATGCTCTCAACTAGTGTTGTTGACTTATCATCACTCTTGATTAAGACACAAGATTGATCAAATGTGAATGTTCTCTCTTGAAGGTGGTCCTGACAAGATAGTCGTGTGTGTGTGTGTACTTGCACCATAGCTGTTACCCATGATGCATCTCCGGTTCCTAGACAATGAAATCTTTTTTTTTTTCCTTCTGGGTAAACCACTTGCCACCTCTGGTGAGCTCTGATTTCAGGGAAAGAATGGAAATGATGCTTGTGTTGTGCTGAGTTTGCCTTTATGTGCATCACCATGGAGACGGAAGCAGGTTGTTGATGCATCCCAGACTGGCTGGGCTCATTCTCTAAACCAAATGCCTGCCTTGTTTTTTCATCCAGCCTGGATGCTTGCATTGAATTGCCACATAGCCACTTCCTTGAATTATATAGCAAAGATTAATGGGTTGTGGAGGAACATTGAGGTTTTAGATTGCCATCCAGAGGCCCATAAAAAAAGCATGCAAAGTATTGTGGAAAAAGAGCACAGCCCTTCTGAGTTTTAAATTATGACTCTGAAGTGACTTACAGCTGGATTCTTATCTTTCTTCCCATTAAGAAGGGAGATAGGCCAACATATGGAATTCCAGCAGAAGTCATTACTTACATGACAAACGGACAGGAGTCTGGATGGAGCTCCTTTGGCTGAAGGGCTATCCATGTGTCCCCCAAACCACCTTCTAGTTGCATCGGATCTTCTTCTCTTTTTACCATTAGTGACACAAAAATGTCAAGCAGGAACATTTGGGAAGAGTTTTCCCAACTTGGAATATATCAGAAAATAATTTGATTAATACCAACAGAATCTTAGGATTTAGAGTTGGAAGATATCTTTAAAATAGCCTAATACAATTCTTTATTTGACAGATAAGGAAGGCGAGGCCCTGAGGGCTACAATAATTTACCCACAATCACTCAACCAGTAAGGGACTGAACTCGGAAATGACCTCAGATGCTCTGGTAACAGACCTATCGCTCTTCCTCTAAGCCACACAGGGGAGTGGTATCTCAAACTGTGTGGGAAAATATCAGTTTCTCAGACTCCTTTTGATTCATTGAAGAAATTAGCAATGAATCCTTAATGATAAAATTGAATTTCTTATTCTATCTTTTCCCCAGAAACGTTTCCTAATTTCAAAGTAGATGCAGGAAAAGGACAACCAAGTAAATGCTATGTTGGAATGAAAATTCTTGGTAGGTTGTGATTTTAGTTAATTCAATATGAAGCAAAATCAGGAATTGAAAAGAGAAAGCCAGGGCTAAAGAGTAGTGAGTGGCATTTAGGTCCTTCTATGAATTAGATTTCTGCAGGAGGTAACATTAGTTTGCTTTATCCATAGGTCATTCTGCTTCTTTAAAATTATAGCAACCAGGGGTACCTGGTTTTAGGTGGTGATAGGTTTATATGATTTAGAGCTGTGAGCAAAGGTGTGCTGTTAAATACTTATCAACTGGCATTCCAAAAAAAAGAGAATATTTCCCATGGCACACTTTTAAGTTTAATTTTCATTCTTAACATTTTCACCATCATTTTAAGCCTAGACAATCAACAAAACAATAAATCAAGTCCTGATCTGTATCCTTTGCAGATTTCTGAGCTTTAGCAATCATCTCTTGGAAGCCTGCTGAGCTGATTCCAGCATCCCTGGTGGCAAGTGACCCTATGGAGTATATGGTTTAACCTCTCCTTTCACAGATAAGAAAAGTAAGATAGAGGAAGGGCACTGCCAAGCTAGGGAATCCAAAAAGGAGAGGCTGATGAAGGATCTCAAGGCTATGTGTGTCTTTAAAATGACTTTAAGGACCTGGAAATGTTTACCTTGGAGAAGAGAAGATTCGTGGGAGAAGGGGATCAGGGAATCACCTATTACCTTAGACAAAAGACCTCATCCCCACAGGCATCAAAAAGTAACCTGCATTTCCGAGTTTTCAAGGACTTTTACAGAAATAGAGAGATCAGATTTGTTCAGTTTTGTCCTACAAGGCTGGACTAAGAACAATAATAGGCACAAGTTATGAAGAGGCAGATTCAAGATTAGCATTAGGAGAAAGTTTAAAGCAAAAGCTGTGCCAAAGTAGAATGGGCTTCCTTGAGAGGCAGGTGGTTAGCTTTCAGTGGAGGATGTCAAAGTGAATGTTGGATGAAACCTTGTCAATATAGAGTTTGTCCTAGGTGATTTCTGAGATTCTATTTTTCTTAGGCCCAGAGAATTGAAGAGACTTGTCCAAGGTCACTTAGGAAGCAGAGATGAGATTTGAACATGGTTCTTCTGGTTCCAAAAGCAGTGCTCTTTTCACTTGGCCAGTTTTAGATTTTTCTAGGTTGCCTTTTTTTGGCCATATCCAAATTTCAACTCCCCTAACAGAATAAGAAACAAATGTGTTCCATCAGTGATATATCTATTGAGGTATCTTCGGGAAAACAATGGATCATTAAGGGATCCTGTTAGCCATAAGAGATAGATACAAGTTAGACTTAGCTAATGTTATGAGAAGCTAATTTGCTTCACTATGGATGGCATGTAGAACACTTTGCAAATCTTAAGACTTAAAATATGAAGTGATGTTATTCTTATTATACTATTGGCAAGCAGAGTACAAGAGGATGAGGAAGGCAGTAAAGGATCTTACCTTTCGATAAGAGCCCAGAATCACAGAATTTGCGAGTTGGAAGGGCCATCTAATACAATATCTACTTGTAAGAAATCTCAGTGATGATGGATCTGACAAAGGGACAATCATTCAACCTCTCCATGATGATTTCCCATTAAGGAGGGAGATTCCATTACCTCCAAAGGCAGCTCATTCCACTCTCAGAGTGCTCCAATTATTTGAAAGTTTTCTTCACATCAAGCCCCATATTCACCTCTCTGTAAATCCCACACATGCTTCTAGTTCTTTCCTCTGTGGCAAGCCAAGTGAATCTAATCCCTTATCCAAAAGGATGGGTATTGCTTCGTGGAGAACCATAGTGGGGACTGTGAACTGGGGTGAAGGAAGGGGATGAAGCACTGGAAAGAGGATAAGTAGTTTCAAAGGAAGGAGTGGAAAAGGGAATTGGAAAGAGCATGGGATTTAGCTACCTGCCCCTAGGTTCTCTCACTTATGTAACTTTAGACAAATGACCTCATTCCCATGGGCATCAATTTCCTCCTCTATGAAATGAGGACATTGGACAAAAATGGTCTCTAAATTCCCTTCCAGTGGCATATTCTTTGATCATAGGCTGGTGAAGATGGGTAGAACGGGCTGGATAGCCTTGCTTTGCCAAAATCTGCCTGTTAGACTAGAGTCAGCTAGCTGGCTCAGTGGATAGAGCTTTGGGTCTAAAATCAGGAAGATCTTGAGTTCAAATGGGGCCTGAGGTACTTATTAGCTGTGTGATCCTAGGTAAGTCACTTAACTTCTGTCTGCCTCAGTTTTCTCAACTGTAAAATGGAAGTATTAACAGTAATTGTCTTCGAGGGTTGTTGTGAGGCTCAAATGAGGTATTTATAAAGCACTTGGCAAAGTACTTGGCACATAGTAGGCACTTAATATTTCCTTCCTTCTTCCCTTCCTTCCAATACCAGATCATGCACAGCCTTGGATTTTGAGAGGGATGAATGATCCATTTCTTCCACAGTCTCCCTAACTTAACTCTTCACTATCCCAGCATCTGCTTCCACCTACTCACTTAATTTTTTTTGAAGGGGGGTGGTATTTTGCATGGGATGAGACCTTTTAGAGTTGGAAGTTGGAGTAAATGATGATTGGAATAGACTGCATGGATTTATTTGTTCTGTAGTTGGGCTGTAGTTTGAAGAGATTCAACCTTCAAATTGGTACAAACAATAAGCAAGGGCCCTGGGTCTGTAATTAAAAGTGAACAAACCCAGAAATAGGGCTGTCTGTCTTATTGTTTGTATTTCCAAAGCTGCAATTTTGAGAAGAATGGAATGTACAACTGCAAAATAGCTTACATTTCTGTAGCATGTTTTTCCTGCTCCAAAGCCCTTTAAATATATTATATCATCAGATCCTACAGACAATCCCCTGGAGTATTTAGTTTAGGTTTATTTGTTTTTTAATTGAGAGGCAGCATGACAGAAATACTGGAGACAGAGTGACTAGAGGGTTGGTCTCAAAGCCAGGAAGTCCTGTGTTCCAGTCCTACTTCTCATACATTCTGGCTGCATGTCGCTGGATGAATCACTTAACCTCTCCAGCCTTTAGGAACCCTGTTAAGTCTTCACATGACAGAGAAGGGGCAATGTCAGGGTTCGCAGTCCTGCCCTAAGGGGCAGAAGGTTCTTACCTTTACAACGGAGATGATGCTGGTGTTTTCTCCTTAATGAAAGTAACGCTGGAGGATAGATGTTTTAAGAGAGTTTATTAAAATTACACTCGGGAAGCCTTACCACAGGACCCTAAGGCCGCCCGCCCCCCCAAGGCTTGGATCCTTTTATCTACCCCAGATCCACACCCCACATGTGACACAGCCCAGCTGAGTGGGATTAAGAGAGGGGAGGTAAATTGTAACTACAATGGCATGAAGACCCCAGGGTGTGGAGACATCAATGGGGAACCTCAGGCATCCCACGCAAGAAAGTTCTGAGCAATGCAACATCCCCTGGCCAGGGACCGCGCAATATGCTCTGACCTCCACGTGACCCAACTAATTCCCGGGCCTCAAACACATCCCTGTGTCTCAACATTACCATTTGCAATCTGGCACTTATTTGTGACCCTTACAATGCAATCTGTATTGGGAGAGGAAATTTTTTAGGGGTCAGTAAAAGTTCTGATCCCTTTTCTTTACAGATGAGGACCCTAAGTCTCAGAGAGTTTATGTGACTCTCTTTAGCTCACATGGCTTGTAATGGCAGAGGGTCTTCCATTTCCCAGCCCAATATCCTTTCCCAAACACCATGATGTTTCTGTTCTAATATTGTTTCATTTCTGAGTAGAGACTTTAGCCAGAGACTCTGGGTGATCATTCAGATTTGCAGCATCCCAGGAAAAAAATGGGATAGTAATTACAGTTATTTACATAGAGTTTAAAAGGACACAAAGAATTAGAAATACATTATCTTACTTGAACCTTTGAAAGAGATTCTATAAGAACAGGGCTTTTGTTTTTGTTTTTACTAGGCCTATGAATTTATTGGTGTAGGAAATATCCAATGAGGAAATCCTTCTACTACTGCAAATATTAACATCCCCATTTTGTGGATGAAGAACCTGAGACTCAGTGAGATTAAGTGACTTACCCACAGCCATACAACTAGTGAACATCAGAGATGGAATTTGAACCCAGATTTTACTGACAAGTCCAGGAAAGATGATTGTTGTATGCATTTAGGTCAGCAAGCTTACCACTTTGGAGGCAGATACATTAGACATATCCCTTCTCTATAGAAGCTTCCCTCCTATTATATACACAGTAGAAGCAGTCACTAACCCCATTAACAATGATCAGCAATCCATGGCCCTTTAAATAATTGGAACTATCCTGTGGAGAGTGGTAACTAATTTTTATTTTTGTATTGCCAGCACATATTGCAGTACATGGCATATAGTAGGCACTTAATAATTGTTCATTGAATTGATTTGTCTTGAATCCTTTAGAAGAGTTCTTGTTTGACTAAAGAACATCCTTCTTCCATTTTCTTGGAGTGACCAGTGAACCACTATTGCCAATACTGGATGTTATTTTGTAAGCTCTGTTGGTAACCACTTCATCCTCTACTAGAGAACAAAAATGAATTTAACCTTCAAGAATTTAATAAGAAGTCAGGAAAGAGCATTTTGTCCAACTGCACTTCCCAATATCTTCTGATACAGTGACTTCATCAGGAGACCTGCCTACAGTAGCTTTATCTGAGTTCACAGATGTACAATCCATCTACTTACAAAATGCAGCAAGTGCATTGCCCCAGCATATGCAAAGTTAAGACTGAGTTCTTTACCACTTGCCTCCTCCCTCTTTGTAATCTGATTTTCTTTCTATAGCTATCTAGCTTCGGTACATCCATAGAATGTTAGAATTGGATGAGACCCTAATTACTGATAATCTGATTCAAACACTTCATTTTACAAATAGGAAAACTGAGGTCTAGAAATGTGAAATATTTGCTCAAGGTCATCCAATTAGATGTAAGTAAGCTTACTGTGAGGCACTCCATATTATGAAAATCCTACAAAGATTGATCCAGAGATGCATTTATTAGAATCTCAATTTAAGATATGTGTGTGGTTGATGGCTGCTTAAATATAAAAATGGCTCAGTTCTAATGTGCCATGAATAAATATTCGTGTGAGGATCTGACCTACTTTTCTCCTAGAAAGAGTGTGATTTTGGGTGTTGTGAGCAGCAGGAGGAAGTATGTAGTTGGATCCTTGTTTCTTCCCTCACCTATCAACAAGGGGATTATTGGGCTAGAAGTATATCTATCTTGCACATGTATAATCTATATCAGATTGTTTGCCATCTTGGGAATTTGGAGCTCAAAATCTTACAAAAATAATGTTAAAATCTACCTTTATATGTAATTAGAAAAAATTAAATACTATTTATCAAAAAAAGAAATATATCTTCTATCATACGTCAAATATTAGTAGTCTAGAGGTGCCAGATGGTGCAATGGATCGGCCTAGGGTCATGAAGACTTTTCCCAAGTTAAAATCCAGCTGAATGCTTATTAGCTGTATAACCCTGACCAAATCATTTAACCCTGTTTGCCTTGGTTTCCTCATCTGTAAAATGATCAGGAGCAGAAAATGGCTTACTTCAGTGTCTCTGCCAGGAAAACCCCAAAGGGGCTCATGAAGAATTGGACCCAACTGAACAACAAAGAGGGACAATATGTTGAGACTCAGGACAAATGCAGTTTTTTCTGATCATTCTTAAGGAAAGGGTAATGTATATCTTACTTAACTCTCTCTTGCCAAACACTGGTTACACAAAAAACCACTATCAATAGATAGTATGTCCTCTTATTAAATTAAACACTAAACAGAATTTGGGGGAAATCATACAGATTAGAAAAGACCAAAGAATATACAATAGTAAAGGAGTTCTTTGGCTGAGGTAGGTAAAACGCTTCAGCTGAACCAAGGAGAGAATGATTTCACCAGGGAAGTCTGCTCTTAACAGTCTCTGAAATGCAGGTGTTGGGAATCAAAGGAATCAAAGTATTTGTGGCTCTAGAGGGAGATCTCTCCAGTAAGCTATTTCAAAGTTCACATTTTACTTCTTTCCACCTATCACTCTCCAGTTTCTGTTCAGAGTTGTCCAACTATCTGAGGTCCCTCCTCTCATTACTCAAGTACTCTGTCAATTAGAAATCAGATACTTCCACTTAAGCAACAAACAGCAGCAGAGAGTTGAGTTTTCCACTGAAATGTATCTGACTCACCAAAAAGACTTAATGGAACAAATAATTCACTTTGATGTGTCACAGCGATGAATTCACTTTTTTGTTTTTAAATTTTAGTCACTTTTGGAATCTTCTATTCATCTTACTGGATTATATGGTTTAAGGCAGAGGTGTCAAACTCAAACAAAAACAGATACCTGCATGTAACATATTAGAAAACCACAAGTTAACATTTTCTATGTTGTATTGTATTTTTATTTCTCTTGTTAAATATTTTCCAATTATATTTTAATCTAAGTCCAAGCTCTGAGTTTGAAATTTTTTAGGCCCTAAGTTTAACACCTCTGATTCAAGGAATCTTACCATCTTGGAAGAGATAAGAGGGCTCAACAATCATTGAATCTTTGAGTTGGTGTTGACTTTGGATGAGTGAAAGTGACTTTCATGGACCTGCCAAAGGCTTTCTGAAAAGTGTGAAGTACCGAAATAAATACCAAATCATGCTTATTATGAGGTCATTTTTTTTTCAAAATTAAGCTGACTTTTGGAAGTTCTGATTACCCTTTCATTTCTCCTATTTCATGAATGATGAGATATCATCCTCTTGTCCCCAGGGAGCAACTTCTTAGCTGAGATATTTCCGTGATTTATGAAAAGGGTACTTCTGTCAGATTTGAGATATGGTAGTGACCTATTCCTTGGGAAAATATCAATTTGAGACTGAATGCAGCCTGAGAAATTTGTGTACATGAGTGTGTGCCCCTGCTCAGGATGTTTGAGAAAAAAATCAAGAGGATAAAGACCAATTATCTGAACATTTTTTGTATTGTGACTTGTTTAAATAAAGTCTATCCTTAACCAATTTATTACCTTATAGCGACCAGGTAAGATTATCCAGTTTCCCTTTTTCTGATATTGAACTGAAAGGTACATTAACGATTCTCTAGTCCAACTTGTTCGCTTTATGACTATATGAAACCCTTTCCTAGGTCAATCAATCAACAGACATTCGTTAAGTATTTACTTTATGTAAAGAAGGGTATCCCTGCTCTCAGGGACCTAATATTCTAATGGGAGGAGATAACTTGCAAATAACAACATGCATATACATATATATGTAAATATATATAGGCTTTTAACATTCTAAAAACTATATACATCTTAAATACACATGTGTATATTTGATAGATGTGTATATAAATGCACCTATG
>CM053580.1:52538215-52562673 GCA_028627135.1 Pseudochirops cupreus | reverse complement strand
TGTCTATATGTATATGTGTGTGTGTATAAATATATAAATATATATATATGTGTATATATATATATATATATGTAAAATCTCTAGGGGCAGCTAGGTTGCACAGTGAATAGAGTACCGGCCCTGGAGTCAGGAGGACCTGAGTTCAAATCAAATCCCACCTCAGATACTTGGTACTTACTAGCCCTGTGACCTTGGACAAGTCACTTAACCCCAACTGCCTTGCCCTCCCCCTCCAAAAAAGGCAAAAAAAAAAATCTCTGAAGAAGGGAGACAAGATAGGGGCTAGGAAAAACCTCTAGCAAAATGTAGGATATGGCCTGAGTCTGGAAGGGAGCTAGTGATGCTAGGTGTTGAAAGTGAGGAGGGAGATTATTCCTAGTAGAGGGAAAGCCAGTGCAAATGCACAACATTGCATTATGGCGTGTTGTGTAAAGAACAGCAAATAGACCAATGCATCTGTATTCATAAAGTGTGTGAAGGGAAACAAAATAAAAGGAGATCTGAAAGACAGGAAGGAACCAGATTGTAAAGGGCTTTAAAAGAGCCAAACAGAGGATTTTCTATTCGATCCTGTAGATAGTAGGCAGCCATTGGTTCCCTAGGAAGTAGAGGTGCGATATGTGCATTAGGAAAATCCTTTTGGCACCTGAGTGCAGGGTGGATTGGAGTTTAAAATGTGGTGAAGTTTTCCAATGGGCTTGGTTCCTCCCTTTGCAGCTAAGAGGGTGCTACGAATATGGTCTCCTGGGCACTGGAAGAGAAAATGTTTCTTAAACTTTTTTCCATCTTACCATATTTTCTACTTCAATGAATCTTAAGCCCTTTCTTTTCTCCCATAGCTCCTGACAAAGAAATTTAACCCTCATCAAAAAGAGTCTTTTTGGAACATTTTGGCTGGAAGGCATTGATGAATAACATGGTAGAGAAAGATTGAGAAAGAAAGATTGCTGGTCATAGAATCAGGAGACATCTCAGGTCAAATCTTGCCTCTGATGTTTATTAGCTTTCCTGCCATGAACAAATATGAACTTCAGTTACTCCATATGTATACATATTTATATGAATGTATGTGTATGTGTTGATATATGTGTATGTAAATATATATGTATGTGTATATAGGTGTATATTGTATGCATATATAAATATATAAGATTATCTACCTCACAGAGTTATTGTGGGGATTAAATGAGATAACTCATGAAAGAAAAGTGCTATATAATGGTCAGATATCATGACCATTATTAGGTCTGTCTTATATGGTGTCAAAGGAAATCATTCCCCCTTCTCCCCTTCCCCCCATTTTTTGTGAATATGATCTTGCAGATATCCTGTGTGTTCAAGAAATTTCCCTCACTTACCATTCCCCCCACCCCCGCAGTTTGGGTCCGAAGGGAAAGAAAAATGAAACTAGTGTCCGATCAGTCCTGGTGGTAGGGCAATAGTTCAGATAGATCCAGTTTTTTTTAGTTAAAAAAATACAAAACTCTTAATTTAATGGAATAACTCAATAACTCAAGGGATTGTGTGACCATTTGTATCACAGAGGTTCCTTATTTTGAATAATGTCTATTATCATTTTTAAGTAAAGAATACTTCTTAAATGAAAAAAAACCTCCTTGTCCTTAAATAAATTCCTCTGTAACACAGCTGACTACATAAAGAGCAGTTCTAAGGGTAGGGGTGTTATTCATTTTTTGCAATGGGAGAGAAGAAAGGGAAAGGAAATAATTGTTTATTAATTGAAAAGATAAAATGAAATAAAGGTTTTTAAAAGGCCCCAGTTCCTTCAAATAATCCACATATTTTATCATTCTGATTGTACTCTCCTGGACACTCTGCAGCTTATCAATGTCTTCCCTAATTGTAGCTCCTATAACTGAACAAAATAGTCCTGATGTGGTCTGGCCAGGGCAGGGTATAGTGGGATTATCATCTTCACATTTCTTAAATTGATGGCCTTTTTAAATTTAGCACAAGGTTTCCTTGTCACTTTTTAGTAAATGGCCAGTCAATGAACTGGCTTTATTGACTAGCTGACTATGGCCCTTTCAACATAGCACAAAATTACATGAGCATTTTGGCTTCCATATTTCATTGATAACTCATATTGCATTCGTGGTACACTAAAACCCCAAATCTTTTTCAGATGAAAGGCTATAAAGCTATCTCCATCTTATATTTGCGAAGTTGAGTTTTTTTAACCCAAGGCTAAGACTTTACGTTTATCCTTATGGAATTACAACTTCCTGTGTTAGGCCCAGTGTTCTAGATTGACTATCTTTTCAGTTCTTAACTCTCAACTAGCTCTCCTTCCAGCTTTGTGTCATCTGCAGATTTGATAAGTAGGCCACATATACTTTTATCCAAGTCACCAAAAAACAACAATAACACCTTAAGTAGTACAGGGTCAAATACATAATCCCTAATGCATTACACTGCAGGCTTATTTCCCATCATTAATCACTACTCTGAGGCTAATCATTCAACTATTTCTTTCCTTTCTTCCCCATATAATGTATTTCTTTTCTCTAACTCCCTGATCAAACGAAGTGATATTCCCTTTCCCTGCTCCCCTGCCCTCCCCTCTCCTCCCTTCCCCTTATAGGAAACTATACCATACTAAGGCAGCAATCATTCCTACTACAGAATCCAGTGATGCTCATAACACTACCATACAGGTCCCATGAGCTATACATAATGCTCTTTCTGTGCCACAAGCTGAAAGACCATTTGTAGCTCTTAAAGCCATTCTCCTATTAAAGTACCAACATCATGCTCTCTAGTTATGCAAGGAGTGATCTTAGGGTGCTAAGATACATAATATTGGTGTTATTGCAGGGCACTATGATTTCTGACTACAAAAGTCCTATTATTTCTTTCACATATACATAAGAGAGAGATGAGAGAATGGTTAAGAAACTATGTCAAGGTTTCAACTGTCACTGATGTTTAAATACAGTAATTACTACCCAAGTTTTGATGTAGTCTGTTCCTAAGACTTCAAATAGGGGAGCTATAAATATGATCTGTTTTGACAGGATTAAAGAAATAACATTTTTTGTGACTCCAAATTCTAAATTTCAGTTTGAGTTCAGAGGAAACTGTAGTTTTAGGTATTAATGTGGAGAGACAAAAGAACTAAATCCTGTGGGGGTTACATTTTATCTTTTGTGGTAATCAGTATGAGTTTTTGATTCATGAATTCATTGATTCATTCATTTATTTGGCAAACACTTATTAATTATAAATTATTTTCAAAGCAATACAAAATTTAAACAAGCTATTGTCCCTTACCAGATGGAGCTTGAGTACTGGCGAGCTTATCTTAAACCTTTTTTTCCAACACAGATCATATGGATCACACCATGATGGTCTTTGTTTTCTTCCACACCTAAAATTCTTTTTGCCTTTCACCAGTCAAGATAAAGACAATGAATCTGGAGTACTATAAGAAGGTGACTGAAAGAAGAATTCAAGGTAAATTTCTATAGCCATTAATCTGATTCATTAATCTTCCCTACTAAGACTTCATTTCCAATATGAACATATTGATTGTATAAGACAATGTAAAAAATAGAAGGAAAAGTGAGGAGAAAAAAAGAGAGATTAAAGGGCATAGAGAAGTCCTTACTCTCAAGGACTTTCTACCCCCAATTAGGGGAGACATTGCCTGAATGAGACTTCAGTTGTAGGCAGATGGAAAAGCCCAGTAACATTCAGGGCTTAACAAATAGGCTTAATGGTAAGACCAAAGTACATCAGTTGGCATATGTGGCATACTTATCAAATCTGCAGATGACATAAAGCTGGAAAGGTACCTTTCAAATAGTAGATGCCCAGCACATGTTGAATTGAAATAAATCAAATTAAATCAACCAATATTTCTTAAGTACCTACTATCTACTGGGTATTCTTTTAGACACTGGTGATACAAAGACAAAAATGTTCCCTAAAAAATTAGGGAACTACTGGATTTTATTAGTAAGGTAGTGACATGGTCAGACCTCTGCTATAGCAAAATTACTTTACCAGCTGTATAATAGATGGATCAGTGAAGAGAGAAATTCAAGACAGGGAGACCAATTGGGAGGCTGTTGCAGCAGTCTTGGTGAGAAGTAATAGGGGCCTGAAATATAAGGGTGGCCATGTAAATTGGGAGAAGTGAATGAATGTAAGAGATGTTATGGAGGTAGAATTGGTGAGACTTAGTAACTGATTGGATTAGATTGGGGGTAGAGAGAGAGAATAAGGAATTGAGGATAACTTTGAGGTTGTAAACTTGGGTGACTAGAAGTATGGTGGTGGCCTTGACAGAAAGAGGGAAATATAAAAGTGGAATTGGTTAGGAGGGTGGAGGTCAAATAATGAGTTCTGTTTTGGTCATGTTGAGTTTGAGATGCCCACAAGACATTCTGTTTGAAATATCCAAAAGTCAGCTGATATTGTGGGACTAGAGTTCAGAAAAAAGATGGATCTGAGAGTCAACTGTGTAGAAATCATAACAGAGTCCATGGAAACTGATGTGGTTAACAAAAGAGATCACTTAGAGAGAAGTGAGAAGGGCTCATGAGAGAGAGTTAGGATATACCTATAATGACAGTACACAGTATGGACTTTTTACCTAGTAAAGGAGATTGAAAAGTAATGAAAGGAAGAGAACCAATAGAGGAAAAGGTCACAGAGGAGACAGTATCCAAAAGAAGGGAGTACTCAACAGTATCAAATGATACAGAGAAGTCAACAAGGATTTAGATCCATAAAAGACCATCTGATTTGGAAATTAAGAGATTCTTAGTGACTTTGGAGAGAATAGTTTCAGTTAAATAATGATATTGGAAGCAAGATTGCAAAGAAGTGACAAGTGAGAAAAGAGGAAGTGGAAACAGCTTTTTCTATGAGTATGAAAGGAGGAGAGAGAAAGGAATATAGGTAATGTAGAATATTGGATTAAGCAAGAGTTTTTAAGAATGGGGGAGATGTTGACATATTTGTAGCAAACAGGAAAAGAACCAATACATCAGGAGAATTTTAATATTAAAGTATGGAAAAGCAGGAATAAGTATAGGGGCAGTCTATCAGAGGAGCTGGGGGTAAATGGAATCAAGAGTACAGGTAGAAGCATTGACCTTTGGAAAGAGAAAAGGCATCTTTTCAATAGAGCCTTTAGTAATGGAGAAGATAATGTAGGAGATGCCAAGGTGGTTGAATGCATATACTCACTACAGAGTAGGGAGAAAATAATGAATGGATGAGTGAAAAAGCCTTTATTAGACACTTGCTATGTGCCAAGCATTGTCCTAATTTCTGGGTATATAGATAGAAAAAGCAAGACAATCCCTACTCTCAAGGACCTCCTACCCCAATTAGGGAAGACAATGTATGAATGAGACTTCAGTTGTAGGCAGATGGAAAAGCCCAATAACACTCAGGGCTCAGCAAAGATGGTTAATGGTAAGACCTAAGTACATCAGTTAGTCATATGACAGTGCCCAGGAGGTCTGGAGGAAATAAAAGCAGTGCAGATGGTAAAGCTCAAAGGACTTGAGAATGCAGTGTAGAGGAAGCTTTCCTCAAACAGTTTCTATGGTTTTTTTTCCCCCAGTAAAGTATAAGGCAAAGTCTCTAGTCAAGAGGATCAGGGAAGGAGGTGTTTTGGAGTCTAGATGAGAGAAGTGAAGGTTTGGAATGGCCACTGTGGGGAATGTGCTAACATAAATTTGTAGTGGATCCAGGCAATGTGGTTGAACTCCTTTCAACAGGCCTTGAGTAGGAGTGGAAGAAGTGAATGGTGGCAATAATCCAGGATTGCTGTTTGGCAAATCATGAACAATGGTAGGAAGAGGGAGCAAGAGATTCAAGAGTAGAGGACAGTGTAATGCTGAGCTAATTAACTATAAGACTGAGATTGTCAAGGAAGAAAAGAGAAGTCAGAGCTAGAGCAATAGTCTGGGAGACTAACAAGGTAGTGGAGGTAATGGTGAGCATGAAGATGGGCTTTAGGGGAAATTAAGTGTAGGGAGAGATGAGATAAGAGGAGGAAGGACTTTCAGAATTCTTATTAGGGAAGTAGAACACACTTAGGTGATCAAGACTTGCATAACTGTGATAGAGAGTTGAGAAAATTGAGGCACTAGGAGGCTAGAGTGCTTGAGGGAACATCAACATCAATATAGTATATGAACAGGAATTGGGGTGGAGACAAATGTGGATCAGTCCTCAAGGAAAGGAGAATGGTTTGGAGGCTGATCACCAGGATCTGGATTTGGCTTTTTGTTTGGATAGGTTGAATTTCAAAGGAAAGGGTTTTAAGTGATGATGGCAGAGGAAGAGTCTAGAAGGGACAATGGGGAGAAAGGAGTATTAAAACTTCAGACTCCACTTGAAAGAAAGGGGGTGGCATTATGAGAATAGATACAACCAGTACTGGAAAAGTTGTTCAGGATTGCAGCATCTTCAGGAGAGGGAGAAAGAATTGAGCCAGATTTCTGGGTCAGAGAATGGAAGATACATGAGAGGAAGAGCTCTAAAATAAATGAATATTACATAAAAGGGATTTGAAGTGGAAAGACCCTAATGTAAGTCAAATGCATGAAATTTTGCAAAACAAAATTCCTGTTATATGTGTCCTGTTATATGTGTCCTGCCCCCCACTCCGTCCCTACCTTAGCATGGAAACTTAATGATTTGATAATTTTAAATTTGAAGTGAATTGAAACTTAGATTCAGGCAAGTATTGCCATTGGCTATATGCTATATGTCTACCATTTTAATTCATATTCATCATTCCCTTGGCTATCAATTATCTATGTGACTTTGGTCACTACTTCTCTGAGATTCCTTTCCTTATCTATAAGTTGAATAGTTGAAACAAAATATGTGCCCAACAATTGGGTGACAGTTGCCCAAACTGTAGTGTGTGAATGTAATAAAATATCACTGAGTCATGAGGAGTTCTCTAAGACAATACGTTTTAAAGGAATTACTGACTTACATGGCTAAAGAGAGTTTCCATACCAAGAGTTATCCACATTGGACCCCATAGGTCGAGACTAAAATGGGGGGAGGAATGGTGAATATGAAGAATTCAGAGAATTATTAGAGGACCTGTATAAAGTGATACAGAATGAAAAAAGCAGAGTCAAAAGATATACCTATATATTTATATCTATATGCATGTATCTATGTATGTTTATACACATGTATGACATTTACATTTACAGAAATATATAATTATTACTCTAAATAAAGTCAGTACCAAAAAGGTAACAAAACCCAGGTCAAAATCACATTTTTTTCATTTGTTAAGATCCAGCAAAAGTGGAAAGTGAGGTTACTATCAGTTGTAATTCTGCCACTAAGTATTTTTACTAACTGTTTCCTGAAAATGTACTTTGTGAAGCAGTTTGGGTATTTGTGGAGAAGTATCTGTTCTGTCAAAACAAAATATTTCAATTAAAATAAATAAAATATAATGAGGGGACTGGCTTTGAGAAATAAATCTCCAAGGTCTCTTCCAGATTTAACATTCTCTGACTCTGATTATGGACACAGCAAACAAAGTAGAGTAGATGTTACTATGTTTTTCACCATGAACAACTACATCTAAATTATTATATGGATGGTATAGAAAGAGTCATCTTTGGCTTGGCCTCCATTACCTTCTTCACAGGATATTAAAGACCTCAAGCTTCGACATACTGACAATGATTATAGCTATAACACAAACATTTCACAGGAGAAATTTGATCACATCACTCCTCTCCTCAAAGATTTTTAGTTGTTCCCCGTTATGTTTTGAGTGAAGATCAAATTCCTTTGTCTGGCATTCAAGGCCCTCCTTAAGATGGCACCATGCTGTGGCGCAGCCAAATTGGATGACTCCCTGTTTCCTAAATGTGTCCTGAACCCCACTGCCTGTGTACCTTTATTGATTCTAATTCCTATACTTGCACTGCCCTCCCTCTCCTTCATTACTGCTGAATTTCACTCTGTCCTTTAAAGTCTGGTTCAAATGCCATTTTCTCAATAAAGTCTTCACTGATCTCTTTTGTTAGTAATGACTTTTAAGCTTTACATGGTATTTTGTTTTGCAATTTTCTAGTGCACTAAAGCATTATTTTTTTTTTTTTACCGTGGTGATCTGTATCTGTCATCCCTTTGCTAGAATGTAAATTTCATGAGGACAGGGTCTCTGTCTTCATCAAACGTGGTATTTCCACTGGTGACTAGTTTAATACCAGTAGAGCTTAATAAATGGGCACTGAATGGATCTGAGCTGAGTTGAATCTTCTTAGCACAATGCCTGGAATATAGTAGGCACTTAATTAACGCTAGCTGGTTGAACCATTGAGTTGACTGAATCATTGGAATATATAATGTGAATGCAAAACATTCTGCCTTCTTCACAAACTCTAAATCTTTTCCTGACACATACAGGAAATTGTTCCGTTGCATTACTTTGATTGAATAGCCATAACACTCAGGGATTGTTAAGGATTTACCTGACCTTTTCTTTTCAATATAGTGTTAGAGGGGAGATTGAGAAACTATGAATTTGACTCTGGTATATTCATTATATTTTAAACCTTCCATATTAGTGTGGTCAAATTCAAATAGAAACAGGTCCCTGAAGGTGCGTATTGACTTAGAAAACCACAAATTAACATTGTTGTTGTTGTTTGGTCATGTCCAACTCTTCATGTCCTTATCAGAGATACTGGAGTGCTTTGCCATTTCCTTCTCCAGTTCATTATACAGATGAGGAAACAGGCAAACAGGATTAAGTGACTAGTAAGTGTCTAAAGCTGGATTTGACTTTAGGTCTTCCTGACTCCAAGCCTAATGCTCTATCCGCCTCACCAGCTCCCTGCCCCTATCCATGCTGAAGTGTATTTCTTTTTACTATGTTAAATTTTTCCCAATTATATTTCATCTGGTTGAACTTGAGAGTTCTGCATCATGCGTTTGATGCCTCTATTCTAGATGACTATACTAACAGAAGAAAAAGCTTATTTTTGTACCATGCCAATGGGGAAACATTACAGAAAAGATGGGGTGGGAGTTCATAGGGAAGATCAAACAAATGGGAATTTAGTTGAGGAGATGGGAAATTCTGAGAGTTCCCTCCAGTATTGTGCTAATAATGCTCCACGCCTTCTGAGCTGATGGGTCAGAGAATGGTATAAAAGTGACCTCTGCTGTGGGAAACTGAAACCACTCAAGGTCATTGTGACCCTGTTTTAAGTAAAACAAATTTGTCTTTATCTCTGTGTAGTAATCTGGGTGCTGTTGAAAGATAATACATTGTCAAGTCTCATGGTCCAGTGAGAATTATTTTTTTTTAAAATAACAATATAAAAAATCCATCCCTCTTAAACTAAAGCATCTTTATGATGACCAGAGTTCCTGTCAACTTGTGCATATGTCTGACTTCAAAAGGTTTATAAATACCTTGAGGTGCTTTCTATTTGCTATTCATGGCTAAGAGGAATTATGGAAGAGTAGAAAGAACTCTGAAGTAGGAGTCAGGAGACTGGCTTTTAGCCCTGATTCTTACACCAACTTGCTATGTGACCTTAAAGAATTTACTTCCTTTCTCTGGATCACAGGTTCCTCCTCCATAAATTTATGAGGTTGGAGTCAAAGATCTCTAAACTCTGCATCTAAAGTCAGAAGACTCAGATTTGAATTTTAATTCTGCTACTTATTGCCTGTGAGGATTTTTACCAGTTACTTAACTTCTCTGGGCATCAGTTTCCTCATCTGTAACATGAAGAGGGTAGACTTAATTTTTAAGGTTCTTTCCAAATGAAAATATTCTGTTGCTCTAACATGCCTTTTTCCACTATAATATTCAACCATTAGAAACAGCTGGTTATACAGAACTGGCTTGGGCAGGGGAAGAGCAGGGTTCAGGTTCTGCCTGTGTGACCATGGGCAATCCACTTAATCATTTGGTGCTACAGATAACTCTCTAAGACTCTAAATTACAAATGAATTATAGATTTCTACTGGTGAAGGGAGATGCTACACTAGGAGTTACCCAAAGCAACAGAATCACAGATCCCTTCCGTAATTCTAAGGCTTGATGGAGTCTTCATGTTTTATGGAAGACACTAAGCTTTAGACTATAATATGCTCATGTTGGACAGCTGGATTGAATGGTGGATAGAGAAACTTGACTTGGAGTCAGGAACACTGGTCTTTCTGAGTTCAAATCTGACCTTACAGAAACTGGACAAGCCACTTAACCCTGTTTACCTTAGTTTCTTCATCTGCAAAATACTCTAGAGAAGGAAATGGCAAACCACTTCAGTATCTTTGCCAAGAAAGCCCCAAATGGGGTCAGGAAGAGTCAGACACAATTGAACAAGCAATGCTGATGTTATTTAAACTGCTATGCACCTTATCCATTTGGAGAAGCGTGGGGAGTATAGTTCAGGACTTCTTATTTCATAAGTTCAGTGAACTCTCAATGAGGAAACCTTGTCCACTGCCAAAGGAAACCAGCCACTACTCTGAAATTTATAGTCTTAGAAAGCTCCCTAGACCACTGAGAAGACATTGGTAAGGAGTCACACAGCGAGTCAGTGACAAGGTTTGAACCCAGCTTTTATGGACTCTTGAGTCTGACTTTCTGTCTGTTATCCCCTGTAACTTCTCAGTCTTATACAAGGACAAAACAATAATAAATTCACAACTTTTCACTACCCTTGCCCCTGGGGCTCCTCCCTCGCTCTGATTGGAGAGAATGTAAGGGGAACATTGGAGAGCTACTCTTGGATCTTCCATCATTCAAGGAGGGCATACAGGGCACTCATCAGCTGCTCTCCAGTTCTTTACAATATCCAGAAATTCATTGTTCCACAATATTAACTGTAAGTTAACTGTAACTGTAATTTAAATCTCCTTAGATCATTTCTCACCCTGGATGAAGAAGTGCTAGGTACCTTTCCCTATCCCTGATTTCCTTATCAACTTCTTTTTGCATGTTGTGCATTGTCTTTCCCCTTAGATTATGAACTCCTTGAGGACAGGGATTGTCTTCCCTTTCTTTGTATCCATAGCAAGTGCCTGGCATGCAGTAGGTACTTAGTAAATGTTTATTGACTCACATAGTAGGTAAATCTTTATTGAATGTTGGACTGAATTAAACGTAATGCCTTGACTTTGCATGTATAATTGATATCCAGTTGCTTGCCTTCTCTAGGAGGGGGAAGTTTGGGTGAGAGAGAATTTGAAGCTCAAAATTTTAAAGAATAATTGCTAAATTTTTAAAAAATGTAATTGGAAAATATTTAATAAAACTAATTTTAAAAATAAACATAATGCTTATTATTTTAATAGCAAAAGCTGACTAAATATATTTCTTCTGAGACCCATTTTGTGTTAAGATGCATCTTACTATTTTCAGTAAAGGTCTTTTGGATAATTTCTGTTTCCCTTCCAATGCCTAGCAGAATAGAAGCATCCATAACCATTGCTTAATCAATGTCTGTTCTCATTGGACTTATCCCAGCAGGATAAGCCCAATGGGTCCTTTTGCAGCTCCTCTCATGTTCCCAACTACCAATATTTCCAAATTTGGTCAGTGAAAGCAAATACTGTCTTGCCATGGTGGCTGAAGATAGAATTTCTTTCATGCCCTCTCCTTCCCATGCCAGGGTCTCATGCAGGTAAATTAAGAAAGTCATTCTGTTTGTAGCCCAGTTGTTATTTTGGTTGAAAGGATTCTTGTGTTGGCAAGTCTGAGGTCCCATCTGGCTCTGAAGCCATTCTGGTGCTGTGTCTCACTCCACCCTTAACTGGAAAAACTTCCCCAAGAGACCCACATATTGGAGTTTTAGAATGAGAATGTTAGGAGCCAGGATGCCTGCAGTGGCTGGAGAACTAGAAAAATATGCCATAGGGAAAACAGAACTGTCAAATTCTGGCTCTTGTCAGTTTCGTGTGTGTGTGTGTGTGTGTGTGCAGAACAGAGACAGGAAAGGAACCAACCTACCTTGGTCAATGGAGCTGCCAACATTTTCACATGACTTGAAAGAATGGTCTTGCCAGCAAAAACATTTGGTTTCTTTAAAAATCTGACTGGCTTGTTGTTGCCTCGCTATTTGAACCTGGCAAACTTATGGGCAGACTCACTTCTAATTTTTTAAGGTATGTTCTTGTTATATGCCAGAAGGGTCTAGACTAATCCAGATTGAACACTTAACAATTTTTTCTTTTAAAAAATCTGTATTGATTTCTTTTGTTTCCAAATTATCTCCAATTCCCAATATGTTTCTGAGAGAGCTATCCCTTACAACAAAGATAAAAACAAGAACGCGTCTCACTCCCCTCCAGATTTTTTATAAAGGAAAATCTTCCATGCTGCTATTGTTATTAAGACTATAGGATCACAGCAGCTAGGTGGCCCAGTGGATAGAGTGCCGGGCCTGGAGTCAGAAAGACTCATTTTCATGAGTTCAACAGACACTTAGAAGCTATGTGACTCTGGGCAAGTCACTTAACATAGTTTGCTTCAGTTCCTCATCTATAAAATGAGTTAGGGAAGGAAATGGTAAACCAGTCAGTCTGGTATCTTTGCCAAGAAAACCCCAAATGGGATTATAGAGAGTTGGACATGACTGAAAATTACTGAACAAGCTGTGATTCCAGAGTCCATGCTCATTCCATTGTACAATGCTTCTTCTTGTTACTGAAATATCCCTCTCTTTTGCATTTGCTTCTGGTTTAACTCCAGGAAAAATGCGCCCACCCCTCCTCGGATAAGATGCTCACTTCTAATCTCATCACCATGTGGTTAAACTCAAGCCTCAGACACCCTATCCCTTAGCCTCCTATCCCCTCTGAATGTTGGGCTGGAGGGCAGAATACTGAACTCCCTCCTTTATAGAGGAAGGCTTCAATTGGATTTCAATTCACTCCACATCTGCAGCTCTGCCTGGTTTCAACTCTATAGAACAGAGTACTGCCGTGCCAGGGACCCCTTCAGGTCTCCTTTTACCACTTTACAGCTTTCTTTTGTATGTTATCTTCCCTTATTAGATTGTAAGGTCCTTGAGGGCAGGAAATGTCTTTCTTTTTTCTTATTTGTATCTCCAGTGCTAAGCATAGAGCCTGACACATAGTAGGTATTTAATAAATGTTTATTGAATTGAAAAATAGATCTGTGATCTCAGGGTTTTCAAAGTTTGCTCCAATGACACAGCTCACAAGCCTCCCATGCTTGTCCATCCTCAGTGACTCTTGTCCATATCCTCCCAGAAGCTGGTCACAGAGGATGCGCCCAAAATCCTGGAGACCTTCCTCACTTTCTCTTGACATTGGGAAGTTTCCAGTGGACCACTCTGACAGCTAGTCATCCCTTGTCCTTGTGAAGAAATCAGTCTATTTTCTTTCTATAATAAAATTCTTTGATGATCGTTCATCTTCAAAGTCCTTCATTGGCTGTATTTTATAGCCAGATCACCACAAACCATAGTCCTTTCCATTGCCCTCCATGTAACATTCTAATACCTATCATTGTTGTCATTGCTGTTATTGTTATGGTTATTATTTTTAAAATAATTTTTGTTTTCTTTTTAGAGAAAACATTTCTTCAAATTCTAGTGCAGTTTTGAGGATTAGAAAAAAAGAATTCTGAAGCAAGTAAAAGGGGCTTTTTTTTTTCAGACTTTGTATACATAAGCAAGGCTCCCCAGGCCATTGACAGAAGTTTTGCCTGTAGAAAGAATATAGGTCAGCTCCTAAAGTTTACTGTTATCAGGGGAACTCTCTTGAGCTTAAATTGGAAACATCACTTTCACTTTATGCAGTGACTTCAGGCCCAAAGAACAGCAATCAAAGGAGCTAAACCCTAAGATTTTCCCACGTTCTTTTGCATTGTTTTCCACCCCCTTCCTATGAATGAATCTATTTTCCATATAATCTTCCTTCAAACAGAAGAAATTCACAACCTGAGAAGTGTCAAGTAGAAATTAAAATTCTTAAATATCATTATGACTCATACACTGCCAGATATACAATAGGACTTAGCTAATTAAGACTAATTGGAGTGCAAAGTCAGACTGGTTTAAGACTGGTTTAATCAAGGCTGAATTATAGATTTTTTTTTAAAAAATGGAATTTTACTGCCTTTTAATTATCTCAAGAAATATAACTTAATAAAACTTTGTTGAATGGAGGGCTTCCTGAATCTACTTAATTCTGATATGATAATGGATGTGATCTCATCAGCAGGGATATTCCTTCCAAAGATGCAAATTGCAACCTATCATCCTGCCCGATGGTTGTCAGTATCCTTAAGGGGTACTACATCGAACATACTGGAGGATTTCTTTTGACATCATGGAATCACCAATGGAGCAAACATGTTGTCTGTTGGTTGGTTATTCCTTGTTCTGTCTACAAGATTGAACAACCTTCTCTTTTTCTCCTTCCAGTCATAGACTTTCCACCATTTTGACGACATCCTTTCACTATTTCTTCCGTGAAATTCCTCATTTGTAATGTGTTATGCCTTTCCACCTTTGGGTATCTCTCAACTTCAGTCCTACAGTAATCCATGACTTTTTCTTATGGCTTTATTTCCCTTTAATCTGTGTCTTCTTCCACAGCCATGACAAACATGGAAAATGTTTTACATGATAACACATATATAAACTATATCAAACTGCCTACCATTTTAAGAAGAGGGCATGGAAGGGAGAAAAATCTGGAACTCAAAATCTTGTGAAAATGAATGCTAAATAGCTAGAAGATACTGATGTTACAAAGATGAGTCTTTCAAGTAAAAGCTTATGATTGTTAAAAGAATTGGGAAATTTCTCAGTGATAATTCAACCCACTCGCCTCCTTCTACTCAGTTTTGGGTCCAGCTCATTAACCATTTGTGATATTTGTCCATGAGTATGTACTTACTGATGCCAGAGCTCTGTAGGTTGTCCATTCAGTTGTATACAACATAATTTGGCATTCTGCATTCATGCAATTTTGGTTCTATGAGTATTTAGGTTAAACTATGTTTTTAATTGTTTATTTTTCATTTTCAACATTCACTTCAATAAGTTTTAAATTTTCTCTACCTCTCTCCCCTCCCTCTTCCCCAAGATGAGGTGCAATCTGATATAGGTTCTACACATACATTCTTATTAAACATTTTCACATTAGTCATGTTGTATAGAAGAATTAGGATGAATGGGAGGAACCATGAGAACGAAAAAAACCAAACCCTAACAAAAAAGAGAGCAAATAGTGTGCTTTGAATTGTACTCAGACTCCATATTTCTTTCTCTGGATGTGGATGGAATTTTCCATCAAGAGTCTTTTGGAGTTGTTGTAGGTCCTTGCATTGCTGAGAAGAGCTAAATCCATCAAAATCAGTCATCTCATTTTGTGTCCGTTATTGTACACAATGTTCTCCTGGCTCTGCTCACCTCATTCAGCATCAGTTCATATAAGTCTTTCCAGGTTTTTCTGAAGTCAGCCTGCTCATCATTTCTTATAGCATAATAGTATTCCATTACATTCATATAACACAACTTGTTCAGCCCTTCCCCAATTGATTGGCATCCTCTCAATTTCCAGTTTTTGGCCACCACAAAAGGAGCTGATATAAATATTTTTGTATATGTGGGTCCTTTTCCCATTTTTGTGATCTCTTTGGGATACAGCCCTTGAAATGGCATTGCTTGGTCAAAGGGTTAGGCTAAACTTTTTTGAGTGATTTTAGATCTCAGAGTCTCTGCAGTGATTGAGGTTTTGACACAATCTGCATCATGTCAGTCACAAATGGAAGCTTTTGGAGTTATTCCCAACCTATAAGAAATTCCCTTTTGACTTGGACTCTTTTCTGGTCCTCTTCAATGACAATGTCAAATGCCATTGGAAAATATGAAAAACATGAAAAATGCCATTGCCTTACTTAATATCAATAATTAGAGAATTGATAAGCAAATTTATCCACATTGCTTTATTTTCCAATTGAATTTTGGCATATATAATGAGCTATATCTTGTTGAGCTTTGTGTTTATAAACAAATGATCATTTGTTATTAGCATAGAGGCTGTTTGGATTAGTGAATAGAGAACCAGCCTTGAATGTTGAATAACCTGAGCTGAAGTCCTGCCTCTGACACAAACTGCCAGCATGACCCTGAACAACTCACTTACCCTCTCAATGCTCTTAGTATCTCTCTGAGATTATAAATTCCTGAGAAAATGTAATCTGTATTGAGAAAGTGGGGTTCCCCATTAGGGAGTCTTTTTTAATCACAGTGAAATACCAGGTCCAGCCCCTGTCTCTAATTAGCACACAAATTGCAAGTCACTTTTAAAAAATAGTATTTTATTTTTTCCCCAATTACATATTAAGAAAAAATTTTAGCATTCATTTTTGTATCTATTTAATATTTTCTTTTTCCCCAGTTACATGTAAAAACATTTTTAACATTTGTTTTTAAAACTTTGAGTTTCGAATTCTCTCCCTTCTTCCCCCCCACTCTCCATTGAGAAGGCAAGTGATTTGATATAAGCTATTCATGTGAAGTCATACAAAATATATCCATAAGAGTCATGTTGTGAAAGAAAACATAGGCAAAAAAATCAAGGTGAAAAAAGAAAGTAAAAAAAAAGTATGCATCAATCTATATTCAAACACCATCAGTTCTTTTTCTGGGCAAGGATAGCATTTTTCATCATAAGTTCTTCAGAGTTGTCTTGGATCATTGTATTGCTGAGAATAGTAAAGTTATTCACAGCCGACCATCTTACACTACTATTGTTACTTTGTACACAGTACATTTCACTTTTCGTTAGCCCATTCAAGTCTTTCCAGGTTTTTCAGAGAGGTTCCTGCTCATCATTTTTTATAGTACAATAGTATTCCATCATACCACAACTTGTTCAGTTATTCCCCAATTGGTAAGTATCTCCTTAATTTCTAATTTCTTTACCCCCAGAAAAAAGCTATTTAGCCTTCATTTTTACAAGATTTTGAGTTCCAGATTTTTCTCCCTTCCTCTCTCTCATCCCCTCTTCTTAAAATGGTAGGCCGTTTGACATAGTTTATATATGTGCTATCATGTAAAACATATTTCCATATTTGTTGTGGTTGTGTAAGGAGAAGCAGATCAAAAGGAAATAAAGCCACAAGAAAAAAAATGTTTTGCTTTCTGAGTCCATCAGTTCTTTATCTGGATATAGATAGCATATATAGAGCCAGGTCATTCATAGCTGATCATCACACAATGTTGCTAATACTCTGTACAATGTTTTCCTGGTTCTGCTCGTTTCACTTTGCAGAAGTTTGTACAAGTCTTTCCAGGTTTTTCTGAAGTCCACCTGCTCATCATTTCTTATAGCATAGTAGTATTTCATTGCATTCATATACCACAACTTGTTCAGCCATTCTCCACTCAGTTTCCAATTCCTGACCACCACACAAAAAAAGCTGTACATGCAGGCCCTTTCCCCATTTTTATGATCTCTTCGGGATACAGACCTAGAAGTGGTATTATTGGAAAAAAGGGTATGCAGTTTTACAGCCTTTAGTTCCAAAGTGCTCTCCAAAGTGGTTGGATCAGTTCAAAACTCCAGCAGTAGTGCGCTAACGTCTCACGGTTACTAAGCACAAAGTAGTCAAACAGTTTAACATGACCATCTCTCCTTTAATTTAATTTGTTATTACTTTGCTTATTAAACCTTTTCCTTTTTTCATAGTATAAAAGGAAACACTCTAGCCTGTGTCCACATTGTCATCAGTTACAAAATTGTGGAGGTCAAGGTATTGATGAATTTAAAATTATATAACTCCAACCTATAACAAATAGCACCAATTCTTTTCTTAATCAAATGTAATAAGTATCTATAAAATGTTTCACATACAAATGCAATGAGATGGAATCTTTTCTTTCTTTAGCTAGCATAAAGACAATTTTTGAGATCAATAGCCAACTAGTAAATAGAACTGAGCTCAGCTTGGCTATTTCTAATAGTCTAGTCAAATTCTGAGAAACATGAAATAAGAAAGACAAAATTGCATCTTATTTTCCAGGCAATAAATAGTAGACTATCCATCCTGAATATATATTTCCCCCCCTTTTTTGTGCAAAGGAACGTATTGAAGGCATAGCTTAAGGAATTTATTAAACAGAAATTAACTCTAATTCCCCATATTTAGCACATATTGTTCCAAGATATTACCAGGATTTTAAAGAGGATTTGGGATCTGGAAAGGTAAAGCCTTTAATTTAGGTGGAACTGAGGCAAGGAGGAGTAAAACTTGATCCCCAAGGGTACCCACAAGGATAGAGTAGTCACATAGAAAGAAGGTGATATGCATTTCCTCTTAGCTAAGTGTGATGTTCTATTACTTAGAGGAGTTGTTCTCTAGTTTGCTTCAAAGAACCCCATATGCTGTGAGTTGTCCCTAGGAAATACTCTAAAGAGAATGTAATTTGTAGCTGACATGTTTAATTTGTGTCTGATGCGTCACTTTAAGGCTGGGTCCCAGCACTGTATCAGCCACTGAGGCCATGGAGTGGGAGCAACCAATAGCTTTTCTTTTTTTATTTTGCCCTTGATCTAAAATGTCAGTTGTTGTTTGTCCTTTATTCTTGAAGAGCACCATGACATTAGGGAGGAGATGCCATGACATGCAGATAAATTAGGTTGAATTGAATTGCAGATGAATTGAAGTGAGGGAGGTCTGTGCAAAGTCACTAGCTTCACTTTCTCCTCTGGAACCAGCTGGGTTCAGGGACAAAATATAGATCAGGATGACCAGAGATGACCCTAAAGAAGGGACGCAACCCTTGTATGCCTGTATTTTTTTTTCTTTTTCCATTTTAAAAATTTATTACATTAAAAACAAATAAACAAATACAACCAAACCTAAAACCCAAACCAACCCAAAGATACAAGATCATAATTCATATTTCTTGTCTAACCCAGAAAAAAAATCCAAAAACATTTAAAAAAAACAAAAGAAATAGAAATTCCAGCTTCAAAAATATTTGTCGAAAAGGGAAAACATCCACTTTACCAAAAACCAACAATACAAGTAGAGGAACAGGTTGACAAAGGAGGGTCAATAGGAGGGGGTTGACCCCCTCCCCTGCACCTTGGCTGCTTTCTCTTCGCAAAATCTGGGCCTCCATTAATTAATCATAGGAGGCAGTGGGGTAGAAATGGCAATCTAAGGCAGGCTAGGGGTTAAAAGCAAGGGGAAGGAGATGCCTGTCTTCTTGGTAGTGGAAATAGTAGAATTGATTATGATGATGATGATGGTGATGACAATGGTGATAGGTAACACATATAGCCCCTGAAGATTTTCAAACTACTTTACATCTCTTTATGCTTCTCTTTGGAGACTGAAAAAATTCCATTTTTTCTTATTAACTGTCATAAAGTCCATTATTTAACATTTGTTTCATTTGCCACTTGGACAGTAGGATGTAGACATGATGGGATCAGTGGATTTTGAATGATCTTTAAGGTTATATCATCCAATCCCTCCCCCTCTCCTCTGTTTTATAGTTGAGGAATCTGGGACTCAGAACATTTCTGTGATTTCCCCAAGGTCACACAATGGTATATATAGTGGAAAGAATGCAAGATTTGTAGAGGACTCAATTTTGAATCTTTGGCTTTGCTCTCTCCTAGTTGTGTGATTTTGGCCAGGATGAAGCCAAGTGAGCCTCAACTTCCTCATCTATAAAATAAAGATAATCATATTTATACTACCTTCTTCCTAATGTTGTTGTGAATCTTTTGGAAACTTTGAAATCTTAAATAAATGGAAACTCAATTCTTAGCCTTTCAGTTCAGGGAGTCATAATAGATACCTTTCCAAATGATAGGGGGAAGATTTATTATTTTTAAAATTTTTTTTTGCTCCAGAAACATGCATGACTCTTAAATTTTCTGAAGTGACCAGGCTAAGGTCCAGAGAGTCTGAGGGAAGCAGCTGACCATTGTCACAGTGAAGCTCCCAAGCTATGTGGCAGATGAGAAAAGCCTTTGTTTGCTTTTCTTCAAGTCAGCCAGCATGGGTAAATGTCACTCACTGGCTGATTCAGAGGAGCCAGTGACCATGGCAGCCACATCTCCATAGCAACACGTTATCCTTTCCCCATCTTTCTCCCTCCACACCCCAAGCAATGCCCCCAAAGTGGGAGATAAGGAGTGGCATTCTAGCACAGATCCTCTCCACCTGTATACAAAGAAGAGATTCTGTCTCCCCCCCATTCATCCACTCAAGACCTACATTATTGCATTTCGTCCCCCTACATCTGTTCCGTTGTGATTGCTCTGAGCTAGGCATTTACAGACACAGCTGGGAGCTTCATTTTGAAAATTAGCTTCACAATATTTATTTTACGGAGAAGAAAATGTCTGTGGGTATTTACTAAATTTTTTAATAATCAATGTGCTTCATCACTTTAATGATACAGTGGAAGAACAGTTGGTAACATGAAAAAAGAGGGAGTCTCTGAAAATTCAGTGTATTCTTAGTTTGACCTCATGGAAGGTGGAGAATTCCTTAATGACAGGAGGCCTATGAGGATGCTTGCTAAATAGTGTTGTTGGTTGGATAAAGAGCTGGCTTTCTAGCAATTTAGGAAGGGTGTTTATAAGCTAAGGGCATGACTGAGATTCATTCAAAATAGTCAGGCATGGGTGGTTTGCCATTGCCATTGCAGGAGGGATGCCTATATTGATGAGATCACCCATCTATTATCATATCAAAGTATTGATGAGTTAGCAAATGTTTAAAGAAGGGTGATCTAGATGGTGAAGGGCTTTTTGCTCATGTCACTGGAAGATCAGCTGCAGAAAAATAGTTAATCTAAAGAGAAGACTGGCATAATAACATATTTGTCTTCAAGTATGGGAAGGACTGTCATGTGGAACAATTAGGCCTGTTCTGCTTGGCTCCCAGTAAACAAAAGTGATAATAATGGGCAAAGATGGTGGAGAGGTAGATTTAGGCTTAGGGTAAAGTACTAACTTCCTCCTAAATCAAAGTTGTCCTAAAGTAGAATGGAGAATTAATAAATTTCTTTTCATTATTTATTGTCAAGAAAATTCTTATCAGTATTTGTTGTAATGGGGATTTTGTACAAGTATAGATGGGCCTAGATGGGCACTGAGGTCCCTTCCAGCTCTGAGATTCAGTGTTACTGAGAAAACCTAGAGTTCCTCAAAAGAATGAGACCCTTTTAGATACTTTTAGACTCTCAATGACTCAGTACTACATGAGGCCCTGGAATGACAGAGCACAGAAATAATGCAATTTAGGAAGATGGAAACCCATTGCCTTATATTGTTGTACCTGGGAGGTCTGGAAGAGTAAAGTGGGACACAATGGTCCAAACTTGGTCCCTTGACCAAATAATATGATGCCCAGTAACATGAGTGTGGCCCAGGGTAGGGTTAGATGAGGTCTATTTAAGGGAGAGAAAGAATTGATCCTCATGATGATTATGTCCTACCTACTGTATGAAGTAGCAACTGTCACTCATCTAGAAGGATGGAAGGAAGCTAGTCTCACATGTTCTAGATTTCATTTATTTATTTAATATTTTATCCCTCCCCCCAATTACATGTAAAAACAATTTCCCCCCCAAAATTTGAGTTCCAAACTCCCTCCCTTTCCCCCCACCATTGAGAAGGCAAGCAATTTAGTATAGGTTGTACTGTGTAATCATGCAAAATGTATTTCCATGTAGGTCATACTGTGAGAGAAAACACAGACAAAAAAACCAAGAAAAACAAAGAAAAAGTATGCTTTGATCTGCACTCAGCTGCCATCAATTTTTTGGAGGTAGATAAGCATTTTTCATAAATCCGTCAGAATTGTCTTAGGTCAGTGTATTGATGAGAATAGGTAAGTTATTCACAGTTGATCTCATGCAGTATTGCTGTTATTGTATATAATAGTCTCCTGGTTTTGCTCATTTCACTTTGCATCAGGTCATGTAAATCTTTCCAGGTTTTTCTGAGAGCATACTGCTTATCATTTCTCATAGCACAATAGTATTCCATCACAATCATATACAACAGCTTGTTCAACCATTCCCCAATTGATGGCCATCTCAATTTCCAATTCTTCATCACCACTAAAAGAGTTGCTATAAATACATTTTTTACACATAGGTCCTTTTTCTCTTTTTCTTCTTTTTTTGTCTCTTTGGGCTATAGACCCACTAGTGATATTTGCTAGGTTAAAAAGTATGTACAATTTTGTAGCCTTTTGGGCATAATTCCAAATTGCTCTCTGGAAGGGTTGAACCAGTATATAGCTTCAACTTCATTAGGGTTCATTAATTCATTAATTTTCCCACATCCTATCCAAAATTTGTCAATTTTCTTTTCTGCCATTTTAGCCAATCTGATAGGTGTGGGGTAGTAGCTCATAGTTGTTTTAATTTGCCTTTCTCTGATCAATAGTGATTTAGAGCATTTTTAAAAACATGACTGTAGATAACTTTGATTATATCTTCTGAAAATTACTTGTTCATATACTTTGACTATTTACCAATTAAGGAATGGCCCATATTCTATAAATTTGAATCAGTTCTTGTAGTGGCGACCACACTGGCATACCCAGGATGGCTGCTAGCACAGGTTCTTAGATCTACTTTATTAGGAAAGATAGCTGTTTAAGGGGTCAACAATCTTTTAAAATTACATTTACTAGTGCAGGGGGAAAGTTAGCACCTTGGACTTCAGAGAAAATACAAGCAAAGAAATAAAGACTAACAGACAGAGCTCTGACTGCCTGAATCAACTGTGTACTTCACATACATCCCTAGATAGAGAGAGCCTTTACATCTAAGCAGGCAGGGAGGTCTGAACATATGGTCACTCAGAATCTCAACCAGGAAATCACAAGAACCTTCTCATAAGTGAGCCCAGAAGCAAATTACCAACTCAGAGTATATATACACTTCTCAGAGTCAGAAAGCATCACAACCCTTGTGACTCAGTGGCAAACAGAAATTAGCAAAAGGTGTGGTCTTCCTACAAAACAAGCCTCCCCTAATTAAGCTTCCCTTAATGGGCTCCATGTGAACCTATTAATGGGTGGGAAAGAGTTTCCTATTCTCCATTACCAATACAGTTCTCTATATATCTGAGAAATGAAATCTTTATCAAAGAAATTTGCTATAAAGTCTTTTTTTACAGTAATGATTAACTAACACATGCTTTAGTTTTGAAAAGTGTTTATGCACACACTTTCCTAGAATCACAGATTCTGGGAATGGGCAGTGATCCCTGAAGCCAACTATTCCATCCTGTATACACACAAGAATCTTATTCCCAGGCCAAGATGGCAGCGTTGAAGCAGCAAGGTTTCTCAGCTCGTACATAGCCACCTCAAATACCCATAAAATATGACTCTAAACAAATTTTAGGGCTCTAAAACTCACACAAAAATACAGAAAAACACATCTCCCACTGAAGACAGCTCAGCATTAAGGGCTCATCACAGCACGCTGGGAGCCGAAACCAGCCCAGCCTGAAACCACAGCTTGGCCCCAGGGCAGCCAGGACAAGCCACAGTTGGAGCCTTCAGGAGAGTGGATCAACGGCAGGTGTGGCAGTTTCCAGAATTATCAAGCCATAAGAAACAAGGACTAAGTGAAAGGTCAGTGGAACACAGGTAAATTTGAGGGAGAAAAGCAGTCCAGCCAAACTACCTCCAGGATAAGGAGGCAGCAGAAGCCGTGGCCCTGTAGCCATCTCTACATGGCTGCTTCAGAAGCTCCTGGCCTGCAGACTGCACGGGGGCTGAGCAATTGTTCAGAGGCTAAGTGCTCTTGTGTTGAGCGGCCTGGATCCAGATCGTGGTCTTGGGTGGTGGTCCTGGAGTGTGTTTTCAGTGAGCCAAAGCTGGTCGGGGCTACAGCAGACTCCTAATAGCTCTGGCAGCTGTGAAAACCCCAGCAATTTGGGACAGAGCTTTCCCACTTGGAAGAAGAGTTCCACAGAGCTAAAAAAATCAAGGAATTCATTGGCAGCATGAGTAGGCAAAGGAAGCAAAGTAAGAACAGCAACTGAACTCTAGAATCCTTTTTTGGGAACAAAAAGGATCAAAGTATGGAATGGGAGGAAGACAACACAGTCAGAACTCCCATACCAAAAGCTTCCAAGAAACATGAAGTCTTCCTACAAGCCATAGATCAGCTTAAGAAGGATTTTGAAAACCAAATAAGAGAAGTGGAGGAAAAATTGGGAAGAGAAATGAGAATGTTGCAAGAAAATCATGAAAAGAGAGTCAACAACCTGACTGAAGAAAATAACACCTTAAAAAATAGATTAACTCAAATGGCAAAAGAGGCCCAAAAAGCCAATGAGGAGAAGAATGCCTTAAAAAGTCAAATTTGCCAGATGGAAAAAGAATCTCAAAAGCTCACTGAGGAGAATAATTCCTTCAGAATTAGAGTGGA
>CM053580.1:52516215-52537715 GCA_028627135.1 Pseudochirops cupreus | reverse complement strand
TATAATAATGTTAATATTAATAATTATAATAATATTAATTAATTATAATGATTATAATAATTAATAATTAATTTTAATTAATTAATAGCAGCAGCAGCAACAGTAGTAGCAGGCATTGTGTTATATACTGTAATAACAGTAAGAAAGAAAAAAAAAGAAACAATGACCCCCCAAATCCTTTGTATTTTAATGGATAACACAAATGTATACATAAGTATATAGACTATAAAATGATGTGAGTAAACATAAATATATGTGTGTTTGTATATCATATATAAAGTAGTTATATAAAAGGATATATGAGGAAGCACTAGCTAGGGTAAGGGAATCGGATAAGAAAGTAACAGAAAAGGTATCATGCAGAAGAAGGTTCTTGAGTTTGTTCTTAAGGATTATTTTATTCCTTTTAAAGAAAATTATTTATTTATTTTTAGTTAAAAAAATTTTTTTTTATTAATTGTTCATTAAAAGTTCATTTACTTTTAGTGTACAAGATTCAGTTCCACAATGCCCTGAGTTTCAGATTTACTCCCCTCCCTTCCTCCTCCCCCACCATGGCAGCATGCAATCAAATATAGGATCTGCATATACTTTCACATTGAACATTAGTCTGGTTGTATAGAAGGGTTATAATTAATGGAGTGAATGATGGGAAAGAAGAAACAAAACCAAACATGGAAAAGAGCGATAGCATGTAGATTGCTTCAGTCTCCACTTAAACTCTGTTCTTTCTAGATCTTTCTCTGAAAGTAGACATTTCCTTCCATCCTGAGACTTGTAGAGTTGTCTTATAACTGTGTGTTGCTGAGAAGAGTCCAGTTAATCAAATTTGGTTGTCACACATATGTTGTGTCTGTCATTGTGTACAAATTTCTCGTGGTTCTGCTCTTCTCACTTAGCATCAGTTTGTATAAGCCTCTCCAGGTGAATATGAAGACCGTCTCCTCCCCATTTCTTATAGCACAATAGTGTTCCACTACATTAATATACCACAACTTGTTTAGCTATTCCCCAATTGATGGACATCCCCTTAATTTCCAGTTTTTTGCCACCACAAAGAGAGCTGCAATAAATATTTTTGTATATATGGGTCTTCCTCCTGCTTCTATGATCTCTTTGGGATACAACCCCAGAAGTGGTATTACTGGGTCAAAGTGTATGCAATTATTTATAGCCCTTTGGGCATAGTCCCAGATTGCTCTCCAGAATGGTTGTATCAGTTCATAGCTCCACTAACAATGCATTAGTGTTCCAATTTTTCCACATCCTCTCCAGCATTCGTCATTTTTCTGTTTTGTCATCTTAGCCAACCTGACTGGGGAGATGTGGTACCACAAAGTTGTTTTGATTTGCATTTCTCAAATCAATAGTGATTTAGAACATTTTTTAATGTGCTTATAGATATCTTTAATTTCTACCTCTGAAAATTGCCTTTTCATATCCTTTGACCATTTATCAATTGGGGAATGACTTGTATTCTTATAGATTTTACTTAATTCCATGTATATTTTAGAAGTGAAGCCTTTATCAGAGACACTGGTTGTAAAAATTCTCTCCCAATTTCCCACTTCCCTCTTAATCTTGGTTACATTGGCTTTGTTTGTACAGAAACTTTTCAATTTAATATAATCAAGATTATCTATTTTGCATTTTATAATGCTCTCCAACTTTTCTTTGGTCATAAAGTCTTCCCTACACCATAAATCTGACAAGTAAACTATTCCTTGCTTCCCCAGATTACTTATAGTATATCCCAGCAGTTTTTGTCAAATAGTGAGTTCTTATTCCAAAAACTGGGGTCTTTGGGTTTATCAAACAGTATATTAATATAATAGTTGACTACTGAGTCAACTTAAATTTTTTTATTGATTTGTTTGTTTACTTTTAGTTTACAAAATTCAGTTCCACAATCCCTTGAGTTTCAAATTGTCTCCCCTCCCTTACCCTTTCCCTCCATGGCTGCACACAATCAAGTATAGGATCTGCAAATACTTACACATTGGACATCAGTCTGGTTGTACAGAAGGGTTGTAACCAATGGAATGAACAATAGGAAAGAGGAAACAAAACCAAACATGGAAAAGAAAGAGAGCATGTAGTTTGCTTCAGTCTCCATTCAAACTCTCTTCTTTCTAGATCTTTCTCTGAATGTAGACTTCTTCTTCCATCCTGAGACTTTTAGAGTTGTCTTATAACTGTGCATTGCTGAGAAGAGTCCAGTCTACCAAAGTTGGTTGTCATACATATGTTGTATCTGTCATTGTGTATAAATTTCACCTGGTTCTGCTGTTCTCACTGAACATCAGTTTGTATAAGCCTCTCCAGGTAAATATGAAGTCCATCTGCTCCCCATTTCTTATAGCACAATAGTATTCCATTATATTCATATACCACAACTTGTTTAGCCATTCCCCAAATGATGGGCATTCCTTCAATTTCCAATTATTTTTAGTTTTCAACATTCACTTTTATAAAATTTTGAGTTCTAAATTTCACCCCTCCCTCCTCTCCCCCATCACCAAGATAGTATGCAGTCTGAAATAAATTATACACGTGTGATAATGTTAAACATATTTCCACATTAGTCATGTTGTTAAAGAAGAACCAGAACAAAATGAAAAAACCACAAAAAAAAGAAGAGAAAATAGTATGTTTTGATCTGCAATCAGACACCATAGTTCTTTCTCTGGACAGTATTTTCCACCATGAGTCTTTTGGGATTGTCTTAGATCATTACTAAGTTTAGCAAAGTCAGTCATCATACAGTGTTGCTGTTGCTGCATACAATGTTCTAGTTCTGCTCACTTCACTCAGCATCAGTTCATGCAAGTCTTTCCAGTTTTTTCTGAAATCCACCTGCTCACCATTCTTATGGAACAATAGCATTCCATTACATTTATATGCTAAAACTTGTTTAGCCATTCCCCAATTGATTGGCATCCCTTCAATTTCCAGTTCTTAGCTACCACAAAAAGAACTGCTATAAATATTTTTGTACACGTGAGTCCTTTTCCCTTTTTTATAATCTCTTTGTGATACAGACCTAGTAGTGGTACTGCTGGATCAAAGTGTATGCACATTTCATAGCCCTTTGGGCATTATTCCAAATTTCTCTCCAGAATGATTGGATTAGTTCAAAACTCCACCAACGATTCAATAGTGTTCCAATTTCCCCAGTCTCCAACACTGATATTTTTTCAAGGGCTATATCTTAAATTCTGAAAGTTTTTATATTGTCCCAATACAGGGTATTCCCAGAGCAATGTAATAAAAAGACCTTAAGAGGCTTCAAATCAAAAGACTTGGGTTTGAATCCTTGCTCTTACAGTACATGACAGTGTGACCTTGAGCAAATCACTTAACTGTTCTGAACCTCAGTTTCCCAATTTGTAAGATGTAATAACATTTTAAAATTACCTATTTCGCAGGGCTGTTGTTGAGGGAAAACCCTTTGTAAGTCCCAGGCAGTAGAGACCAGCAAGATGTTGTTTCCAAGGAAACCCTATATTACAGCAGACTGTACTGAATTACATTTATTTGGGAACTATTATCCAAAAAGGAAAGATTATTTCAGGCAACTCAGACTTCTCATTTTAGAAGTCAACTGTGTTCCAGAAAGAATCCCCCAAAGATGGGAAATTTGCTAAAATAATATCACTTCAGGCAGCAGAGATATTTCACACTGAAATTTTGACTTCAAGTGTGAAGACTATTATTAAGGGTGTTGATAGAAATAGATGTGAACCAGAAAAAACACATAGCTTCAGTCAGAAATGTGTTCTAATTAAAAGGCTTAATGTTGAGGAGGCACATCCTAGGACAACTTCATCCTTTTTTTCATGCTGAAGATTTTCAGGGTGTTACTAACACTGGACAGGGAAGATTTTTCTTTTTTTTTTCTTTTTTCTTTTCCTGGCCTGAATTCTAAGAATTCTTGATGGTTTGGTGTCTTTTTTACAAGTTCTATTCTGGTGACCTAGTCTTCATAACAGAGTATTAAATTCCACCTTGAACACTCATGAGCTGTATGACTTCAGTAATATTGCTTCATCTCTCTGGGCTCAGTTTCCTGGGCTGTAAAACAGGGCTAAATATGGTACCTACATGGAAGGGTTATTGTGAGTGAGATGATATATGTAAAGTGCTTTGCCAATCTCATTGTGCTGTGTAAATGTCATTATTATTACTACTAATTATTATTGTCAGTCAGTCCAATCCCCTTCATTTCAAAGATGCGGAAACTGGCCCAGAGAGGCTAAGCTACTTCCACAAGGTCATATAGGCAGTAGATTAGCTGACTTAGTGAATCAGCTAGGCTTTATTAAATATCTACTATGTGCCAAGAACTGACCTAAGTGCTGGGTATGCCAAGAAAGGCAAAATACATTCTATGCTCTCAGTCTGATGGGGGAGAAAAGAAGCAAATAACTATGTGCAAACAAGCTGTAGATGGGATCAATTGGAGATAATCAAGGAAAAGCCCTAGAGGTAAGGGGTGGGGGAAGTAGGAGTTGGGAGTTGGAAGTAGAAGGAAGGATTTATTTTAATTTTATTTATTAATTTTTTGCTTTTTGGAGGGGGGAAGACAGGGTAATTAGGGTTAAGTGACTTGGCCAAGGTCACATGGCTAGTAAGTGTTAAGTGTCTGAGATCAAATTTGAACTCAGGTCCTCCTGACTCCAGGGCCAATGCTCTATTCACTGTACCACCTGGCCACCCTAGAAGGAAGGATTTAAACTTAAGCTTTAGGGATACCAGAGAAGCCAGGAGAAAGAGATGAAGAGACTTCAGGACACTCTCCCTTGGGTTAGGTCAAGGATGTTCTCTCTTAGTTGAAATGAGTTATCTCATACCCTGAGGGAGAGGTCCCTTACTCTGCATCATCTGGTATAAATCTTCCTTTTTATACCTTCTCTGATTTCTGTTTTGCTTTGATTTGGATAAATGGGTTTCTCTATTATTCACTATGTATGCTCATTGTGGAACTGATGGGAAAGAGGTCAAGCCTTGGATATAAGGCTTCAAGTCCCCCTTTTTACCCATAATGACAAAGCAATCAGAAGTTAGTTTGAACTTCATCATATCCCCTACACTAACAATATTTAAGGAAGTTGATAGATAATTTTAGCCTGGTACCCCCTCTTTCTAAGCAGAGGAGTGATCTTCAGCCCCAATTTCCTGCTGCTCCTTTGGCAAGAATGAAAGTCTCTCTTGGAGAAGAGTGGGAGGAGAAGAGGCTAGAGATGTCTAGTCTGCCTCTCCTTGAGCCACATGAGGATAATTCCATGCTCTATGTGGGAGAATGGGACCTTGCCACACATGGGGCCTCTTGACACTATTTTTGAAGGGGTCTTCAAGGCCTACTTACTAATTATGTATTTGACAAATGGAGTAGAAGTACCTTGTTCCAGGAATACTAATTTCTTGATTTGGTAGGGGCTTTGGAAAAAAAAAAACAGCTCAACATGCTTCAAGTACAACAATTTATGGAAATATAACATGTGAAGAGTTTAACGGAGCTGTCAAATAACACAGTAAAATTAGTTTGACATGCATTTAATTTTCTACATAAGTGTTACCGTGCTGCATAGTAATTAAGAAGTTCACACAAATGCTTATAATATACTTTTTTTCACAGTTAAACCAAGACTTTCTGAAGTCAACTTAGAAAGGAGGAGGAAATGAATGAGTAGATGGAACAGGAAATTGCTCTGGCTCCTGCAAAGGCCTCTGGTTCCTAATTCAAGAGGTCTTGGGTGCTTTACCATGGCCATTTCTTTGGTAGAGGTGATCCCCAGCATAGGAAGGACTCATGACCACAAATCCTTGTCTCTTCTCCCCCATCTCCAACCCCCTGCCATAAGAAAGAATCTCAAGGAGTCAGTCCCTCATCAGGGATGTATAGAGGGGATGTCAATTAGAGGGGACTCATTTTTGCATCTTTTTCTGGCCTCTTCACATTGAAGAATAAATTTTGAATGGTTTTTCCCAAAAATTTAACCCTGGAGGAATAAAAATGATCCCAAAGAATGATTCATATATATATATATATGTATATATATATATATATATATATATATATATATATATATATATTTATATATTCATTGGCTCTAGTAGTGGTAGAAAAACATACTTCATAAAAAACTATTTGGTTGATATCCTAAGATCCTAGGAACATGGAATAACTGTTCAGTGTAGTGTTGAAATAAAACTTACAACAAAGTTGTGAGGTGCAATAAGGTCATGTAGGACAGGGGCTGGAGAGGAGAACCTTGCAAGTCTCTTTTCCATCTTGAGATTCCACAAATATGTGATTATTCTCTTTCTCCCTCCATTTTAGTATTTTATTCTCCCCTCTCCCACTTCCCATTCCAGGGTCAAGTCTACAAGCATTTATTATACTAGATACTGTGCTATGCACTGAAGGTACAAAAAGACAAAACATGTTCCCTGCATTCAAGGAGCTCACATTGTGATGGGTGAGACAACATTGAAATAATTAGGTAGGTACACACTACCTTACTCCATACATATACACACATACATATATGCATATACAGAGCCACAGATGAATTATATAACACACAAATGATACACATGTATACATATATGCACAGATATACCTGCATATCACATACATGCATACACATAAAATACACATATAAATATATAGATGATGCACATATGGGTATATCATGTTACATATGCATGTATGTTTACATAAAGAGAAGAAAGGAGATATAGGGAGAGGGAAGGAGAGATGGAAAGAGAGAGAAAGAGGAGAGGAGAGGAGAGGACAGGAGAGGGGAGGGAAGCGGAGGGGAGGGGAGGAGAGGGGAGGAGAGGAGAGGGAAGGGGAGGGGAGGGAAGGGGAGGGGAGAGGAGGAGAGGAGAGGGGAGAGGAGGAGAGGAGAGGGGAGAGAGATTTAGGAGAAAGGTGAGAATGAAAAGTAAATGGAAAGCAATCCCAGAGAGGAAGGCACTAGTAACCTGGGAAGACTGGGAAAATTCTCTTGCAAAAGATCGATTTGAGCTGCATCTTGAAAGAAAGCTAGGAAGCTAAAAGGTGACAGTGAGGAAGGAGAGCATTCTAGGTATGAGACATAGCCAGTAGAAGAGCCCAGAATGGCATCATGGCCAGAGATGAGTGTCCTGTGGGAAGAATAACAAGGAAATCAACATAGCTGAATCACAGAGGGAGTGGAAGGTAGTAAAGTATAAGAATACTAGAAAAATAGGAGGGGATCAGACTTCTAAATGTTGAACAGCAGCATGACTATAGGTGTTGTAGAATGATTCTTTACAATTCTCTTTGTACAAGAAAATTCCTCTGAAGATTCCCTTAGAATATTTTTGTGGAAATCTCATTTTTTCCAAATGCTTGAAAGGTCCTTTGCATTACCTTTTAACAGCTGGAGGTTTCAAATAATCTTAGTCTCTTGTTTACATACATTCAATAAAGTGCAATTTAGAAAATATTTCCTGAGGGGCTTGTTTTAGATTCCAGGTCTCACCATACCTATTCCCAGCCATACTATCCTTTAAAAAAAAACAAACAAACAGAACCACCCCCACCCCCACCCCCGCAAACTACCACATGCTCTGAATATGATTCTATTTTTCCCCATTATCCAATACATTTTGATTGTCACATAAAGGAAGATGGTTTTTGCCATCTGTAACTAATTAGAACAATTCAGTAGAATCTGGTTCTAATGAAGCTATAGTTCAAAGCCAGGTACAATCAATTATCTTTGTTTTGGTCTACAGCCACAGACATTTATGTCATTCTTACCAGGTAAAAGAGTGTAATAGGTCAACTAATGCCATTGGAAAAGTCATCTCATAAGACATGCCCTACTGATGATGGTGTGGACAAGAGACAGTTTATTGGCAGGGGTCCTAGAAGGTTCCAGATGAGGAACAGAAAGATCAGGTGCAGGGAATACTTACAAGTGCCAAATCCTGAGTCAGTTGGATCACATCTTACCCAGACAGCCTGGGTGGCCAGTCCCAGCCACATGTATATCAGAGGGCAGCCTTGAGTTTCCTGTGAGAAAGCAAATAGGGAACATCTGCTACATGCAAAGAATCAGCAACAAATGCCCCAAGAAAAGATCAGCATCGTATGGAAGGAAAAGAAAGTCTCTTAAGCCCTCAGCTGAAAATCATTTCCAAAAAAAGGCATACAGTCTATGAAGGAGCATTTCTAGAGGAATGTGATTCCTTGACAATGGTATGACCATCTCCAGCATAGCTGCATGCAAGAAAAGAAAAGGGAGCAGGAAAAAGCCAGCTAGTCTGGGTGTCTGGAATCTCTTTCTGATGAGTTGAGGTTTCTTCGTCCCTAAGGATCACAATTCTTTTCTGCGTTTCAATTAATATCATACATGACAGTGGATTCAGGAAGTACTCTTTTATGGAAATTGATAATGCACTAACCCCAGGACACACCTTGGAATTTTCTGTTTTGAACCCAAATCAAATATGAGTCATCTGTGGTTTTCTAAGTCAATATGTACCTTCAATATGCCACAAGCATTTCCCTTGGGCACTATTTTACAGCTGAAATCCAAAGTAGGTTTCTCACTGTTGTCTTCTGTGTGGTGGGTAAGTGCAGGTACTGCAAGGTCACATTCATGTCCTTGAATATGGCCCCCTATTTGGGGTGCTCTGTTCTATTGTGGTAATGGGATGAATCAATGTCATGTCTCTCTTGGTTGGGGGCAGGGTGGGAACAGGTGGCTGTAGTCATTTTTGCTTCTCACTCTGGCGGTCTCTTTCTCTTACTGCCTTCTCTCCCTTTAAGCCATCTTGCCTTTCCAACTCCCCTCACCCCCTAGAAGGACATGGGTATGAGTCTCATGAATGGTCTCCTGGGAAGTCACTTTGGGGACTCTGTCAATAGATGTGATCTCTGCTCCAAAGCCTTAGTCAAGGGACTTACTCATTTACCTTTGTCCTTGCTTACCTAGACACAAATGTACCCCAAAGTCTTCTGTCCCTTGCTTTTCCCTCACAATAGCCTTGTGAATTAGAAGGTGCAAGCATTACTCGCTACTTCTGTTTTAGAGAGGCCAAAGCCAAGGGTTAGGCTATGTAGTTAAGCAATTTGGTGGCTGTCTCATGGCTGTTTAAGAGGAAGAGCTGTTTCAACCTCTAATTTTCTGCTGCCAAGTCCAATGTGTCTGAAACCCCATTGCCAATGAAGTGAGGTACATTCAAAGCAGCAGGACCTCATGGATACTGAAGAGTTTGGCAGATGGTTACTTCAGAACCACTTGCAGTGACTTTCTGGAACTCCTAGAAACCAGGGGGAAAGTCCTTGAGTGAAAAAAGACTAAATATTGTAGACATCTTTTAAATAAAGGAACACTTAGTCATTGTAGCTGCATTCACTTAATTATGATACCAGCAAAGGTAGTGGTCTAAGTAATCCACCAGGGGCTGTAAGAGATTAAAAGTGGAACCAGAGAAGTCAGTCCTACTGAAAACTGAACAGCTGCTTGATGGTGGCATCAATCACTAGTAGACTATAAAAATGGGAATATTAGCTAACATATTAAGGTGCTTTATTTATATTATCTCATTTTATCCTCACAACAACCCTGTGATATAGGTACTCTTATTAATTCCATTTTATAGATGAAGAAACTGAGGAAGCCTCATAACTTATAACTCATAACTTAACTCATAGAGGTTAAGAGACATACACGAGATCATGTAACTAATATGCTCATAAGGCAGAATTAGAATTCAGGTCTTCCTGACTCCCTGCCCAGTGCTCTATCACACTGTTGTTTCCTATACTTTCTGGCTCCTTCCTTAGCATTTCATTACTTCAGGGTGGCAAGGTGGACACAGGTAGCCAAAATTGGGGTTTATTAAGGTTGAAAGGATGAAAGGAGTGATATGGGATATAACTATGAAATTATGGGATGTAAATATTTGAGGACCACTGCTCTATTGTTGGACATGAAATGGGTGTGATTTCAGCAGATGTGTTTCAGTAATCTGATAGGAAGCCAAAAGAGCTAATTTGATTTTAGACTCCATTCAGAGTACCTCATTCTAGGGCTAAGAAGCTGATAGTCCTTGGTCAGACCAAAGTTGGATGTACAATGTCTAGCTCTAGGACTCCCATTTTTTAAAAATTTACTGATAAAGTAGATAGCATCAAAGTAAAGGTGACCAGGATAGGGAAGGGTTTGGGAACATCAAAGGGACATGACAGTTACTTTTTAATCTTTCTCAGAGTGGAATGTGCAATTTTTTTTTTTCTTTTTGGAGAGGGGAAGGCAGGGCATTTGGGCTTAAGTGGCTTGCCCAAGGTCACATGGCTTTTGTGTTAAGTGTCTGAGGTCACATTTGAACTCAGGTCCAGGAATGTGCAGTCTTCATAGGTAATGCCCCCTCACTTGAGTTATTCAAGTAAAAGCAGGGAATTCGGGTTATATTGTAGAAGGGATGTTAGTTGAGGTATGGGTAGAAATAGTTTAATTGTATCTTAATTATCAACTGGTACCTCAGCAAGGATTAAGAGGTAGGTGGAAACAAGCATGGAATACAAGTTGAGTGGAACACTCCAGAGGGGCGTTAGTATAAGAGTTGGGATGTTCTGCCTCTATCTATCAATTTCTTTGTCATCCTAGGCACATATGCCATAGTACTGACCTTGGAGGATAGAATTAAGATTGTGGTCACCAAGTGGGCGGGTAACATGAAGTGGATTAGGATGCAGCTTGGCCACTTATAGTATCTTATGAATCAAAGGTCATTACTAAATTGGTTCCTAGGGATCTTTAAAAATGGACTCAGTGATCAATGATGAAGTAGTTTTCATATGAAGCTATCTGAAGCAGAGGACTGGACAAGATGGCTTTTTAAGTTTCCTCCTAGAGATAACTACAGAAACAACTGGGGTTGTCTAGTTTCAACCTTCTATGGAGTAGGAAGAAGAGTCTTGCAATGGGGTTGAGAATATTTATAAACCCTTGATTTTGAGTTAGAAGCTGTATGTTCAAACCTCAGATTTGCTACTTATTTTCTGTGTCACTTTAGGCAAGTCACTTAATTTGCTAGGGTCTCAAGTGTTTTCATCTGTATGAGGGATACTCAAGAAGGTCCCTTCCATTCTAAATCCTGTGAACTCTTATAGTGTAAACTTCTTGAGGGCAGGTAGAACTATAATGATTAGTTTTGGTTCCTCACGGGAAACAGCCCCATTTGGAGCAATGAGATAAAATAGTCCCTTAAATCAATTTTGTAATTGACTATAGAAAAATGGTACAATAAGTAAACAAGAGGAATTCATTTGAGTAGGAAGAAAATCTTGTTACTTTAGTGGTGTAGGGCAGACAATCTGAGAGCTAGAAGGTACCTCCCAGGACATTTAGTCTAATTTACAAGATTTGGTGCTCTGTACTTTTTTTTTTTTAACAGAGAGACATTGGCAAGGATTCCTCCTGGATATTGAACCTTAGGGAAGGTAACACTGGGATTATTAGTCTCAGTAGTGTAGAAGTACTGATGCTTAGGGAGGGAGTGCCCGGGAAGCCCTAGGGAGGGTAGGGATAAGAGTAAGTTGGAAATTTCTTTAGGGGATGGAAAGAGAGGAAATACAAGGGTAGGTTATATCCTGTCTGTACAACCATTTCTTCATCTTGCCTTAGCCAGCATCTGAGCTTGCATGCCTTTTTTCTTTTCCTAACATTCTAAAGGAGCACATATATTACATTTTTGTACCTTCTAGATTTCTCTTTCTAGGGCAAAGACCTGGTGGCTCTGGGCTATTTATGGTTTAAGGACAGAGATTGTTTCTCCTCTCTTAAATTTTCTTAGAACATTTTGTCTTATATCTCCCTTGCACTTAACACATTCTAGCTTATATTTCTTTGCATATGTGTTTTATAACCTCCACAATCTGGTGCCTGGGGATGAGCTCTTCTTGTGGATGGATTGTGAAAGGCTCTGTCTTTCATAACCAGCCAAGTCCCAGATACTAAACATTTTGACATCAGGCCCCACACAGCATCTCATAACCACTATGCTATTGGGCTTCAAAGGCTGGCCCAGATCCAGAACTTTATTGCACCCCCAACCCCTCCCCAAAATATCAAGTCGATATACTAGCTACTGCTAGTTACTGCTCCCCTTGCTACTGGGAAGGATGTGATAATGTACTGTCCTATGACTAGCAAATTCTCTTTTTCTTCTCTGGATTCCTTTAATCCAGAGCAAAAGATTGCCTGGACAAAATCTTCCTTCCCCTTCTACCACTCCCAACTCCCTCATCCCTACTGATCTTTTCCTACTCTGCTGGTGTCTCTGTCTCATTCTGCCCTTTCTTTCCATTGTACTCTCTGAAACCCAGTTCTACTGTTAGCAACCTGCCATTTATCTTATACTTCTTCTCATACTCCTATCTTCTTGCTATCATGAAAATCTCCCCTCTCTCCACCTCAGAAAATGCTCATCCCTGGCTTCCCTTTCTAGTACTGGATCTATCCTTTCTAATCCCCCCACCGTCCTTTTATTCCCCTTTGGTCCTTCCTCTCTCTGTTCCTAATTGTCATTCCTCACCTCCCTCCCCATGACCAGAAGGAGTGGGCACACCACTTTCAGGTCATCCTTTTGATACCATTATCAGCAACCACTCCCTCAGAATTCTTTCTACTCAGATAAATCACCTGATCCATCTGATGTCCATTATCAACCAGTCCCTAAGTCATTCTCCATCATTTCTCAAGGAATTCAGCATTGGACTTTGAATCTTTCACTTGATCCCTCAAATCATCCTTATAGTTGGAGACTTCAAGTCCCAAGTATGTGGTCTCTTGGATAAAATTCAAACTTTTCTGTTTGGCTTTAAATCTTCCATGATCTAACTCCAACTTACCTTCTTTACCTTGTTACATATCATTCTTTTTCATGTACTTTGTGTTCCAGCCAACCTGGCTTACTTGCCACTCCACATACACAACTTTCCATCTTTTGTCACCAAGTCTTTGAACAGGCCATCCCCAGTGCCTAGAATGCATTCCTTTCTCGCCCCTGCCTCTTGAAATCCCTAGCACCCTTCTAGGAAGGCTTAGCTCAAGTACCACCTCCTAAAAGAGCTCCCCCATCATGAGAGAGAAAGGTGGGGGGCCATCAGTACAGTCAGTTGCACACATTGTCAGACACCAACTCTAGATAAGATGTTTTTGCTTAGTTGTTTTTCATTATCACAAGAGAGAATTCAATCTGGAAAGGGTGAGATGGGAGCTAACTGTGATTTAAAGACAAAGTATATTAACTAAATGCATTTTAAAATAAAATCAAAAGCCAACCAAAAAAACCAAACAAACAAGTATCACTTCCCAAACTAGACCATTCTTAATCTCTACAATGGCTGATTTTCTTCCTCCAAATAATCAGAAGTGACTTTGTGTTTACCTTTTCTATAATTTGATTTATTTCTCTTCACATATACTCAGACAGTAGAATGTAAGCTCAATATCAATAGAGACTCTCATGTGTTAGTCTTTCTAACCCCCAATCCCTGCACAGTAGTAGGTGCAGTGTAGACATGCAATAGATTCCTGTTGAATAATTCAACTTAATTCATTTTAAAAAGTATTAATAAATAATGAGCAATAAACACTTTCTAACCTCCATGAATAGAAAAAATGAATATCCTTCATATCTGACTTTTAAGATATATTTCATTTTATTCACAAGGTTTAGTATTTACTAGTCTAACCATGAGAAAACTGCTTCTGTGCCAAAGGACTACAATACCTTCCTTTCTCTGCTCAGGAAGCAAACATACTAGGTTCAAGAACTAGGTTCAAGCCTGGGGGAATCCTACCTCTGCTGAAAAAGGCTAGGCTCTCTGTTTTTACATCATTTCACTCATTAAGTACCCCCACATGTAAGAGTTTACTACCCCCACATCCTGGTCAAGCAGGTCAAGAATTTTCCTTAAAAGAGGAGGAAAAATAAAAGAGTACTCACCAGATAATATGAACCAAATTATGGGACAAGTAATTTATTTCTACACAAAGGATACTCACAATCACTTGTTTGACAAGATACAATCAAACAGGAATCAGTAATTTGATTTATAACTATTGTTACAATTCTTTAGGAGGCTGAATCTTAAACCTCATCAGAACATAAAGCAGTTTATAGGAATATTAATTAGGTAATTTACATTTTGCCTGAGCTCAACACTGTACAACACCTTTAGGTACATGTCTGCTGGTAAAATAGTCAGGCTTGGGTAGTTTACCCTGCCTGTGGGCGTGGTCACCAAGGTACCTGGAGACAGGCCAGCTCTTCCCTGTCCCTCTCTGAAAGTCTCAAAGTCACCTACTGGTGAACTGAAAGCAAATATTGCAAGCTTTCCCCCACATCCATTCTTACCCCCACCCCCAAAGAAATTACAAGGAAGGGGCAGGATAAAGGGATCACTTAGGTTTACCAGGTTGTACCAAAATGGCTCCCATTACTGGGCCACTGCATAGCCAGAAGCAGGACCTAAAGACCCTTAGTGGTCCATTGGGACCAGGAAGGGCAAACATAAAGATGGCCCCAACAAAACTCTTCTCTCAGTTAAATATTCGTTATCCTATGCAATTTGGGTAGAATGTATCTGGCACATTTGTCCATATCACCAGTCTTAGGGTCTCCAGAAGGCTCAAGCAAGGTTTCTTCAAGTGTCTCCTCATCTCTTCTACGAAAGAGTGTCAGATAGTAAATGTGGTAAAATACTTAGAGATCATTATTACCCTCAAATCCAGTTATGCAAATTCAATAAACTTTTTAAAGCATTCTTTTTTAAAGTTCACTACCTTCTTAGCGCATAAAGGAGCTTATCTCAATCCAAGCAAATAAAAACAAGAAGGGGGGGAGGAGAAAATTGAAATTAAACAAATAGAAGTGAAAAAATGGATAAAAGGAAAAGGAAAAACTAAGTTTCTCTTTTCAGAGGGAAACACTTGCCCCAAATGAAATCCTAGGACACGTAATGCTCACAACACAGGGCTAAGAGATCTGGAATCAGTTGGAAGTCACGCTTTCACTTTCATGTGAGAAAACAAAATGTTCTGGGTAAAAATTCTTCCATACTTCCTTCTAAGAGATAGAGCAAGGCAAATGGAGGTCTGGACAAAACATTTCCATGTGTCCCACACAGGATACAGCAAACATTTCTCCAAGGCTCCTTGAACACATACACATACAGTGATCTTACTGGAGGTCCATATGAAAATTTTCCCCTGGGTCCCTGCATCCAGAGCTCCCCAAATGTCCCTGGAGAATTTCAAGTGGAGTTCCTAAGTTGACCAAAAATGGATTGAGCCTCAGCAAAAGAAAGAAAACAAAATCACATGAGCCCCAAACATGCATGAGGCTCCCAAAAGGTATAAAGAGATTGATTGGAATTAACTCCTCTAAAACCAGATCAGATTCCACATCTAACCTTAAGTAATTAAGGTAGGGGCTCTATACCCTCCCTGTGTTCTGGATTGAGGCATTTGGTTGGACTGGATTCAGTCATGAGGTGACCTGTCTCTAATGACTGTTCTTACCTTCTTCAGTTTAAGCCCCCTGATCCCAGCCTCTCAGAAATTATTTTTACTGATTCTAGAGAGCTGACTACATGCCAGGCACTGTGCCAAATTCTGGAGATCCAAAGAAAGGCATGACTGGTCCTTGTCTTTAAGGACTAATCAGTATAACACAGAGACCATGTGTAAGAAATGAGATACATACAAGCTATGTACACTGTATATGGGGGGCAATCTCAGAGAGACTGGCAGTAGAGGTGGTGGTGATAATGGAAGTGAACACCAGGAAAGGCATATTGTAGAAGGTGGGATTTGAACTGGTACTGACGGAAGCCATGGGAACCCAGATGCAGAGAAAAGAAGGGAGGGCATTCTAGGCAGAAAGGACAGCTAGTGAAAATCATGGAGAATAGAGATGGAGTGTTATGGTGCTGGATTGGCTAGGAAGGACGTGGAGAGGAGTAAAGTAGGAAAGGTAGGAAAAATAGAAAGGGACCAAGTGGTGAAGGGTTTAAAAGTCATCTACAAGACTTTATTTGATCCTGGAAGTAATAGAGAGCTGTGGAGTTTATTGAATAGGGAGGTTACCTTAACTTTACAAAGATCAATTTGATAGTTATGGGGAAGATGGATTGGAGTAGGGAGGCAGGCAGACCAACCAGCAGGCTATTGCCTAAGTCCAGGCAGAAGATGAGGAAGGCTTGCAAAGGGGTGGCTACAGTGATTCTCTGGGGGGTATACAGGAGTGATGTTGTGAAGATAGAATGACAGGACTTGATAAGAGATTGGATATGGAGAGTAAATGGAAATGAAGAATCAAGGATATACAAGCACATACATACATACACAAATATATACACGTATCCAAACAATACAAATATACATATGTATTTCTACACACACACATATAACATGCATACATGTATACAAATAAATATTTATACAATACATGATATACATGCATGTCTACACACATTGCACACATATACATGCATTGCATATGCATGTGCGTGTATTTACAAGCATATAATGTACATATTATGCAATATGCATGCAAACACAGACATATGTCTAATCACATGTATATGCACATAACCTATGTTTACGTGCACACAACACAATGCATTGCTTATCTATGCATATATGTGTGTACAATATATTTATATACATATGTATATCTATGTGTATACACACATCCACCCACATACATACATGTATCTCCAGCATATTGTGTGGCTCCTCTATGGCATATTTATGGAAAGGCCTGAATGAGAATTGTAGCCTCCAGTTGAGGACTGGGGAGGTTTAGATATGTCTCATGGGATGAAATCGCAATTGCACCAAAGTATCCAAGTTAGAGGAGAACTCGAAAAGGAATCACAGAAAGCTCTGCAGGTAGGTAGGCCTGGTTTGTCCCCATGTTGGTGAGCGCTCTTAGTGTTTATATTTTGCATACATAAGGGTGATGATGAAGAGGGAGGAAGAAAAAAGAGGGCAAATGCTTAAAGAAGAGAAAGTCTTTTTTTTAAAATTGATTTGTTTATTTACTTTCAGTTTACAAGATTCAGTTCCATAATACCTTGAGTTTCAAATTTTCTCCCCTCCCTTCCCCCCACTTCCATAGCAGCATGCAATCAAGCATAGGATCTGCCAATACTTTCACACTGGACATTAGTCTGGTTGTATAGTAGGGTTGTAACCAATGGAGTGAACGATGGGAAAGAAGAAACAAAACCAAACGTGGAAAAGAACGATAGCATGTAGATTGCTTCAGTCTCCATTTAAACTGTACTTTCTAGATCTTTCTCTGAATGTAGACATCTCCCTCCATCCTGAGACTTTAAAGTTGTCTTGTAACCTTGCATTGCTGAGAAGAGTCCAGTTTATCAAAGATGGTTGTCATGTATACGTTGTGTCTATCATTGTGTACAAATTGAAGAGAAAGTCTTTAAACCAATAAATTAATCATTCTTTAAATAAATAAAAAAAACCAGTAAATACAGGTGACTGCACCATAGGATCATAGATCTAAGACCAGAAAGGACCAGCTCATTTTACAAACATTCCCCTCATTTTATATACAAGGAAATGGAGGCACAAGGAGATTCAATGGCCTGTCCAAGGCCATATAGGCAGTGACAGTCAGAGGAAGTATTTGAATGCATGCCCTTTAACTCTAAAGGCAATGCTCTTAAAAAAAAAACCAAACCAACAACACACACACACACACACAACCCTAAACCCAGTTCTGAAAAGAGGTCCAGTTTTGCATGCATGGAGGTAGTATTCATTTATTTCCTTGCATTTTATAGTGAAGGTGGGAAGGAGCCAGTAAATGCTTAAAAAAAAAGGAAAAAGTCTGCAAGCCAGTAAAATAAAAGTAAATGCCTCCATGGGTGACTCAGGAGCTTGACTGAAAACTCTTTATCCAAATTATAAAGAAAAATTAAGCCAACCTCACCCAGAACATTACATTCTTTCCTGGCTAAAGCATTTCAGAAGGGACTTAATTTCTTTTAAGATGCAACAAAAAGCAACAGGAATGCTCTCAGGTTCTAATAATGTGATTTATGTGAAGATATTAAACCATATGGAGCTTGTTCTCTGCAGAACAGAAAGGACGTGGTAGTGACCTAATCGAAGGCTTAAAAACCCCTAGGGGAGATTACCAAAAATGTTTCACATTTGAAACAACCACAAGAATGTGAAACACAGTCTCAGATGCCTTTCTGGGCTGTTAAGATATTGTTTGTTTCTCTATGCTCAATTACGAGTATATGAAGAACATATATAGTCATGGCCCGAGAAACCAATAACCCCAAAGCCTCTGGAGCTGAGCGGAGGAGTGGAGGGTGAAATTGATTTCCATTAGCGCCTGAGAAAATTGATGGTCCACCATGTGGCCCGCGTTCTCTATGTTTTGTTTCATGTGAGTGCATGCAAGGATAAATTTGAATTGGTCTGAAAATGTTAGCATTTCCATGGTTTTATATCAAAAGAGTTAGACCTACTGTGTGCAGATGTTCTGATGCTCCCCTCAGGCATTCTGAATTCTAATTGTATTGGATATGACCCGGTTCTTTTCATTGCCAGATAAAAAGGGGTTCAACAAGTTGGATGAAGGTTCATTTTCTCTCTCTGGTCATGACAAAATAGATTCTCTAGAATCATCACAGTGATGGGAAGGACATTAGATATCATCTTATCCAAACTGAGAGTGTCAAAAGATTCCAGGATCATATAGAACCAGTGCCACACACATGAGTAGGGAAGAAGGAATGCATTTTTCTGAAGGAAGAAATGACAACAGCTGAAGGAAGGCATTATTATTATTAGCTTAGGTGAAAGGGGATCTAATAGGAAAAGAACAGAAGAGACTCATGTTCACTTGAATGGTAGCCAAATTTACATTTATTACAAATCTAGTTCTGAATGCCTTATTTGTTTTTTAGCCTGAAGCTGATTTAAACAGAATATTCAATGATAATTCTTGATGTTGTCCTTTTTGAAGAGTATTTCAGATTTCTTTTTTTCCCCTATTTTAATGGGATAAAGACAGGGCCCAAACCTGATATTTCTTTGGAATAGGAAATTCCCAGGTAGGAAGCCCCTCCCCCATACAAGTTGGCATCTTCTCTGCGATTTATAGTTTTGGAGAGATGCCTAGAGCTCTGAGAGGTCAAGTGAGATTAGTGCAAGTGGGACAAGTGTGACCAGGGTCAAACTGCCAGTATGTGCTAAAGGTGGAACTCCAATCCAGCTCCTCTTGCTTCAAAGCCAATTCTCTCTCCTCTATTAAAAAAAAAAACACTGGGAATTTACAGATCATCTTTGTAAAGCTTACTATATGGGATCTTAAGATGGTAGCAGGCACAGGGGAGATAGGAAACAAACAATTGGCAAAAAAAAGAAGAAGCTTGATTTCAAATAAATGATTTCATTTCAAATTTTAAATAAGGAGAGGGTATTCTTTCCTTATTTCTTTATGGAGCATCTTGGATGCTCTGGAGCCTGTGATACAGAGCCCTGTGAAATTTTCTTTTGTGGATCTACATAGTGCCGGAGGGAAAAAAAAGAAATCCAGAGGGAGATATAACTTGGAGAAGGAAAAACACCATGGAGATGTTTAAAAAAGCAACAAGGCATTTGAAAGGAGGAGGGAATGGGTCATGGCTTATAGAATAGCTATGGCTAGAGTCCGGAAAACACCAGGGGTTAGGAGAGCCTAAAATACATAGACAGATTTCACTTTTGAAAAATGGCCCATAGGAGATTTTAAGTTTGGTTCAATGAATCTGAAAAGCATCCCATTTCTTCACTTAGCAAGGGACTCAAGGGATAAGGATTTCCTAATATTTTGTAGGGACTTTTGATATTACAAATAGAAACCACTCTTTTTTAGGAGAGTACGGATGAAGGAAGGCTACATGTGGGTGTAAGGTCCAGGGCCTTAGGTTTTCATCAGGAAGAAGAAGGGCATTGACCTCAGTTTTGTTAGTTTCATCCAAATCACCCTTTGTAGGATATAGTCACGTTTGGACAGATTGTAGTTCTCTGACTTTAGGGAAACACCATTATAGACTATATCTAGGACCATCTCTGTAAACCATGAGATTTCATAGGAAGACACAGGAGACATAAAAGACACATAGAAAATCTCATTAATAAATTAAATCTCATTAATATGGAACACAGTCCCCAATAGCCAATGAAAGCTTTTATTCCATATGAAATTGTCATGGCTAAAATTCATGTTAATTAAATAAAATGTTGAACATTGCATTTGTTTCATTTCTTGAAAATATGCATAATTAATGAGATTTCCTATGTGTCCAAACTTTAGGGACACCCTGTATCTACCATGGATCATCTACTCAGCTGCTTACTCATTGTTCATCTTAATATAATTCTCCAAGGTCTGCAAAGTACTTTATATGCATTATCTCATTTGAACCACACAATAGCCCTGGCAAGTAATTTGTACCAATATTATTATTGTCATTTTTTTTGGATAAAGAAGGTTGAGTGATTTGTCCAAGTTCAGACAACCTATAACTGTTCTTCCTGACCAATATAGCACCCTATCCCTCGTGCCACACTGGTCTTAGCTAGCTTGGCCCACTGAGAAAACCTTGAGCAGTGATGGATAGTCAAGCCTTCATTATCAGGTAAAAAGTAAGTGCTAAAAAGTTCAAGAGAGGCTGGTGAAACCATTTGTCAAGGTACAGACAAGAATAAATCTTCAAAGTTCTCAATTTTTTTTCCCCAAGAAAACCTCTGTATCCTTGGCAAAGACCAAACATTTCAAAAATGTATTTCTCAGTTATGATTTCTTACAGTCATCAAAAGTCATTTAAAAAGAAAGAGAAAAAACACTTTCTGAGAACCTTAAGCTGGGTTCTTATGTGAGGGACGTAGGGCCACCTTAGCACTACTTAAAAATAGCTGTGAAAATATATATGGGAAGTCACAACAGAAACTCCCACACATAGAGGTAAGCTATCTTATAGGATAGGTCCTCAAATAGCCAAATGGTTCTATGATCTCCTGGATTTAGATATTCCCTCTGACTATGGATATTGAAACCCCATTTATGCCTGCATATCCTGTGTAACTTTTGTTCTTACCTTTCCATGGAGAGGTGAAGGGGGAGGGGGACTTAATATGCTTGAGGGCCTTCTTTATTTTTTCTCGACATCTCAGTGGAGTAGAAGGAATGTCCACCAAATATTCTTCATTCTTGTTAATTACCAGTCCATCTTCTCTTTCTCTTCATACATTACTTTGACGATACCTTTTACTCTGATTCTCCTTTCATTAAATTCTTTGTAATGTGTTGTAGCCTACTTACTGAAGAAGGAAATGGTAAGCCACTCCACTATCTTTATCAAGAAAACCCCCCACAGAAGAGTAGGGGGATGGGGGATGAGAGGTGGGGTGATG
>CM053580.1:52489258-52515715 GCA_028627135.1 Pseudochirops cupreus | reverse complement strand
AAGTGACATAGGAGAGAATAGACTGGGGGAGGGGGGAAACACTGGGATGGCTGTTTTGGGGTGATGGGCAGGGGAAAGACGGGGAGAAAATATGTAACTCAAAAAAAAATTTAATAAAATAAATTTATTATTAACAAAAAAAAAAAGAAAGAAAACCCCCAATGGGGTCATGAAGAGTCAGACACAACTGAAATGATTGAATAACAACCACAGTCTACTTATACCCACTATGTATTTCCATTGTCCTTTGATCGATAGCTTGCATTCTATGGAGACTATAGTGTTTCATGACTCATAGTCATACAAAAACACTGGAAAGGTATTGCTTTTTAGAACATGGGGCTTTGTTTCAGGGACAACCCTGGAGTCATTAAAAGAATGTTATGGTTTTTGAAAGACAATATAGCCCATTCTCCTCCCTCTTCAATTTTGGCCTCAATTCAATGTCCCTTTGTAGTTTCTGTCTAAGATGCATGTATTTATGGATGAAATGAACTCTAGGTTTCTCTCCTGTACAAATAATAGCTTGGACAACAAGGCACATAATGTGAAGGTAGATAGCCTTGATCACCAACACAGAAAGAGAGATTTTGTTCCTCTTCCATTTATACGTCGTGTTTATGAGAGGGAACTTGCTTTTCATTTCTAGATTTTCATTGCCAGTCAAGCTCAGATCCACATAGATACAATTTGTGATGGGTTAGATTAGCCTAGAGGATTCCTTTTCATCTGGGAGAGTCTGTGATTCTCTGCTGCTATTCTTGAGGATAACCTGGAACTGTCAAGGAGTCCTATTTCTAAGCTAATTTCCACATTAGAAAAAACTTTTATGTGGTACACAATGTTACCACCATATAATACATATTATATTTTTATATATTATGTAACATATGATAATATTACATGATGATATATATCTATGTGTATATATGTATCGGTGTAACATACATACAAATACAATGAAAAAATCAGGGACAATTATGTTAGATTTTCTCATTTGTCCTATCAGAGTTCTGTCTTTTTCAGTAATGACTTAAGTCAAAGAACAAATAAGATGATCTAAGAATCTTGGGGCCACAGCTCCGTACTACTAGCTGATTTTTTTTTAAGAATCCTCAGAGAGCACTTTTAGTAAAGAATGTCTATAAGCCCTTTGCTTCTTTGACAGGACAAGTATGGTAATAGTACTCTTAATAATCTTAAATAATATTAGTATAGTTTTTAAAGTTTGCAAAGCACTTTATGGATAACTTATTAAAAGACTGGATTTGCTAGTCCCTTAGACCCTCTGAGCCTCAGTTTCTCCCTCTGTCAAATGGAGAAGACAATTGCATCTTACAGGGTAGCTGTGAGGATTAACTGAGACAATATACGTAATGGATTTGCTGTATAAGTGTGAATTTTTATTGATTTTTCTTTTGTTCTATATACAGGCATGACCAATAAGAGCAATGCACAGTAGTTTTTGATACTAAAGTAAAGGTTCTAGGATCCCTGGCTAAATTAATGGTGTTCAGCCCCAAATCCCATTAAGCTGTCACATACCTCTCTCTAAGTTTATTTCTCCATTATTTCTAATTACGATTGGTGTCTAGGGAGAAAGGTTGCCTTGCCCTAAAAGCCCAGAATAAGCATTCTAAATTCTCTTCCTGGTATTTTACCCTAACTCACACAGCTTTTCCAAATGATTATAAGGATGAAAGGAAACACTTCTCCCTCCCCCCATTGCTGCTCTCCCCACCCATTGAGACTCAGTCAGACCTTTTCCTATAGAAGTGATTACTGTTATAAGGACATGGCCGTTATAAGGACATAGCATCATAATCTGAGGCATCTTCTTTTTTATGTATTTGTCTCTTTTCTCTTCCAGGAAAAATAACAGCATTATGCCTTCATTTTCTCAAGCTAAAAAAAGTGGGGGAAATAATGATTCTTTGGTCTCAGTGGGACCAAATGAAGATGTATAAATTCTCACACAGATCATCAGAGAGGGAATGAAACCAGAGACAATTTGAATCAATGTTCAGTTTGGTGGGAGGAAGGAGACAAAGGCTTCCTGGGGAATGTGAGATGCTTTTAGAGTTACTGTAAAGGCTGTGTATCTGTGTCTCACCTTTATGGGTATTTGTCCCTTCTCATTCCCTTACACCATTTTATCTGGTTTTCAGTTCAGGCCCAATCTATCCTTCCTTCTTGATTTTCTTCTAATCTCATTCTTTGACCTCAATCATCACCATCACAATCAATGCCATCAAGGACCTGTTTGCTGCTACTACTGTGGTTATTGACCTCTGCTATTACCCCTGTGGTCACTGGTCCTCTTGTTGCCTAAAAGGTTTGGCTTATGGGGGTGGCAATTCTTGAGGGGCTGAGTGGTGACAGGGAGAATAAGTGATAAGCAAGTTCAGGGCAAGGGTTAGAAGCAGGGTTAAGGCCAGGGAGGGAAAGGAGGGATTCTTAATAATTTGGATCTTTGTATTTTTAGGTTGTTTCTGCTGCTACCATAATGCCCCATTGCAATTTCCCAAGAGTATTCTGAAAATGGGAAAATGTGTTTAAGCTTGTAGAAGTAGCTAATGGTACTTATTTTCTTGCTCTTATGAGTTATAAAATGATAAACCCATTCTAATTGGAGTCGTGGTTTCACTGTAATGCAGATTCTTAGAGTAGGAAGAAACCATGGAGGCCACATGTTCTAACTCATATCTGGATAAAGATCATCTCTACAATGCTTTCAACAAGTGGTCATTCAACCTTTACCTGAAGATTGCCAGCAAGGGGAACCCTACTACCTCCCTAGGTAGCCATTACACTATTTGTTAGCTCTAGTTATTGTTATTTTTCCTATAAAAATCTATAAAGGGAAAGAAAAGTTAATCCTTCATAGATTTTTGCTTAAAAATTTTAAAGTCAAGTTAAGTCTTGGAGCAAGCATTCATTAAGCTCTTGCTATGTGTTACACACTGTGCTAAATCCTAGAGTTGCAAATATAAGCAGAAAGAAAAACAATTTCTGCCCCCAAAGAGCTCACTTTCTAATGGGGGAAGAAATTACATAAAAGAAAGCTGAAAAAAAAATGGAAGGCAAAAGGTATTCAAAGTGAGGCCATGGAGTAGACAGAACGGATAGTTAGGAGTGGAGCCCAGAGAAAAATGAAAATATGGCTTGCCTCTTAAAATGGCAGTCCTGGGAGGAACTAACCAATTAGAGGAATAGATTGTGGTGTGGAATATATTTCCAATGTGAGAAGACCCAGGGCAAAGTGATCTTCCAGAGTGAGAAGGCTAATGGAATGTGGTTGAGAAAGTCAAGACTCAGGAGTAAAGCCCAGAGTAATAAAATTTAAATTTTTCTATACCCCCAAATTACTCAAATAAAAATCCTATTCAGGGGCATAACAGACTAGAAACTCAAGCAAAGTTCAATCACTCATACATAACTACATAGATATTGATTTATCTACCTGGACAAATTATGTTAGAAAGCCTTTAAGCTCATGAATATTTAATACTTTGATAGGGCAATGCTGTTTTCTTTAGTAAATTTTGGTTGAGATAGTGTTAGTTGCTTTGGACAGTAAAGACAATTTAATTTTCTATTATTGTCCCTCTCAACACCTTAGTTTCATGGTTCCCAAAGCCAGGAAGGTCCTCTTCCTTTCTCTGCCTGTTGAAATCTGGGCTCACAGATTTAGAGGTGGAAAGGACATTAAGGGTCACCTAGTCCATTTTCTCATTTTGTGAAAAAAGGAAACTTGGGTCCAGAAATATCAAGAGATTTAGTCCACAGTAGGTGGTTAATAAATGTTTGTTTCTCTCTTCTGTCTTATTCCCAATCCCATAGGCACTAAGTGGCAGAGTCAGAATTCAAACTCAGGTCCTTTGACTTCAAATCCAGAATTTTATATTATACTATGTTGCATCCAAAGTCCAGATCCAATATTAGCTTCATGAATCCTTTTCTGATGGTCCTAGATGGTTGTGATCTCTTCCTCTTCTATACTTTCATAGTCTCATTATAGTACTTTTACACATTTATAGGGCTCTGGAATTTTTAAGTTGGAAGGGAAACTTAAAGATCATCCCATCTGATCTTAATAGAATGTAAGCTGCTTGTGGGTAGAGACATTTCATTATCCCCAGAGCCTAACACAGTGCCTGGATGGCACACTGTAGGCATTTAAATGCATGTTGATGAAGATATTGATTTGACTGATGAGCAAATTAAGTTTCAGAGAAGTTGTTCATTTGCCCAAGGCCACACATAGTGGCACAGTCAATATTTAACCTCAACAACTTTGAGTTCAATAACTTCAAATCTAGTGCTGTTTCCACTACACCATGATGCTTTGTGTCCCATTTTCTAATTCCTGTCATAGTGATTTGTACCTTATATTCCCTACTAAAATATATGAGTTTAGAGATCAATGAATTCAGAAACTGTCATATTTATCCTATGTCTCCTTTCCTCAGTAGCTAACAAAGTGTGCTGTGCTTAGCACAGTGTATGGACACATAATAGGTGCTTAATAAATGTTTATTGACTGTCTGCCTGGCAGGTGTTTAATAAATGCATGATAAATAGTGAATAGCACCAGAGCAGTTGGGGGGACTGTAGCTTTTGGAGACAATGAGCCCCGGTTAAAAATTCTCTCTCGACCTACATTTTTATGTTCCCCATAATTATATCTGGGACCCCAATAGCATCCAATTCTTGCATACCTGGGTACAATTATTATATACAAATTTATCAGTGAAGAGCTCCAAATCTATGCTACACTTTTCAAGTTATTACAGTGAAGTGGGGTTGGAAAAACTAAACAGTAGCTCCATCCTTCTGAATGGAAAAGTACACAAAGTCTTGGTGAAAGCTACTGCAATGGATTTTTTGGCATCAACTCAGATTCAAAGGCTGGCTGGTCTCTCTGATGCTTTGCTTCTAAGGCACACAAGGTCTGTCTTTGTGTGTTGCCTTTTGGGGGGAGGGAGAAGGGTGCTGACAGTGTTACAAATGATAATTCGATAATTTGCCTGGATAATAATGGGAAGGGTGAGTAACCAATTCAGGGAGAGGGAGGGAGAGAGGAAGGGAAGTTCTTGGCAAACCTCAATCCTTCCAGGGCCTTCTTTCTCATCCTGTGAGCCTGGTGCTTTCCATCTTCAAAAGTTCCCAGAAAAAAAAATGGGTCTCTAAACCCCACCTTCCCTCTTTTCAGAGGGAGGAGACTAGGACACATGAAGGAAGAGGAAAGCAGAGTGGAGCTTATTGTGATGGGGACTAGAGAAGTCAGAGGAGGAGAGGAGAGAGGAAGGCAGAAGAAGGAATTCACTTTAGTCTTACCAAGCGCTGCAGCTGCATGAAAGGCTGCTTAGTTCCTGCCCTATGTGTCACAGCCCACAGCTGCCTTCGATCAGTACATGCAAGAATTTCCTGTAGAAATGAAATAAGCACGGGAAAAATGCACCAAACTGTACCTTCAGAACTCCATACACAACACACACACACACACACACACACACACACACACACACACACCGCACTTCAGAATATTAATATAGGTTTCAAAAATACTCACTTAGAAGAGCAAAAGGACTTGAATGCCTTTTTTATTCCCTGGGGTCTTTCCTTCTGTGACAAAGTTTTCAACTGGAGCCAGGGAAGAATGCCTTGACAATTGGGATGCAGTTCAACTTGACCATGGTATGTCAGAGCAGCAAGTCTTTGACCTACTTCCTGGAAGGGGTGAGCTGGGTGGGTAAAGCTCTTGAATGAAAGAAAAAGTTTTTCAATTCACGCTGTATGACTTTAAACTTTGATTTTCTTTATGTCTCTTTCAGTCTCTATCTATCTCTCCCTCTCTCTTCAGGCTACTTGATTTGACAAAAAATACTTTAAAGAGCTGTGTGATTCCTCTGTGACTTTTAAATATGTTAATAAAAATGGCATCTTTCTTATAACACTACCCTTAGATCAGCGTCATGAGATTGCCTTCTACTTTATAAAGACTCTTGGTACTTTATCAACTATTATCCCTTGGATGGAGCCTATGAAAGATGCACCATTAGCTGGATTCTGTTTCACACAGTAAAGTGAAGAGTTGGTCATAAGGAAAAATTGTATAGAGAACATAAGTTTTTGATGTTCTTTCAGTCTTCATTTCCTATAAAACAAAAAATCAAACATATTTAAAAGGGTTATTGACACTAGAAATCGGGAAATTGATGAAAGAATAGACATTGACACAGACCACTAATATTTTCTAATGAAATTTAACTAATGAGGATAAAACATCACAAAGAGGAGTCCAAATGAGCCCAGGAACTACTGCAGCCAGCAAATGCTTGTTGTCTTCTTTGCTAAGCAGATAGACATGATCCAAAAAGGAAATATTGATTGAAAATTTAACTTCATTTTGTAAAATATTCAGAGATGACAGTTAGTAGAAGATTATGAACAGAAATACTTTGTGAAGCAGCAAGAAACAGTGAAGGGGAAAATGTTTACAGGAAGCTTGACAAAAGACCCATTTAAACCATAATATACTGGGAGCATGTAAGGCTGGAACTGCAAGGAGTAAGAGAAGCAAAACAGGGAAAATATCTGTCAAGACTGTTATTGTGAACTTTGCTTCTCATCAGTGAATGAAGTTGTCACATTTCCACTCTAACATTATTGTTCCTAATGTGTCACATAAAGAAGTAGAAATTATAATAAATAAAATACATACAGAATAGCCATTGAACCATGTCAAGTAGACAAATAGCAGGTTTATGCTGGAACTAACACAAATTTTAGGGTACAGAGGGATTGATTCTTAAGATATTTGAAACAGTAGAGGGTAATAAAAATAAAAAATAACCACATAACAATATTATTTCAAAAAAAGTTGATGGAGAAAAATGACTGGAAATTATATGCTTATTTTCCCATTTGTAGAAAATATTTGTTAGAATAGTTCATCATATATGTGTAACCTGGTCAAGGCCATTTGCATAAGACTCTCCTCATTGGTAGAGATTGATTACTCAATGCTCCATTCCTGTATGAGATGAGGAGTTGGTGAGAGCTCAAGAGAGGCGAAATTCTTCTGTTGAAAGAGGACACATACATATTCTTTCCAGGGAGAGGTCCCTGGAGGGAGGGAAAAGCTCCACAACAAAGCTGATATACAGACAGGCCAGCATCTCCAACATTTCCCTGTTCCAAGCTTACTACATCAGAGATTTAAGGAATTTCCCCTTGGTTGAGATTGGGGATTTTTTAGCTCTTATAGTTATGCTGAGCTATCTTGCTTCTCATGGGAGAACTCATTTCCTCTATGTATTGTTTACCATGTTCTAATTTGTATGCCTTCACTGATTTCTGTTTGTTATCTGCATGGATAAATCAGTTTATTTGTTTTTCACTGTATGTTATAGCCTTTGTAAAATTGACATTTGGGGGGAATGGATTCCTGCCTTTGGAGTTTGGACCACTCCTTCTCTATTAAAACAATAGTGATCAAGAACACAGTGTGAACCTAAAAATTATTTCCATTAGATTAACACTATTTAGAGGGTTGCATAGATGTAATTCTCACCCAACATCTCCTCTCTGAGAAAAGCAGAGTGACCAGTCTTGTGACCCCAACATACTACTCCCCTCATGGCAGGTAACAAAATCTCTATTAGAGAATGTTGGATGGGGGAGACTTTGAAGCTATCTATTCACACCTCCCTTCAACCCACATCTAGATAAACCCATGTGGATAGATATAACCTACATGGGCACAACACTTATACACATACACACACATACATTTAACTTACATATTTGATGGAAACCTTAATGAAAGTATGAAAAAAGAAGAGGTAAATGTTTGCAGATGATATTCTACAGAAGACACTATCTTTACACTATAAGGAACAGAGAATACAAGACCCCATTGTACTTATTGTTGAATGACTACAAAAAATATTCATTACAGCAAAATAATGCCTTGAAGTTTCTCCTTTGATAAAGATAGCATGTTATGCATTTGTTAAAATCATGAAGATTCTTTGAAAGATGTAACTACGGAGATAAATTTGTTCACTGACCCTCTGATTAATATTAAATGAGCACAGTCATTGGAAGAGTGATTCCCTCTAGGTGGTGAGGTCCTCCAGATGTTCCTATTTGTAAAAGACATTGATTGTATGAAGTCCCAGAACACTACAGAATCTCCCAAGTGGCTTCCAAAGTCACACAAAAGAGCTTGGCATAACCAGCAACAAAGGAAGAAATAAGTCTATGAACATAAACAGTGGATTCTGTCTGACTTTTCTCTATCCCTTGATACCTTTAAGTTGAGGATTTATCTTTGCCTCTCTACTCTTGATTTCTGTCTTAAAGCTTCATTTCTCAATTGGTTGAAAAGAGTGGGGTAAGCAATAGGCAATCATTAAAGATTTTTTGAAAAAGAAGTGACCGTTGAAAAGCATTCCTAATTTCAAGGATTGGAACTGGTAAATAAACAAGAGATTTTTAAGAAGAGGGTTCTTCCTATATAATGACAGTTGCCTATTTTATTGTTGATGAAGATAAGTGAATATATTAATTTTCTCATTTTTTGGAGACCATAGAGACATTCATTCAACTATTTCCTTATTTATTCATTTGCTCACTCATTTTTTAATTTGTTTATTTTTGTCTTATGCTACCAGCTTAATTCTGAGGCTCATTGATAAGGAGAGCCCATTTCATCACTGACTGAACAAAATCGAATTTGTTTTTCAGTGTTTTTCATTTTTCTGTCTGTTCCTAAATAACTTTGAAAGACTTGATTGATTTCAATGAAATTTTATACTCTATCAAATAAAAACAATAGCGACCAAAACTAAGGTTTATCTTGACATCCTAAATTCATTTCCGAGTCAGTACAATATCTGGAAACAAAATGGAACACAATACTTTCAGCTAACAGCATTTTCTATAACATTTAATAGATTTAAATGAAATTTGATATATAGAGGTTATATGGATAGAGAATATCAATAAGTGTGATTCACAACTGACAGGCTTTTTTCCCATTTAGTTTAATTGCAACTTACTGGATGTTTATTCTGGTTTATATGTGGGTGGTTTTTTTTTTAAATAGCCGGTAAGCAACCGGCTAGCATTAGGAATGAAAATAATGTATAATTTTTCCATGTTTAAGATTTTCAGTCTGCATAATAGTTGTATTATTGTAAAAGTCTGTCTCTCAAAACTATACCTGGGATTCTATGTAAGAGTGTGGTGTTGGGATAGGACAGGGATAATTATGCCTATTCGTTATGAATCAGACAATTAATCAGGCATATATTGAGCACCTATTGTGTGCCAGACACTGTGCTAGGTGCTGAGGATACAATGACAAAGAATGAAATGATCCCTACTCTCAAGGATATTCTATTCTATCAGTGGAGACAATTGCACATATAAATGAATACAGAAGAAATATAAAAATAGAAGGTAGCTAAATGCAAGGTAAACAGAGAGGAAATGTGTAGTTCAAAGGGTCAAGAACATCTTCATGTAGAAGATGGAACTTAACATTATATGCAGAAAGAAGAGAGGGATTTTGTGAGGTAGACATGAACTGGGAGTTATTCCAGTAGGAGGCAGCCAGGTGGTATGTGAATAGAATTCTGGGCTTAGAGTCAGGAAGACCTGAGTTAAAATCCAGTCTCAGACACTTACCATTTATGTCATTTAAACTCTACCTAAGTTTCTTCAACAGTAAAATAAGTATAACAGTGGGATAGCATCCATCTCCCAGGATTGTTGTGAAGATCAAGTGAGATAATGTTTGTAACCTTAGCACATAGTAGGCACTTAATAAAAACTTTGTTTCTTTCTTTCATCCAGACATAAAGGACAACCAATGAAAAGGAATAGAGATGAGAAGTGGATGGTGTGAGGAACAGAGAGAAGGTCAATTGGACTAGATCATAGAGTGGACTGGGGGAGTATTGTGCAATGTGGCTGGAGAGATACATTAAAATCTGTTTGTAAAGGTTTTAAAAAGCTAACAGGAGAAGATTATGTTTTATCCTAGAAGCAATGAGGAGCTAATAGAGTTTATGGAAGAGAAGAGCAAAATTATCAAGTCTGTGAACTAGTTCAACCATTCTGGAGAATAATTTTGAACTATTCCCAAAAGGGCTATAAAACTCTGAATACCTGTTGACCTGCCAATAACACTAGTAGGTCTACATCGCAAAGAGATCAAAGAAAAGGGAAAAAGACCTATTTATACAAAAATATTTATAGCAACTCTTTTTGTGCAGGCAAAAAAACTAAAAATTGGGGGGATTCCAATCAATTGGGAAGTAGATGAACAAGTTATGACGTAAATTGGGATAGAATATTATTGTGCTATAAGAAATAGTGAGCAGGATGGTTTTCGAGAAACCTGTAAAGACTTATATGAACTGATGCAAAGTGAAATGAAAAGAACCAGGAGAACATTTGCACAGTAACAGCATATTATAAGACTGAACAACTGTGAAAGACTTAGTTACCCTGTCTAGACAATGATTCAAAACAATTTAAAAGGACTCATGATGAAAAATGCCATCCATCTCCAGAAAGAGAACTGATGAACTCTGAATGCAGACTGAAGAATATTTTTTAGACTTTCTTCATTTTTATTGTTTTATTTTGTTTGTATTTTGCAACTGGCTAATAGAAAAATGTTTTCCATGATCTAATATGTATAATCGAAATCAAAGGGCTTACTTTCTCAATGTGGGGGAGGGGGAGAGAAAGGGATGAGAGGGAAAGAATTTGGGACTCAAAATTTTTTTAAAAAATGATCACTTTTACATGTAATTGGAAAATATTTAATAAAGTAAAGATAATTAAAATAGTCAAAATAAGAAAATGTTTTGCTCAGGTGAAATCAGTGACAACCCACTTGTTCTTCTAGTTTTTCTTTATATACAATAAATATCTATAAACAAAGAACTCTGATACCTGCAGAAAAGCTATTAGGTTCATTGATTGTTATGATCTATTATTTGATTGTTCCATTTTTTTATCTTTTCAAAAAAAGTACAATATTAAAAACATCATCTACTTTGTTGGCTACATCAATCAAATTAATTTCATAATTAGTTGCTAACAAATAATCATTATTTATGGCTGCCTTGTCTTCCTAGACATATACAGATATTTTTAAAAATAAATGAAGCAAATTTGATAAAATCAATCTCACTGAAATATACTATTGATAATATTTTTTAAAAATATTATTAATTATATTAATAAAATAATAGCTAACACACATAATGCCTTTAGGTTCACTAAGAGTATACTTTATCTCACTTACTTCTCACAACAACACCGTGAGGATGGCACTATTATTATCCCCATTTTATAGATGGGGATAAGTCTGAGAGAGGTTAAATGACTTGTTCAAAATCATTTAGTGTCTAAGGCAAGATTTGAACTCAGTTCTTCCTAACTCTAAGGCTAGCACTCTGTCCACTAAACTTCTTATTAAATAATTATTAATGATACTCTACTTATAACAAAATATTTTTCTACTCTTAATAGATAAAATGAAAGTGAAATATTATTTATTTCTTCATCTCATTATTTAAAATTTTGTGTATGTTTTATAATGTACATAATATTTTGGTCCAGTAGCACATCTGCATACTTTATACATGAATAAACAAAAACAGGATTAGAGGGTATATGTTCAAAATGATCAAAAGGATTGTTAATAAATCAGAAAAAGAAATAGGTAGTATTAGTTAAACCTACACATACATACGCATGTATACAAACTCCAAAACTTACTAAATTTGAAATAGTATGAAAAACAGGACACCTGACACAAAATCCCTGGAAATTAAGGGGGGGAAAGTACCTTGAAAATGAACAAAAACAGAACACATACACAGCTACTTCTTTTTGCCTAAATTTTTACTTCATTTTCCATTTGTCCAATCTTAGAAAACTTGGCTTTGAGTCCTAAGAAGTCACTGCATACTTGTATTACTGCATAATTTTATGTGGGACCCAAAATATTCTGGCTTGACCAAAGATGATTGGGTTCCATTCCTGTGAGTTTAGATAATGGACTAAAGAAAATTCCTTGCCATATAATCAGGTAATTGGCCTGAAGTTTAGCTCTGGTTAAACTGATCCTTTTGGTGAGAATTTGACTCACTGCTATCTTGCTCAGAATTAGACATGGTGTTTGCTATCCTTTTTTTATTTCTCTTGGTGCATGAAAATTCATCTCTAAGTGACCACTCAGAGAATTACTTGCATTTTATACTCACAGAATGACTGTAAGTAACCCTATTTTTGTATTTAAAGAACCCAAACAAACCCACTGGTTGGAGAAACTATTTTGAAAGAAGTAGACAGATGTTCCAGGAGTGAGGGTTTAAGGATTTTCTCAGTGTACAGGGGCTACTTAATAAAATTTATTCTCTGCATTTTATATGAAACAGCTTTCATTCTTTCAGTTTTTCTAAGAATAGAAAGAGACCTCCAGAAGTCAGCTGGCATACCTCTGAGTCTTCATAAAAGACTTTACCTTGGTCATCTCATACATATTCACGTTTCTTTGTTTTCCTGAAGATCTCCCCATACAGGGAATTCATAAGTTCCCTTGACCAAGCTCCCAGTTGTCTTGAAGAGAAAATATAAACTTCTTTCACTGTCATTTAAAACCCACCATACTGTGGCTCCAACCCAACTTTCCAGGCTCATTACATATCCCTCCCCATCACTCAAGTTATATTCCAGTGCAAGCCTCCAGTGTTGTTCCATGAACATATTACTCCATCTTGGCTCTCCATGCATTTGCTTAGGCTGTCTCCTATGCTTGGAAGGCTCACCCTTTCCACCTCTGGATTTTGGAAGCCTTGTGTTGTTGTTCATTCTTTTCAGTAGTGGCTAACTCTTCATGACTCCATTTGGGGTTTTCTTGGCAAAGATGCTAGAGTGGTTTGCCATTTCCTTCTCCAGTTCATTTTACAGATGAAGAAACTGAGGCAAACAGGGTTAAGTGATGTACTCAGGGTCACTGAGCTAGTAAGTGTCTGAGGCTAAATTTGAACTCAGGTCTTCCTGACTCCAGGCCCAGAGATCTGTGAACTATGCCACCACATAGCTGCCCTTTAGAATGCTTGGTTCTTTTTGAAGTTTAGCACAAGAACTACTTCTCTCAGGAGGCCTTTCATTCAGTTGATATTATACACCACTAACTATAAATAGCTTTGTATATATTTTGCATCAAATGGGAAAATATGTGTAATGTGCTTTGAAAAACTTAAAGCCCTCTATATAAATATTCTTATTCTTATTATCTCACTTGTGTATAAGTTGGAGGCAATACAGAGAAATGAGCACTGGCTGTGGAATTTGAAGATCTGGGTTCAAATGTCAGCTCTGCTGCTTACTAACCATATGACCTTGGGAAAGTTACTTAACCCTCCTAGATCTCAGATTCTCCATTTGTAAAATGACATGGGTGTACTAGGTGGTCTATGAGCTCCCTTTTAGATCTTTCTAGAAACTTACAATGCTTCCCATCCTCCAGTAAGCTATATGTTTCAGAGGGCAAGGAGTATTTTCTTTTTTTTACTTTGTATTCTCAGAGACTAGTCCAATGCCTGGAACTAGGTAGGGATTAATAAATGCTATTGCATAGGGTAAATTGAACTGAATTTGAGATGAAAGAGATGATGCAACCACTTAGCATAAGAATTTCCTAGCTATTGAAATTCTTCCTCATCCATGGAGCCTTTCTGGATAAATTGGAGGATCTGAAGATCTACCTGAATCTGTCAGAAAATGAATCATTCACAGCTATTTTTAATACCCTCCAAAAATGCATTAATTCTTGCTCCTGACCTTGAAAGTGTCTCAAATATGATGAGTGTTTAATCAATATTTGTTGAATCAAATTGACATGTCTGAGTTGTGATATTATAATTACATTGCTGAATTTAAAGTTTTTTTTTTATAAACACCAGAATTTGAGCATCCAAATGAATGTTTTCCTGTTCAAAGTCATAAAGGACTTATCCCTTCATGGTGTTGGTCATAAAGGGACTATACTTGGTTTGAAAGGCTGTGTTTGATAGTGACAGAAGGATTACATATACTGGCTATCATTTTCTGAGCCTCAGTTGAGGGAGATGGACCATTTAGTTTGAAATCCCACCAATTATTGCTCAAAACATGGCTGGACAATGGTAATACTCAAAGGCAAGCAAACTCAGGTTATTTGCAATGACTAGTTTTGGTCCTGATGACAGATGATGAAAGACACTACAGAGAGGAAAACCTGAGTTTGAATCCTATCTCAGACACTTACTAGTTGTGTGGTCCTGGGCAAGTCTGCCTCAGTTTCCTCATCTTTAAAAATAGGAATAATAACAGCACTTACAACTAACAGCTGTTATGAGGATAAAATGAGAGAATATTTGTACAATGCTTTGTAAACGTTAAAATGCTATATAATGACTAGCTATTAATAAAGAAGTGGAAGACTAGGGAATATTATGTATACTATCTAATGTGATCATTTAGTTAGTTTTGCTCTTTCAAGGAATTAATCATGTTTTTTCTTTTTTAAAAATCATCCAATCAGTAGGCACTTATTATGTGCTTACTGCATGCCTACTGTATGCCAGGCACTTAGCTAGTAGGCACCAGACATGAATATAAAGAATGAAATTATCTTTACTCTCAAGGAGTTCATATTCAATACATTTTTATTATAAAAGAGGAAAGGGGTTGAGTTATTAGGAAATGATTGTGAGGCTAAAAACAAATGGTATCAAAACACTTTTGAAACTCTTATTAGAGAACTGGCTGATGTAGGGCTTGAAGCACTCTTCTTTCAAATATCCTCAGAGGTACCAAATCTTAATCCTTTGAAAGTGAGTTTAATGTTTTTAAATGGTCCAAAACAGTTTGGAGGCAAGTCCAGTGAATATTAGACTGCATCATCAAGTTAGGAAATAATGTTTAGGGTAAAAATTTAGTTATAATGAGACATTCTCTTAGATGACTCCCAAAGGTAATTCTCAAAGAGAAATTCTGAAATCCTTATGAGATAAAATTGATGGGGACAGCAATCATTTAAAGAAGTGATTCTTAACCTTTGAGGGGGGTATCATGGACCACTTGGACAGTTTGGTGAAGCCTATAGACCCCTTCCACTTCAGAGCAGGTTAAGAATCCCTGATTTAAAAATATAAATTTAAGTATGCTGAGTACAAAATTACACATTGACTATACTGGGTCCTCTTCATTAAGTGATCCGACCTTGTGATCAGATATTATTTGCATGGAAATCTCTCTATATAGTATTTAACAGAACACTTATGGGTAAAGAGCCTTTCAATTTTTTTTTTTTAAGTAACATGATGATGAGAACCTTTATTTGTCAGTCTTCAGTCTTAGGAAGCATGATCCAACAGCTGCTTATAAGGAGTCCTTCTTTACTAAATTCCTTAATAAATTACGTTTCATTTTCATTGAAAAGCTTATTTACATACTTAGTTGCAAAGCTAAGGCTCTCAGAGACCTGTGCAAACCACCACATTTTGGGGCTCTTCTAATAGGTCAAATAATTTTTAGAACAGGGGTCCTCAGGCTTTTTTTTGTCTTGATCATTTTGGTTCTCTGTTGCATTCCATGAACCCCTTCTCAGAATAATGTAAACAATATTCAAATTAGTAGGATTAAAAAGGAAGCCAATAATGTTGAAATATAGTTATCAATTTTTAAAGTTCATAGATCCCAGGTTAAATATCCCTGCTTTAGAATGCCATTTCTTTATAGTATTAAGTTAGAACAAAAATGCAAAAGCTTGCTTCACATGCTTATGTTTCCCTCCTCTAATTTCATCCAGAATGTAATTGATGAAGGGGAATTTAAAAAATAAGGAAAAAAATTTCAAATATGAATGCAGAGTGTAGAAAGAGTTGAATATTTTTAAAAATTATATATCAGAAAGTTAAGAAAAATCTAGGTATATTTCAGTACCCTTACTCAGAATATTTAAAGCATTCGAATTATTTTCAGTAATAATGATAAACTTATAAATAAAATTTTGAGGATTTTCTGCATTTGAGAGAATACATTGGGAACAATCATACATCTCTGGTTTTCTTGTCCATAACTTTAAAAATGAAGCCTTTGGAATATGTTGGAAAATTCATATACATTATAACCTGAAACATGTAGAATTTAAGTTAAATGGTGATGCTTCTATTAGAGAAGAGGATGCATCCCAAGTTGACTCTTCTCTTTCAGAAATTTTAAAAAGAGTATGTGGATATGTAAAAGGTCAATTAAAAAGGGTTATAAGAGAACATATGATTTAAAATGAACTAAAATCAATTAGAAAAATGCAAATTAAAACAACTCTGAGGTACCACCTCACATCTATCTAATTTGCTTATATGACAAAAAAGGAAAATAATAAATATTGGAGGAGATGTGGGAAAATTGGAACACTAATGCATTGTTGTTGGAGTTGTGAATTGATCCAATCATTCTGTAGAGCAGTTTGGAACTATGCCCAAAGGCCAATCAAGTTGTGCATACTTTGATCCAATAATACCACTACTAAGTCTGTATCCCAAAGAGATCATAAAAAATGAAAAAGGACCCTTGGTTACAAAAGTATTTATAGAGCTCTTTCTATGGTGGAAAAGAATTGGAAATTGAGGGGATGCTAATCAGCTGGGGAATGACTGAACAAGTTGTGGTATTTGAATGTGATGGAATACTATTGTTCTATAAGAAATAATGAGCAGGTAGATTTCAGAAAAACCTAGAAAGACTTACATGAACTGAAGTGAGCAGAACCAGGAGAACATTGTACATAGTAACAGCAACATTGTGTGATGATTAGCATTGATAGATTTAGTTCTTTGCAATACAATGATCTAAAATAATTCCAAAAGACTCCTGATGGAAAATGCTATCCACCTCCAGAGAAAGAATTATGGAGTCTAAATGCAGTTTGAAGCATACTATTTTCTCTTTTTTCCCCTTTCTTGTGCTTTTTCACTTTTGTTCTGATTTTTCTTTCACAACGTGACTAATGTGTAAATGTCTAATACAATCGTACATAGATAGCCTATGTCAGACTGCTTACCATCTTGGAGAGGAGAAGGGGAGAGAGAAAAAAATCTAGAACTCAAAATCTTATAAAAGTAAATGTTGACAACTATCTTTACACGTAATTGGAAAAAAGAAAATACTTTTAAGTGGGGGGAGGAACCTTAAAACTAAAATTAAAAGAAAAATTTTTTAAAATCCAGTGAACTAAAATCATAATAAATAAGTATACAACTTGGCACAATTTCTTAAAGATTTGGGAATTTTTAAAACAAGTCAGGCTCACTTAACACTCACTAGCCATGTGACCTTGGGCAAGTCATTTAACCCCAATTGCCCAGCCTTCCCTCCTCCAAAAAGCAAAACAAAAAAAACAAAAAAAACAAACAAGTCAGGCTTCTTGTATAGGAGTTTTATTTCCAGGTGATTCTTTAACAAGGGAGGCAATGTACTCTAGTAGATAGAGAGCTAGCTTTGGAGCCAGGAAGGCCTGGTTTCAAATGCTGTCTCTGAAATATATTGACTATGTGACCCTGGGCAAGGGCTCACTTGGGCAAATCACTTAAACCAATTTGATAGTATAAAAAATGAAAAGGATGAATTCACCACAAATGAAGAGGAAATTAAGACAATTGTAAGGAGTTATTTTGCCCAATTACATGCCAATAAATTTGATAATCTAAACAAAATTGATTAATATCTACAAAAGGTATAAATTACCCAGATAAACAAAAGAAGAAATAAAATACTTAAATAACCTAATCTTAGAAAAAGAAATTGAATAATCCGTCAATGAATTTCTTAAGAAAAAATCCCCAGGACCAGATGGATTCACAAACAAATTCTACCAAACATTTAAAGAACAATTAATCCCAATACTATGTAATCTATTTGGAGAAAGAGGTGAAGAAAGAATCTTAAGAATCCTACCAAAATCTTTTCATGACACAAACATGATGTTGATACCCAAACCAGAAAAAGCCATAACAGAGAAAGAAAATTATAGACCAATTTGCCTAACGAATATTAATATAAAAATTTTAAATAAAATTTTAGCAAAGAGACTACAACAACATATCATTAGTATCACACACTGTGAGCAGGTGGGATTTATGCCAGAAATTCAGGGATGGTTCAATATTAGGAAACCTATCAATATAATTAACCATATCAACAATAAAATGAATTGAAATTGTAATTATTTCAATAGATGCAGAAAAAGCACTTTACAAAATAAAGTATCCATTCCTATTAAAAACACTAGTGAGCTCAGGAATAAATGGAGCTTACCTTAAGATAACTACTACTTATCCAAAACCATAAGCAAGAATTATCTGTAATCAGGATAAGTCTTACCAGTACAATCAAGGGTGAAGGGAGTATGCCTGTTATCACCTCTATCACACTAGAAATGTTAGCTAGACCAGTAATAGAAGAAAAAAAATTAAAGTAATTCTATTGGCAATGAGGAAACAGAACTATCACTCTTCACAGATGCTATGATGTTATACTTTGAAAATCCTAGAGAATCAACTAAAAAACTACTTGAAATTATTAACTTTAATAAAGTTTCAGGATACAAAATAAACACATATAAATCATTAGCACTTCTATTTATTACCAACAAAGTCCCCATTTAAAATAACAGTAGATAATATAAAATACTTAGGAGTCTACCTGCCAAGACAAACCCAGGAAATATCTGAACATAGCTATAAAACACTTTTCAGACAAATAAAGTCAGATCTACACATTGAAAAAATATTAATTACTCATGGTTAGGCTGGGCCAACATAATAAAAATGACAATTCTACCCAAACTAATCTTTTTATTCAGGACCATACCACTCAAACTATTAAAAATTATTTTATAGAGCTAGAAAAAGTAATAACAAAATTTAACTGGAAAAACAAAAGCTCAAGTATATCAAAGAATCAATAAAAAAAGGAGAAAGAAGGTGATCTAGCCATACCAGATCTCAAACTGTATTATAAAGTGGCAATTATCAAAATAATCTGGTACTGGCTAAGAAACAGAATGGTGGATCAGTGGAATAGATTAGACACAAATTACACTATAGTAAATGACCATATTGATCTAGTATATGATAAATTCAAAGATCCAAGCCTTTGGAACAAAAATTCATTATTTGACAAAAACTGCTGGGAAAACTGGAAAAACAGTATGGCAGAAAGTAGGTATAAAACAACATTTCACACCTTAAACCAAGATAAGTTCAAAATGAATACATGATTTACAGATAAAGGATGATACCATAAGTAAATTAAGAGAGAACAGAAGAATATATCTGTCAGATTTATGAATAAGGAAGAATTTAGGATCCCAGAAGATATAGAGAGCATTACAAAAAATGTAAAAAAAAAGATAATTTTGATTATATAAAATTAAAAAGGTTTTGCACAAATAAAACCAATGCAACCAAAATTATAAGGAAAGTAGAAAACTGGCAATTTTTTTTGCAATGAGTATCTCTGATAAAGGCTTTCCTTCTCAAATATATAGAGAACTGAGTCAAATATTTAAAAATACAAGTTATTTCCCAATTGATAAATGGTGAAAGGATATGAATAGGCAGTTTTCAGACAAAGAAATCTAAACTATTGATAATCATATGAAAAAATTCTCTAAATCTCTATTGATCAGAGAAATGCAAATTAAAACAACTCTGAGGTATCACCTCATGCATATCATAATGGCTAATATGACAAAAAATAAAAATGTTAGATGTTGGAGAGGATGTGGGAACACTGGGACACTAATGCACTGTTGGTGGAATTGTGAACTGATCCAATCATTCTGGAGAACAATTTGGAAATATGTCCAAAGAGCTATAAAACTATGCATACCCTTAGATCCAGTAATACCATTGCTAGGTCTATATCCCGAAGACTTCAAAAAAAGGGGGGGGGGGGCAAAAGGACCTATTTGTAGAAAAATATTTATAGCACCTCTTTTTGTGGTAACTAAGAATTGGAAATCAAATGGATACCCATCAATTGGGGAATGGCTAAACAAGCTGTGGTACATGATCGTAATGGAATATTATTGTGCTACAAGAAAGGACAAAACAGCATTATTTCAGAAAAAATCTAGAAAGATTTACATGAACTGAGGCATAGTGAAGTGAACAAAACCAGAACATTGTATGTGGTAACAGCAATATTATTCAATGAAGAACTGTGAATGACTTAGCTATTCTCAGCAATACAATGATCAAAGACTATCACAAAGAACTAATGATGAAGCATGCTATCCACCTCCAGAGAAAGAACTGATATTGACTGTATGCAAACTGAAGCATTCTATTTTTCACTTTCTTTCTTTCATTTTTTCTTTTATTTGAGTCTTCTTGTATAAATATGACTACTATGGAAATGTTTTACATAATTACACATGTATAACTTACATTTGATTGCTTAACATCTCAGGGAAGGGACAGGGGAGGGAGGAATAGAATTTGGAACTCAAAACTTTGAATAAATATGTTAAAAAATTGGGGAAAAGATAGTTAAACTGGATGATCTTTCCCTTTCTGCTGTTGATTACAATGAGGCAAAAAGATTAAAAGGAAAAGGAGAACCAAAGCAATCCATGAAAATTCATACCATATTGTTTTCTTCTATGACTTTATGAAACCAAGCCATTTACCTGATGAGGCTATTATAATGACTTCAGAAAAAGATCCTGTAGATATACAAATTACTGTATTATTGTTGTTTGTTGCTGAATCTTTTGAACTACCTTGTGTATTATTTCACTGAAATCCATCTATTCTTATGGGTTCACTTGTATTGCCTTTGAAATTCTGTATAGCTCTGAGAGCCAACTGTTTTCCCTTAGGGCTCAAAGAAAGTGTCATGTATCTTTATAAACATGCACATTTTATCTTAATGATTAAAATTCATGCATTCTGCTTAAAACAAAAAACAAAAAAAAGCCTGAAGAACAAGAAGTCACTAAATAGGAAAACATAAGAAGCACAATTGGATTTGTGTCTTTAGAAATTCAAGTCAGGAGACAAACTATTTGTCTTGTAGATATTTAGAACTCAACATATGATGCTGAGAACTTTAAAGCTTCTATTATGTTTAAAGATTTCATATCAGTGGTGAAAATAATTTCTGGATATTCATTTACTCACAAAGCATTTCCCCAGTTTCCTCCACAAGGATGTTACAAATTCTTCAAAAATCTGAAATTTAATTGATCATAGAATCTTTAGGTCAAAAATTTTAACCCAGAAGTTACCTTAGAATCCATGGACTCCTACTCCCTCACTTTACAGTTGAGGAAATTGAGACATGCAAAGATTAGATGACTAACCCAAGCTTGTATTCAACAATATTTTTTTATTCCAAATATGCTGCTTAATACCTTATGCTATACTTCCTCTCCTAGTTTTGAATGGGTCCTTAAAAAGTCATTTAGAAATTTCCTTGCTTTCTGAAAAAAAAAACCCCAATCTTTTCTACTTTCGACATTGGCTGACAGAAAATGAAAATGATAAGTGTTGAAGGGGATGCAGGAAAATAGGGATACTAATGCATTGTTGGTGGAGTTGTGAACTGATCCAACCATTCTGGAAAGCAATTTGGAACTATGCCCAAAGGGCAATCAAACTGTGCATATCCTTTGATTCAGCAGTACCAGTAGTAGGTCTATATCCCAAAGAGATTTTTAAAAAAATTAAAAAGGGGGAAAGTACCTATGGAAACAAAAATATTTATAACAGCTCTTTATGGTGGCAAAGAATGGATATTGAGAGGATGCTCATCATTTGGGAAATGACTGAACAAATTGTACTATATGATTGTAATAGAATATTGTTGTGCTATGAGAAAGAATGAATGTGCTGATTTAAAAAAAAAAACTGAAAAAACTTACAAAAACTAATGCAAAGTGAAATGAGCAGAACCAGTAGAGCATTCTATACAACTAACAGCAATACTGCATGATGATCAACTGTGAATGATAGCTATTCTTAGCAATGCAATGATCCAAGACAATTCCAAAGGACCCATGATAAAAAATGCTGTCCACTTCCAGAGAAAGAACTGATGGAGTCTGAATGTAGATTGAAGCAGACTGTTTTTCACTTATTCTTGTTGTCTGGTTTTTCTTTAATTTGGTTTGTTTTTCCTTTTTTCCTTCAATTTTCTTTTAAAATTTTTTTAATTTATGGAATTAAATAAGTATTTCCATTATGTAGTAAAATAAAAAAGATGATTGTACATGAAACTGCAAATCTACTATGTACAACTTGCTACTCCTTTCAAATATACAAAAAATTATCATATAAATTTATTTTTGTTGATTTTTACTTCTCTCCCTCCTCCTCCATTCAAGAGATGGCTACCATTAGACACAAATAGACGTGTGTGTGTGTGTGTGTGTGTGTGTGTGTGTGTGTGTATGTAAAATTATCCTATACGTACTTCTATTTATCAGTTTTTCTTTGGATGCAAACATCATATCTTCTCATATGTCCTTTATAGTTAATTTGGGTATTTATAATAGAGGAAGTGACTTATTCACTCAAAGTCGTTCTTAAAACAATATTACTTTTACTGTATAGAACACTTGCCTGTCTCCACTCACTCTGATCTTCATTATTTTGTGCTTCTTTCCATGTTTATCTAAAATTATTGAACTTATCATATCTTATAGTAGTATTCCATCACAATCATACACTACAGCCTTTTCAGCCACCCCCCAAATGATGGGCATCCCCACTATCTCCAGCTCCTTGCCTTCACAAAGAGAGCTGCTACAAACATTCCAGACCGCATAGGTTTCTCAACAACTTCCCCAATCATCCCTCTCCAGAATGTCAGACTAGAAATTTGTTTCTTCTTTTACAACATGACTAATATGGAAATATGTTATACATGATTACACACATATAACCTATGTCAAATTGTTTATTGTCTTAGGGAACGGGAACATGAGGGAAGGATGAAGAAAATTTGGAACTCGAATTTTTTTTAAATGTTACAAATTGTCTTTACAATTAAGTGGGAAAAATAAAAAATTATTTTAAAAAACATTTTTCAGAAATTCATTTCCCTGTTTTGTCCTTTCCAGTCCAAATGTCATTCTTCTTGATAGAGTAAACTGAATTGAGCAACTCTGATTTCTTCCTTCAACATTATGTCATACTGAGAGCAGAGTGTTTCCCCTACCAAGGCAGGCTGAAATTCCTATACAACCTAGTAGATGATCTTTAAGAAAGGAAAAAAGAAATTTACATGCTAACTTTATTACATATTTAAAAAGAATAGCATGTTGTACAAAATAGATTTGCAGTCTCATGTGCAAAAAAAAAATCCAATAAAAAATCATAGAAAAAAAGGCTTAAAGCTGAAAAATTTCTGATCCTAGTCAACTTACTGATCATTTGTCTTTCAACTTAGTGAGATTGTTTTCAGAACTCTGGCAAAGAAATCCCCCAAAAGAACTTTCACTCTTGAGAGTTTTCCATATTTCCCTGGATGATTTCCTCTATATGAGTTTGGTTCATGGATCCTTCCCTTGCAACCTTTGAAATCATGTCTCCTGAAATATCAGATGCATGTCAGAGCAAGTCTAACTTTTTTCTATCACAGTTTCTAGGATGGAGTGGTCACTTTTTCTCATGATTCCTGTTATTTCTACCTCAGCAATCAATTCTTCCCTTTAGGGAAGACTTGGATCAAGAATAGAATTCTGCCTAGCATGTGAGACAATCCTATAATTCCACCTAGCTGGGGAGGCTGAAGTTGGGAGATATCTTGAGCTTGAGAGTCCTGTGCTGCAGTGGGTTATGTCATTCTCGTGTTCACACTAAATCAAACATCAATATAGTTTACTTAAGGAGAGGTGAATCAGCCCAGGTTGGAAAAAATTGAATCAGTTCAAAACTCCCATGCTTATCAGTGGGGAGATGAGACTCATAAATCGACCTTATACTTCTAGCCTGGTCAAAATAGAGAGACCTGTTCTCAAAAAAAAAAAAAAAAAGAATCAAATAGAATATTCCTTTGTTTGTTTCTCTTCCTTTTAATGGATGAAATTATCATTAAAGCAAGTGTAGAAGTTATTACCTGACCTGTTTTTGGCAGAGAGAGAAAGAGCTTCAGCAGATGTTTGGGTAACTGAAGTGCCTCATTATGCTCCATCATGCTTCTGTGGCAGACTTGTCATCTTTTTCTCCTAGAGGAGAGAAACAACTTCATTTTTGTTTTTGAATCTCCAGTGTCTAGCAGACTGTCTGGCACACAGTAGGATCTTAACAATGATTTTTTGAATGAATGACTTGCTCATTTATTTCCTCTGTCTGAGTGATCTATAGTCACGATAGTGAACACATGATTTTATCTTTCCATTAATTTTCACCTTAATACTTTCTGTCATGCTCCCACATGGTTTCTGGTGGAATATACCTTACTTACTATTTCACTTTAATGTTTTCCCTACCTTGATTTCTCTGAGTAAGGTGTAGGTCCTTTGGTCAGGGATGAGCAGGAATAACAAACTCAGCTGCTGCCGAACTCTGAATCTGCCAAATCTACCAAACTGCCATCACTGAACCCCCAACCTTTCATGGTCTCACATGACCTCATACTAAGCAAAGAAAACACAGACAGGAGGCAGATCCATCACAGACATAGGCTCACCTACAGATTCAATGTAATGTGTAAGAGAGTCATTTTACACTTCATGGATGACATTCCCTTTTGGGAACTTTTGCATGTACTCCCTGTTCTAGCTCAGCAGCCAACCCAAAGGCCTTTCTTCATCACAAATACTTAGGCAGGAAAAGCCACAGAATACCACCTCTGAGATGAGAAGCCAGGCCCTTTCATTCTCCATTATCATGATTTTCTCAGAAGTAGGTTTACTCTGTGGGCTCCATAAACTCACAGGGAAGTTCAGTTGAGCGTCAAACTCATATTGTCCAGTCTCACAGGACAAAGGAAAAACATTTATCATATCTTGTTGATTCTACCTTCATGTATATCTTGCAAAAGATCCTCACTCTGGTTCAGGTCTTCACAACCTTTTTCTCTGTACTCTTTTTTCAGTCTCCCAACCTGCAGTCAGTCAGTAAACATTTATTAAGCACTTATGATGTGTAAGCACTGTCTAAGCTCTAGGGCAACAAAGAAATGCAAAAGATAGCCTCTGTTCTCAAGGAGCTCAAATAATATAGTGGAGACACTCTGCAGACAACTATGCACCAATAAGCTACATGGAGAATAAATGGAAAATGATCAACAAATGGAATTGAGGGACATCAGAACTACAGAGATATCAATACTAGAACAGAGGAAGATCAAGAAAGGCTTTCCGTATATGGTGGGGTTTTAGCTAGGACTAGAATAGCGGTTCTCAACCTGTGGGCTGTGACCCCTTTGGAGGTCAAATGAAAGACCTCCAAAGAAGGTCCAAAGGTCCAAAGAAAACACATATTTCTGATGTTCTTAGGAACTGAGACACTGTTCCTCTATCTGTCCCCAGGCAGGTCTGCCCACATGCAGATACGCCTACACATGAGTATTAAAGAGTCACAGCAGTAGGAAGGTTGAGAACCACTGGACTAGAAGAAAGCCAGGAAAGTCAAAGAGACAGAGATAAGGATGGAGGGCATTGTAAGCATGGGGACAGCCAGTGGAAATGCCAAGAGTTGGGATATGGAGTGTCTTCTTAAAGAAACAGCCAGGAGGCTAGTGTCACTATATCACAGAGCAAAAGGGAACCTGTAAGGTGTAAGAAGACTTAAAGGTAATGAGGGGTGAGGGTGGGTTATGAAGGGCTTTGAATACCTAACAGACACTTTTATACTTGACTCTGGAAGTGATAGGAATTCACTTGAGTTTATGAAGTAGAAGGTGACACGGTGTATGGAAATCTGAAGATCTTCCCTGCCCCAAGGCCCTTTGCTAAAGTGGCTACGTGACTCTGAGAACCTTCCCTGATTTGAAAGTATACTCTGCCCCCCTAATAGGCTGAATGTGGTCACGAGGCTGCAGCGGGAGGCTTATTTTTCGGGAATGCCCACTCCTTGTAGCTTTGTGATTGGGCAGTGGGTCAAGAGGGCTGTGACATTCTCCGAGCCAGAAGAAGGCTATATATACGCCCTAATGTGAGGTTTTGCTTTGGGGCTCACTTTGAGAAGAGTTGTGTGATTTGGCCAGATGAGACTTTGGGAAGCCATTGAGCCCCCCAGCTTTGAAAAACCCAGATGTTGGTGCTTCCCTCTCTGGTAACTGAATAGGTGTGGATGTAATGGTCGGACGCTGGAAGCCCATCTGCTGATCTGTTTCTTTGTCTGCTTGTAACTTCTG
>CM053580.1:52453906-52488758 GCA_028627135.1 Pseudochirops cupreus | reverse complement strand
GTTGTGTGATTTGGCCAGATGAGACTTTGGGAAGCCATTGAGCCCCCCAGCTTTGAAAAACCCAGATGTTGGTGCTTCCCTCTCTGGTAACTGAATAGGTGTGGATGTAATGGTCGGACGCTGGAAGCCCATCTGCTGATCTGTTTCTTTGTCTGCTTGTAACTTCTGCTTGTTAACCTGTGTTTGTATTCTCTGAAGTTCAGGGTGCTGACTTTTTCCCCTGAACTAGGTAAATGATATATGTTTGATTGATTAAAGTAAGATTGTTAACCTATTTTGAGTTGCTTTCCTTTAGAAAAGCAGACCTAAGAACCTGTGCTACCAGCTACCCTGGGTATGCTAGGGTGCTTGCTGATTCACATGGTCAGATTTGTGTATTGGGTAGATCATTTTGACAACTAAATGGCAGATGGACTGGAGTGAGGAGAGACTTGGGGTGGGAAGATCCATCAATGGCCATTGCAGTAATCTGGGAGGGACATAATGGATCTCTTTACTTTCTAATCCACCCTCTACCCAGCTATCGGTGTGATAGTCCTAAAACACATATGGTGATTTCTCCCAGTGGCTAGAGTTCTACCTCCAGAAATAACTATGTATTTTGCATTTAATTTTCTGGGTACAGATTGTTCCTGCTCACTAGATGTCAAGTTCCCTGAGGAAAGGGATTGTTTTGTTTTTGTCTTTGTATATCTAGGATGCAGCATATCCAGGCACACAGCACTTGGCACATAGAAGGTACTTCATAAATTTTTATTGGATGATAAATGACCAGAGGAAAGGCAATAGATTCCTCCACTTTCTACTGTCTCAAACTTTGTACAGCAGATTAGATAAATGCAAGGTTATTTGGCAACCAGGACTTTTCCTTTCCAGGAGAGGACCTGTCAGTTAGTTACTTTCTTCTGCTAAAGGAATTCATTTTTCCCTAAATAAGCTTTTAGTCTTGTTATTTAATCACAGTATTTATGCTATTGTCTATATTAAAATGTGGCCTGGCCATATCTAGGAATTTGAAAGTTTTCTTAATAGGGATCAAGCAAGCTTTGAAATAGAGTGCACGTGTGTGAGTTTAGCTTTACTTTTGGTTTCTAATAGTATCCACTTATTCTTTAAGAGCTGTGTAACATATAAGTTAGCTACCCTGTTCTATAAAGTCCATTTGAGTTATGGGCTTTTTGTTCAGGCTCTTCCCCAGCTGTGAACTTCCTTCAGCTCTTTATGAGACAATCCATGAATTTATTTATTGCTGCATTAAAAAAAAATCAATCACTGAAGGAATATCATGAATGCACTTGTAGTCCCAGTATATGGGGCTGCAGAGACTATAATTGAGTCATTCAATACACCTTTGTTAATGCCTATACATACCAGGTACTGTGTCTGATTCTGGGGATAAAAAAGACAGTAAGTGAAAAAGTTCCTCTCTTCAAGGAGCTTGCTCTTTACTGAGAGTGGGAGGAGAAAATTTGAACCCAGAAAATTAAATATGAAATACATTCAAAGCAATTTCTGTAGGGAGGGTACTAGCAAATGGGTGAGGGAGTCAGAAGAGCTTTCTGTAAGAGATGGTACTGAACTACATCTGGAAGGAAGCCAGGGATTCAGTGAAGTAGAGGTGAGGAAGGAGTGCATTCTAGACATGGGGACATACCCTATGCAAAGGCATAGTAGCTCACAAAGCAAGTAACTCACCGTGGTTAGAATATAGAGTGTATAAAGGAGAATAATGCTCAATTAGCCTGGAAAAATAAGATGAAGTCATACTGTAAAGGGCTTTAAAAGCCAAATAGAGGAGTCTGTACTCTATCCTATAGGCAAATGGGAACCACTGGGGTTTCTTGAGGACATAGGTGACAATTCTTCAGAATTGTGCTTTAGAAATACCACTTTGGGAGCTGTGTGGAGTATGGATTGAAGAAGAGAGAGACTGGAGGTTGGGAAACCCATTAGGACATTACTGCTAGAGGGCAGGCAAGAGATGACAAGAGACTGAACCAAAATGAGGGTCATATAAATGGAGAGAAGGGGACAGATATGAGAGATATTGTTGAGGTAGAATTGATAAGGACAGCTAGGTGGTGCAGTGGATAGAGTGCCACACCTAGAGTTAGGAAGACTCATCTTCTTGAGTTCAAACTCAAACTCAGACACTTGCGATCTGTGTGACCCTGGGCAAGTCACTTAACCCTATCTCCATCAGTTCCTCATCTATAAAATGAACTGGATAGATAAATGGCAAACAATTCTTTGCCAAGAAAACCCCCAAATGGCTCATGAAGAGTCAGATACAATGAAAAACAACTCAACAACAATAATTGATTAAGTCTTGATGAATAACTAGATGTGAGGATGAGGGTAGAGTCAAGGATGAGGTAGAGTCAAGAATGCCTTTGAAACTCCACGCCTGGATAACTAGAAGAATCATAGAGTCCTCAACAGAAATAGGGAAGTTCAAAAGGGGAGGGTTTTTGAGGGGGAGGAGTTGATAATAAGTTTGGTATGGGATGTGTTAAATTTGAGATAGCTACACAACATCTAATTGGAGATATCCAATTAGTAGTCGGTATTCAAAGACTGGGTAGTGCAATGGAAAGAATGTCACACTTGGAATCAAGAGACATGATCATGTCACCCCACCTTCCCCATTCAACCAATTTCAGTGGCTCCCTGTTATCAAATTAAATATAAAATCTTCTATTTTGCTAATAAAGCTACCCAGAATCTTCCTTGCCCTACCTTTCCAATCTTCTCACACTGAATCACCACAAACATTGGCCCTTTTGCCACATCTACCCACCCCCCAACTATGGTCCAGAAACACTGGCCTCCTTGCTGTTCCTTGCACATGACTTGCCATTTCCCAACTCCAGGCATTTTCATTGACTTTCTCCATGCCTATAACTCTCTCACTCATTATCCCTGTCTTCTGGCTTCCCTGGCTTTCTTCAAGTCTAAGCTAAAATTGCACTGTCTACAAGAAGCATTGCCCAATCTCCCTTAATGTTTGTGCTTCTCCTCTGTGCATTAGCTCCAATTTACCTTGCCGCTATCTTCTTTGCACATAGTCATTTATGAGTTGTCTCTCCCATTAGACCTTGAGCTCCTTGAAAGTAAGGACTGTCTTTTGCCTTTCTTTGAATCTCCAGCACTTAGTGTAGTATCTGGCATATAGTAGGTGCTTAATAAATGCTAATTGATTGTCTGAATGACTGACTGACTGACTTCAAATCCCAACTCTGTTGTTTATTGCCTGCGTGACTTTGGGGAATTTGGGCCTCGGTTTCTTCATCTGTAAAATGAGGTGTTTGAATTAGATGATTTTTTTGATTCCTGATCACTCTAAATCTATAAATGCAGAACTGGTGTCCAGAAGAGAAAATGAGGCTCAATATAAAGATCTGGGAGTCATTGACATAGAGGTGACATTTAGGACCACAGAAAGAAAGAAAATATAGAGAAAGAAGAGGATCAAAGACAGCCTCCTTTTCTATAATTAGGAATATGGGATGAACCAAGGATGACGATTCAGCAAAAGAAATTTTGAAGTGCCTATTCAGAATGGAAATCAGGAGAAAGCAGGGTCATGAAAACACATGTGGGATGGAGTCTAAGAGGAATGGATGGTCAAGAATATTGCAGAGTCAAGGATAGGGATGGAGAAAAGGTCATTGGATTTGGCAATTAATAAATCATAAGCAACCTTGGAGAGAGCAGTTCCAGTTAACTGGTAAGGCTGAAAGCCAGATTGTAAGGGATTAATTAGTATGTGGAGAAAAGTGGAGATCAAAGATCTACAGAGGCTTGAGGCCTCCCTACTCCTGAGTAGGTCTGAATAAGGCTAAAATGTAATTTTGCATAAAATAAATACTTGACAAAATAAATATGATAAACATAAATAATGTAAATTTATGTCTTTTTTAAGTTGATATACTCCAACAGGGATCCTTACCATGATTTTTATCAGCCCTCTTTCTTTTTTGAATTTGACACCACTGATAAGTATCAGAGAAGCAAAATGACCTTCTTGTTTTCTTAAAAGATCATCCAACTAGGTAGGAGTAAAGTAAGGAGAATAGACTTCATTTCTCCATCCCAGTCCCCCTTTCAGCTTCCACATCCCAGCCTTTCTCAGTCTGGTAGCAGGAAATGCTGACTTTACATCCCAATTCTTCTTATAGATCCAAAGTTGTAATGGACCTTAAAGAACATCTTGTCCAAAATCTTAATTTTACAGCTGAGGAAACTGAGGCTTGGAAAGGTGACATAGGTCACCAGCAAGGATAGAGCTGGGGTTTGAGTTCAAGTAAGAGGATTCCAAGCTGAGCTAGCTCTCTTTCCATTGTAACCACTTTTTTTTTTTGCTGTTTGTTTGTTTTTTTCCTTATGGCAGATCACACATTCAGGACTTGGTTTTCTACATGTGGAGTTACATGCTTAATGCATCTTTCCTGCCTGTGTGAAAGCTTTACCCTGTTCTGACAGTTCTCACCGCAGGCAGCTTTGTCTATGGCCATGCATCCTTGAGGTGAAACAGGCAGGATAGGTGTACGCTGGGCATGGTAGGTTTCATTTGTTTTTTTCTCTTGTTCTCTTCAAAGAAGGGATACTAGGGATGTGGGAAGAAGGGGAAGGAAATGATTTGAATTTGCATTTATATAAAAGCTTTACCGAGTTTTCTTTTTTTTCAGCCCTGAGGAACAGGAGCTTACTGGCTTCTTTAGAGTAAAATAAAATGTTGTTGTTCAGTTGCTCAGGCATGTCCAACTTTTTGTGACCCCATGGACCATAGCGCTCCAAGCCCTTCTATCCTCCACTATCTCTTGCAGTCTGTCCAACTTCATGTTTGTTGTTTCCATGATACTATCTATCCATCTCATCCTCTGCCATCCCCTTCTCCTTTTGATTTCAGTCTTTACCAGCATCAGGGGCTTTTCTGGGTCCTGTCTTCTCATCATGTGGCCAAAGCACTTAAGCTTCACTTCAGTATTTGACCTTCCTGTGAATAGTCTGAATTGATTTCTTTAAATGTTGATTGATTTGACCTTCTTGCTATCTAAGGGTCTCTCAAAAGATTTACATGAGTACTCAAAAGAACATACAATGCCACTTAACTTGAAAGCACCTGTGCTTCAAATCAAGTAACATGCCTTACCTCTTACTGACTCAGAGCTGAAGTTGGCAATCCTTTCTACAGGGTGACCCGATGAGGTTCTCTGCTCCCAAATTGCTACTCCATCTATGTGCCACAGACCCAGAAATGGCATCATTATATTGATTCCCTCCATTGGGTGAAGTCAATGTCTATTCAAATGTCTTCTTCCTAACTTCCCTTTTATCGCCCAGGATATTGTCCATCCTTGGAATTATGTTGTCTCTCCTGTTGGAGTATAAGCTCCTTGAGGGCAATGACAGTTTCCTTTTGTCTTTATATCCCCAACACTCACCTTGATGCCTAGAATATAGTTAAATACTTAAAAATGCTTTTTGATTGATTATAATAAATGGAAAATGATTTCTTGCATGTCAATATTAACTCAGCTTATTCTTATCTCAAATTTTGTCAGGATTTCCCTAGTGAACCTTAACAAGGGAGAAATTTTCCCATATAGATGAATTCTACAACCAGAGCTGAGAAGAGTATTTTTAAAACTTAAGTAGTAATAATAAATAGCCAGTATTTACAATACTGCAGTGCTTTAAGACTTGTAAAGCACTTTATAAATGTCAGTTAATTTTATTCTCATGACAATCCCAGGTGGGGTAGGTGCTATTATGATTTTTCCTTTGATGAGGAAATTGAGTTGGAGAGAGGTCGAGTAATTCATCCAGGACCACACAACCAGTCGGTTTCTAAAGCTGGAGCTGAACATAGGTCTTCCTGAATTGAGGTACAGGTCTACTTATTGATTAAGTTGATTATAGCTCTATTTTAGTTATTCTTATATGCTATTGTGAAGGTCCTCTAACTACTGTGGAGGATTATCACCATCTAACACTCAAGGACCATGAAGTTCCCTCAACAATATAAGACAGGCAGTTGAGTATGGTGGAAAGGATACCACATCTTTAGCTGGGGGACTTCAGATCCTAGTTCATTTTCTATCTGTGTAACTTTGAGCAAGTTGCTTGATATCTCGGTGCCTTAGTTTCCTCAAGTATAAAATGGAGGGAGTGAGGGTGGTGTGGACAAGATACTCTATAAAGTCTTTTCTGATTTCAAATCTATCATTGTATGATCTCTTTGCACATTAAATTCCTTGTCTGCAAAACAAAATGTTTGCCTTTGTAACCATTAGGCTGTTGTAATAGTCACAAGGGACTAATGGAGATCAAAGCCCTCTGAAAATTGCTTCATCCAATCTTCACAAGAATCCTCTGAGAGAGGCACTAAAAATACTACTATAGTAATTTTGCGTAGGAGGTATTTGGGGCTCAGAGAAGTGGGGACTTAGTCAATGTCACATGGCAACTTCATGATAGAACTTGGACATAAACCCAGGTCTTCCAACTCTAAGTTCAATGGTCTTTCCAATACCATGAACTACTTTCTTTGATGCATCTATGGATTTTCAGAAAGAGGGGCCATCCTCAGTGAAAAGAAAAAAAAAGCAACAACTATATTAAAAAATATTAGACAGGATCAGTAAGTGAGGGTGGGATCAATGAGGGGACTGATTGGTAGCAGCTTGTTGGGTTTGCATATGAGAGGTACAGCCTGTGGTATCTCCTCAGGTGCCAAGAAGTGTGCTAGTGAAGCTTTTCCACCTTCTCTATCAGTATCCCTCCTTCCTCCTACTGTCTTCTCCCATCCTTGGAGCTATTCTATATCTCACTCACAGATTTATAGAAGTTAAAAGTTCTGAAAGGGACACTAGATCTTCCTTAATACAATCATCTCATCTGAAAAAATGAAGAAATGGAACCCCAGAGAAGGCAAATGATTTGCATGAGGTCATCCAGAGAATGGGTGGAAGAGTAAGGTTTCTCTGACTCTGAATCTAGAGTTCATTCCACTATACAATATTTGATAGGTATTCTCAACTGGCCTATAACTAAGGGGTAAGTGAATGAATGGTAACATTTCCTGCAGTTGGTTAAGACCTAATAGAGGACCTAAAAGAGACAGCATGGATTGAAATGTGGATTCAGTGGCAGAAATACCTGGGTTCAAATCCCATCTCTGACACATACTGGTTTTGTGACTCCAAGCAGGTCACTTACCCTCTCAGAGCTCTAGGTAACATTTTAAGCCTATAAATTGCAGAGAAAGAAGAAAGTATTGACCTGAATTTGTGGGGTGAGTTTTCTTATGGAAGAATCCCCTAAATCAATGAAATCATAGATTTCAGTTCCTATTCCTAGGTGATTTAGGAAGATTGAAAAGTTTTAGCACTCGTAGAAAATATTTTAAAATGGTGGGTTGATAAAGAGTGAGGTTTTGGAGTAAGATTACTAAATCTTGATCACGATGGGACCTAAGAGGTTGTCTGCTGGGGGTCCCTAACCTGGTTTCTGTGAACTTGTTTGTCTCTCCAGGTGTCTATGTATATATCTATGTATGTATATATGCATGTATCTATCTAGGTACATATCTGTCTATTTACCTATAAATATCTATAGATGAATCTATGGTTATAGATTCTAAATTTTCTATATTTCAATATAATTGATTTCCTTTGTAATCTTATTACTTTATCTTATACATTTAAAAGCTTTATTCTGAGAAGGGGTCCAGAGGCTTCACCAGACTGACACAGGGATCCAGGATACCAAAAAGGTGAAGAACCCCTGATTTAGTCCAACTCCCCTATTTTTCACATTTAGAATGTGGGAAAATGAATTGCCTAAGGTCCCACAGATCACAAGTAGTAACAAGTGTAGCTCTGAGGTCTTCATTTCACTACTTACCCAAGAAAGATGATTGTCACAGAGATAAAATTACAGTGAAAACGGATTAGAAATGTTTACCAAGTCATAATTTCCTAACACTATTTTCTCCCCATGGATATCTCTTGATGTCCTTGTAACTTACCAATCAACTGAAGCATATTCAGATTTCTGTATAAATATAGCTTTCTCACAGGATGTTCAGCTGATTAATGGACAGAAGATAGATAGCGGAAATGTTCCAATCCTAATATGAAAATGACACCAAAGTATATTTGTGTTATCTCCTGTGGCTCAAAGGTCAGATTGTGCTAGAAACTCTAAATTTGTCTGACAATGCTTAGGGAAAAAAAATTAACCAGTAAGCTGTGATGTGTTTCAAACAAAAAGAAATCTTCAGCTTTTGTATTCTAGGTTTTGCATGTAGAGAATATCAGATAAAGATGAAACCTCTTTCATTCTTCAGTGGGTTTTACTAAGTTAGTCATGCAATGGTACCTACTGATATCACCTTTTGGTACATAAATCCAGGAATGAAGAGATGTCCCAAAGACATTGGTCAATATAAGAATTTAACTAGTTTGGAGCAGGAAAGCAAGATTGAACAGGGAGAGAAGGAAGTATGGGGGTAAAGGGTTATAGAATAGAAAATGGGGGAGATACAGTTCGAAGTCACATAGACCACATTTTATCAATTACATGGGCAGCTACAGGTCTGATAAAGTGGATCTCAGGGAGGGGAAGTCTTGGCTTCTCTGACCTTTTGGGATCATTACCTCCAACAGTGCATCTATTACCTGGTTCTGGAACAAGTCTTACTGTAGGAAAACAAAGAAGCATAAAGAGTCTATCTACTGATTGCTACTGAATTTTCTTTTGCATTACATATACTTTATTCCTATAAACTTTGGTGATTCTGAGCAAGGGCAAATTGCACTATTGTAAGCTGAAAGAGTGTTTGTCCTAAGCTAGATTGGGAACCTGAAACCTTATGAAGCTAATTTACTTTAGGGTGGATTTTTTTTTTAATGTTTATCGATGTTCTGCTGACCTTTGCCTCTTTTGGATGGGTTTTCAACAAACAAAAACAGCACCATAGTTGCACACACATGTGAAAATGTTAGTACATTTTCCAAAAAGAACTTGGAGTTCTGTTTCTTTTGTACCTTTGGGATTTCATATTTGGGAGTTAGGAGGGGTAGGCATGAATGAAGGGGTTGGGGTGGAGGAGCAACACAGTGAACCTTGAGTGTAGAAATGGAGCATAGAAAATGTGTTCCCACATGGCAGCTTCACCAAGAATTTAGTTCTGCCATCCAGTGGCCAATGCAATGAAATTTCTTTATAATATAACATCTTGGAGTCATACAACCTGGAATGTTGGAACTAGAAATCTCCTTGCCCTGTTAGATGACAAACTTGAGTTGTGGAGAAGGTAAGTGATATGTCCAAGGTCAAACATCTTTGGATTGGTTAGGTACTTGCCATAGATAGATAGATAGATAGATAGATTGATAGGTAGATAAAGATATAGATATAGATATAGATATGGATAGATATAGATAGATATAGATATATACATGTAATATGTTTACACACATATACATGTTGGGTATTGAATGCTAAAATATTATATATATATACATATACATGTTACATGTATATCCATATACTTCCACACTCTGTTTTGTGTGTGTGTGTGTGTATATCTATATGTGTACAACTTATTCCTTCCAATAAAGCATAAGGTCCTTGAGGGCAAGGATTATTTTGTTTTTGCTTTTGTCCTAGAACCATGCACAGATTGTGACACATAGTAGGTGTTTAGTAAAGTCTTGTTATTGATTAACTGATTTCATCAATGTGGACCCTCATTCCAACAATGCAGGTTACAACCCACAACCCTGACATCTTCTTACATCCCTCATGATTCTTGTTCAAAGTTTCCCTTAAATGATCTGCAGAGGATCTATCCAAAATCTTAGAGATCTTACTTAAGTTTTCTTGACATCATGAGTAGTATACCGACTCCTCCTTGGTTATCTTATGTTCTCATCATATCATTGGCCCACTTTAAAAAAAAATTATACATATCATTGATTACAGACATCCCTTATGAAACAAATTGTTTTTACACATTGTAATTTTGTCCCTTACTGCTCCTCAAATTACGGCTCCTCAAATTCTCTAGGGAGAGGGGGCATGACACCTCAAGATCCTCCTTTCTTAAAGAAGCTAGTACTGCCCAACACCTGCTCTTTCACTTGCTAGAAGGCTGGATTCTGATATTTTCTTGAATTTGCATTTGCTAGAGAGGTAGCCCTGAGACTGACAGACTGACAAGATATAGGAACTCTATCCCCTTCTCTCTCTAGGATTCTAGACCATAGGGTCTGGAACCTCTCTTTTCAAGAATAAGAATATATATAAATTCCATATGTTTCAGCCCAAGGTAGGGAGATACCCTGGGGACCAGGGCTATTCTTGGCTCAATCTTTGTCTGTGTCTCTCTGAAAAAGAAGGAAAAGATCAAGCTACAACTACTGCCTTTTTAAAAAACAGGTTGACATAAAAACAGATAACTGATCCAGAACAGTCCAAGCCAATCATTTGATTCCATTGAGCCACAAGAAGTCAAGATGACCAGTCTATCCCTATTAAGACCTAAGGAGGTCTGATCATCCTAATGAGGTTTCTTCCTTGCCCCTCCCCTCAATTATGGGCTGAACCTAAATCAGGCTCAGTCCAACACATTTGAGGTTTTTTTTTTTAATGTAATAGACTTCTGTGAGCCATCATAATTTAAATAATTAAATGTTGTCTATGTAAGTACTGAGGATCTTTATCTCACCTCCTACTCCCTATAAGAAATTCTCCTGTCCTTATACTTCAGTTACATCTCCCCCCTCAGAGTACTATGGGGTACCCCCTCAGAGTATTTTGGTGGCTAGGTGGGTAGACCAGAAGGCTTTGAGTCAGAAAGACTTGAATTCAAATCCAGCCTCAGACACTTACTGATGCATGATTCTAGGCAAATCATTTGATCTTAGTTCACCTTAGTTTCCTCAGTTGTAAAATGTAGACCTCAGAGTTTTTGTGAGGATCAAATTGGATAAAATTTGTAAAGTGCTTAGCACAGTACCTGGAACATGGTAGGTGCTATGCTTATTCCCTTCTCCCTACCCATGAGATCCAACCGATTTTCTAAATACCATTGGCTTGAGCTCCAGCCAGAGTGCTACTCCTGTCCAAGACTTTAGTGGTGAATCAGTTGGGAAAAGGGTATTTAGTGGGGCAGTAAGAACAGTTGGTACAACACCTCCCCACCCCCAACCAAAGTCTGTAACAAACTCTCTCACAAGTACATATAGAGTACACGGTAAAGTGGGCTAAGTTTTAGAGAACATATACGGCAAAGGGGAAATGTATAGTTCCTGATTGCTAGAAATCCTTTTCTCTTATTCTTAGGGTACTCAGTAAATTCTCCTTAAGCATGATGAATTACATTTGATCTCAACTTGACTCCTGATAGAGACACTGCTCTCAGTGGACTTGGATATGCCTTTAGGATACTGATGGAAACATGGGTATTCCAAAATCTTCCAGTCCCTTTGAAGCTTGAAAGGTCCTCCTGGTGGTCAAAGGTAGGTGGTGGAAAGTGGGAGTGGGGCAAGGAGACCTGGTCAAAGCCAAAGCTGAGGTCTCTCTTCCTTTCCCAGGTGGTTCCCTGTCAGGGGGTTCGTTTCAGGCCACCCCAGTTTCTGAAATTCCATCCCTTCTCAGTTAATTTATAAATGATCGATGGGCTAGGGCAGGGCTTCCTTGGGTTTATCTATTCAAACCCTTTCATTTGACAAATTAGGAAACTGAGGTCCCTAGAGACTAAATGACTTGGCCAAGTTAACATGAGAAGTAAGCAACAGAGACAAGACTGGAGGCATCATTTGGGCAAGGACACAAAATTACAAAGTGTAGACAGAGTCAGAGGCATGCACATATAGGGTTAAAATAGGCTGTTCTGACTTCAAGTTCAGTATTCTTTTTCACTATCCACACAAAGGACATGAAAAAAAACTGCCTCCCCAATTCTTGAAATACAAAAGAAGAAAAAAAAATCCCTCGACTTGAAAAAGGAAGGGAGAGCTAACAGGATAGGAAAAGGGTAAAGCGTAAAGCTTTTTTAATGTCTTTATTTTTGCCTCTACAAAAAAAAATCCTAGTTGTGATGAAAGGATAGCAGCCAAATTAAAACAGGGAAAGTAATAATTAAAAGCATCTAGAAGAAGTGGAGCATTCTAATCAGCAGGGACTAATGGCATGCACCTGAGACAACTTGCAGACTTGCAGAAGCTCTGGTCATTACTTCTGAGAAATCATGAAGGGGAGCTGAAGTCTCCAAAGAGCTGGAGAATGGTGAGCAGTGTGTTTGTCTTTAAATAAGGAAAAACTAAGGAAAAGGATAGACTGGTGCATTTAACATCAATAGGTAGAAGGTTACAGAATAAAGATTGGTAACCACCCTCTTCCCCCCTTCCCTAAACTATACTCTAAGGCAGGGACATGTTGTGGTTTTTTTCCACCTTTGTATCCCTAGTGTCTAGTAGAGTATCTTACACACAGCAGATGAGTGTTAATTGGTCTGAATTGCATTGAACCACCATGGGTGTGTGTGTGAAGTAATTATTCATTTTAATTAATACAAACACTAAATCTCTTGATTCATAATTTCCTTTTTTCTAGTGCAAATGTGTATAGTCAAGCAAAAACAAATTTCTGTATTATCTTTGTCCAAAAAAATCTTCAATCTATATTGTGACTTCATGGATAACATATTTCATCATAAGTGCTCTGGCATTGCGGTTGGTCATTTCATTGATCAGAGTTCCCAACTACTTCAAAGTTGTTTGTCTTTACAACAGTGTTGTTATTGTATATATTATTCTCCTGGTCTGCTCCCCTCCCTCTGCATCAGTTCATACAAGTCTTTCCATTTTTCTCTGAAACTATCCCCTTCACCATTTCATACAACACAATAGTATTTTATCACGTTCACATACCACACTTGTTCAGCCATTTCTCAAGTGACAGGCATCCCATCTCAGTTTCCATAAATTGAACCACTTTGAAGAGTAGAGGATACTAATGTAGTAGGTGAAGAAAATTGCCTTTCGACTCATTAACTAAGTTGCTCCAATCCTTCTCTTTCTGTCTCTACTGGAAGAGCACCTAAGTTTCTATGAAAGGGAAAGAATACTCATTTCCCATAATGCCATAGTCACAAACATCCTTCACAAAGGAGGAATGGAACTCCTGGAAGGAAGAAATGCCAAATGGAAGATAGATTGGGTGTCTGGAGTATTGAGGTGATAAGAAACACTGCTGGTAGTGTCTGTGAGGCAAAGAACAGGAATTCCTGAGTCAAGCGGGGAGTTAAAGAAGCTCGGATAATATGGGAATGTAGAGTGACATGAGGATGAAGAAGCAAGATTTAAGAAATGCAGATTAGGTACATTTAAGAAATGCAGACACTTAGATCCCATAAGGAAACAATAAAATATATAGATGTGGATACTAGTCTTCCATGAAGTCCACTAAAGTTACTGGGATTTTGCTTTTTTTCATTGTGAAATTTTCTTACACTGACTCTGTGGGGAAGGAGGAAAAAAACAGTATTCGCTTGAAGGTGCTATATAAACACTGAGTTGCTAAAGAGGAATAGGATATTAATCTTTTATCTATTCTCTCAGTAGCTTAATGCTTATATGGGAACTGAATATCCTTTGGGAAGAGACAGAAACAATGCAAATTCAGTTGCACTGTTGGTGGCTTGGGAAGGGAGGAAGAGAAAAGTTAAGGAATATTGTTATTGAGAACCCTTTGAGACTGAACTCAGTCCATGTGGGCCTTCAGCTTTAGCAATGAGTGATGAGTTGTCTGTAGGGAAGAGGTAATATATGTGGCTTTATAAAGAGAAGACAGTAGCAGATCTATTCAGTCTCCTTCTAAATTTGAATGATAGGCTACCTTATAGAAAAGCGCTATCTGCCATCTAGTTGAATTTCAATGAGACTCTGGGGGGTTCCATCACTGTGAAGATTTCATCAACTTGGGTTTTAATATATCAATAGTCAGTGATTTCCTTGGTTTGATTAGTCTCTTCACTAACACAAACTCTTTGCAACTTAATAGATGATATCTGAGAATTGATGAGGCCAAAACATTTGTCACCTTGTGGACAGTCTGGTGACGATTCTCTCCAAGGCGGCTTGGCTCACTCCTGGATGATAGATTTCATACAATAGTCCAGCATGGATCCTGGAACTTTTCAGAGTCTGTGCTTCCAGTGTTACCTCCACAACAGTAAGAAGCATCAGAGAAGGGCTTTTGTGGAGAAATTTCATGAACAAGTTAAGGAAAAGATAATTTTGATAAATTTTCCATTAGGTTGATAAAGATCTGATGTTATAATTGCATCATTAGCAAGCTTAGGACCCCTTTTTCTCTTCATACTACTAAGGGAAAGATTGTCATAGTGACTATTAACTTTGCCCATCCACTGTGATGGAACTTTCTTTGTTCAAAGCAGCATTTCTCAAGGGATCTCATGGGTGAAGAACATCCTTAAACTGAGGCCAGAGAGCCAGATGGTGGGTAGGAGGCTTCTGAATTGTCCTGGGTTCAAATCCTGATTTTGACACATACTGGTTGTGTTGCTGTGGACAAGTCACTTAACCACTCAGAGATCCAGTCAGCTCTCTTAATCTGTAAGCTGGAGAGCAGAAGAAAATGTCACTGGGAGTTCCACACACACACACACACACACACACACACACACACACACACACACACACAACTTTCTGGATATTGTGACAAAGTCAGAATCTAAGCATTTCCTATGGAGCATGTGTACATGTATGATTACACATAGAAAATATAGGTATGTTGTATACACATACACTGTACATGTGTGAACACACATTTTTGTACATATATGCATACGTATATATGAAACTTTAATATTGTGACTTAAATTTACAACCTATGCATTTTATATGGAATACATAGACATTATTCAGGTATGTGTATTCATAAAAACATGCATATACATAAACACATGTGCATATATGCATGCATATGTTTGTATTCACATACACGCAATATGTATTATGCGGATGTATACAATATACATATATATAGCTCTATAGAAAATTCTTAGATTGTGACTTAATAGAAAACAAACAAAATAAGGGCAACAATTTAAAAATTCTCTCCTATGGTCTGGTTTAGTTGATAAAGATGAATAAGAGAACTGAATTTTACAATTGGAATATATGTATACAAGGGCATATACGTGCATATACACAAACATATACACACACATTTCAAATACATATACGTACATAGAAGTTATTATGTTTTGTTGAAGAATCTGAGACCTGACAAGATTAAATGGAATGAAATACACATTTATTAAGAGTCTACTATGTGCCAGTCACTGCTTAGGTGTTTTACAAGTATCTCATTTAATCTGCACAACAATCATGGGAAGGAGGTATTATTATCTCCATTTTAAAATTATTTAAGGCAACTGAGGCAAATATGGTTAAATGTATTGCCCACAGTCACGCAGCTTAGTAAGCATCTGAGGTGGAATTTGAACTCAGATCTTCCTGACTCCAGATCTGGCATTCTACCCACTGCACCACCTAGCTTCCAAAACAATTTGTCCAAGGTCTTGCTGATAGTCATTGGAACAGAAAGGACAGAACCATATTGTCTTGGCTCTCATTCCAGTATCATTCCACTATATCCTACCTCTCCTCTCTTCTTTTCCTGCTTGAGCATTTCTAAATTTGATCATAAGATTATAAGCTCAAGGAAGGCAGGGTCTTTTTGATCTTGATATTTTCCTGAGCACCTTGCCTGGGATTCTGCCCTTAGCATATACTTAATAAATGTCCATTGAATTGACTTAAATGGTTGCTTTTTTAAGATAGGGATTAACTTGATTTTACTTTACGCTTTAGATTATCACAAAGCTATCCTGACTCTGGCTTTGGGAGAGCTCCCTGGGAGAAAAATTGTGTTTTAATTTTCTTTGCCCTGGTGCTTGTAATCACAGAAAACACGCCACTTCTGTGCCTTTGAATCTGCTTGGCCTGGCCCTTTTAGGGTTCAGACAGGAGGCAGCCAGAAAATGATGTACCATGGGAACCTAATATTCTCTTTAGGAAGAAGAAGTCTGGGATCTCATATCTGTCTCAGGCCTCTGCTTCCAGATATCTGGAGCAGCAGAAGGCCTCTTCTGAAAGGACTATAAACCATTGTGGATCCTAACACCCCAGGGGTCAGAAGGAGGACCTATGCATCCATGTAATCAGAGATTGGAAGTGTTTATGCTCCATGTATGGTGTGCTTAAATCCCCAGTGTTTTGGGTTGAGGCTCTGGAAGGGGAAGGGAGAGGAGATTGTGAGTCTAGCCCAGTGCCCAGGTTGGGATCACTATTCTTTTTTATTCCTTTCCTGCTAGGGGTCCCATAACTAGATGAGATTCTTTGGAGTCAAAGACAGTGACTGAGTGAGGGTGCCCTTATTGATGGGTCATTCCCAAGTTATTGTCAGCATGTACATCCTCATGTCCCTGTGTGCAGAATTAGGAGTCGGGGTTTATTAGATGGAAATCTTTTCTCCTTGCTTGTCTGCCTGAACTTTCATCCATCTGTATCTCAAGCTTATCTCTTCTCCCTTATCCTCTCATTCCATTGTGCTCTCCAGAACTTTCAATCAGTCAATCAACAAACAGTTATTAACTCCCTAAACCCCCTGCACACACACATACGCACATATATACACATACACACATATACACACATACACACACACATCAGGAATTATGCTAAGTGCTGTGGACACAAAGACAGAAGTTAAACATCTCTGCCTTCAGGAGTTTACGCTGCAAGGATCAGTTACCCTAGAATTTTTGGCCATATTGTCCTATTGCCATTGATGCCTTGCCAAACCCTTAGCCCTGGCTTGCCTCCCACCATTGGCCTTCTCTGTTCCTATCTATGTGCTTCTGCAAACTTCTGGAGAATGTCACGTTAACTGGTCTCTTATAAATTTCTCTTCTCTAAACTCACTGGGGCCCTTCTCATTGCAAGCGATCTTTCCTAAGCTTCTATCACATTCTCCAATGTCTGTTATAAAATGTCTCCTCTTTTCTGCAAACCTCCTATATCATCTCTTCCGCCCCGACCTTAGCATAGATCTTCACCTCCTACTTCTTTACTGAAAAAAAATAGAGGCCATTCCCCTGAGCTCTGTCTTCTTCCCTGTTTCATATCCCCAATCCTTCTCCATCACCCCATTCCCTTTTTTTATTTTAATTTTTTAAATTCATGGAATAAAAACAAGTATTTCTATAACATAGCATAATAAAAAAAATGATTGTACATAAAACTGGAAATCTATTATGTACAACTTGCTCTTCCTTTTAAATATACATATAATATATATTTTTATATAATATTCATAAATATATATAATAAAGTTATCACGTTAATTTCTTTTTGTTCCCTCTGGCCCCACCCTGCCCTAGAGAGGGCTACCATTAGACACAAATAGGCATATATATATATATATATGTATATATATGTAAAATTATTCTATACATATTTCTATTTATCCTTGATGCAGATAGCAACTTTCTTCATATGTCCTTTATAGCTAACTTGAGTATTTATAATAGTCTGATGCTCTCTCTTCTAACCAAGGCTAATCTTTCCACTTGTGTTCTTTCCAGATCCCAATGTTTCTCATCTCCCCTTGACCCTTTTCACTTCTCTTCGATGCAACTCAGAATTAGTGCATTATAAACAGGGTAAATAAAATGGCACAAAATGGGAAATAAGGAAGCCATCAGAGTCAAATGGAACCAATACTTTGTTGCTTTCAGGAAGACCTTCTGCTATAGGAATTCAATCCTATAGAATGTAAGTTCCAGGAGAGCAGGGTCCACTTTATTTTTGTCTTTGTATCTCTAGCATCTAGCTCAATGCTTGGCACATGGTAGGCACTTATTGAGTGATGGTAGACCTGAACTGAATTTCAGTTTCTCCTTCTCCACATTGTTTCTTCCCAGTTACATTTAAATAACATTGTATGATGGAAAGATTACTATATTTGGAGACAGAGAACTGGGGTTGAATTATGACTTGATCACTTACTACCTACATGATTAAGGTAAGTCATGCTCTTTGAGTGTCACAGTCTTTATGAGCCTCAGTTTCCCTATTTATTAAATGAGGGGGTTGAAGTAAGGGGACTCTAAGGTCCATAGGAGATCTCCCCCATCTTTAGCGAAACAAAATTTTACTTGATCCTGTCATCCTCTCAAACTATCAGCCCATACTTTTTTCCCTTTCATAGACAAATTCCTAGAAAGGGTCATTTATGCTGACTGCTTCCATTTCTTCCTCTCCTAAATACTTTTCACTTATATACTTTCCCTCCTATATGCATTTTTTTTTCATGTGGCAAGGCACCACTCACCACTGACGTGAGGTACCTTTTTCTAAGGTTGCTGATCATCTCTCAGCTCCTAAATTCAGTGACCTAGTCCTAATTCTACTCGATCTCTCTGAAGCTTTTGACACAACTGATGGCTACTTCCTCTTGGACATTCTCTCTTCCCTTGACTTCTGTGACTCTATTTCCCCTTTGCTCTCTTCCTTCTAAACGTCCTTTGATGGACCCTCCTCCTCTTGCCTTGCTCAGTGTGAACATCACTCAAATCGCTGACCTGGACCTTCTCTTTTTTCTCTACATTCTTGTTGATCCCCTTGTTGATCTCATCATCCCTGTGCAAAAGATTCACAAGCCTATATATTCAGTCCCAATCACATTCCCAAACTCCATTCAACTGCCAACTAGACAGCCCTGCTTCAATTTCCCAGAGGAATTCCAAACTCTAAAATGGTGCTCATTACACTTTCCTCTCCTCTAAACCTCTTTGTTATTTCTGTCTATGGCCCCACCATCCTTCTAGTCAACCAAGTTCACAACTTTGGAGCCATCCTTGAATCTTTTTCTACTTCAATCAATCAATAAGCATTACCATCCCCCCCCCCCCCCCCCCCCCACCAAGTGCTAAGCACTATGTTAAGTGCTGGTGACACAAAAAATGAAGGTGAAATGAAGAGTGTCTCTCAAAGAGCTTTCCAATTAGTTTCCAAGTCTCTGCAATATCTCTCACCTTTATCTCCTCTCTCTTCACACTGCCTTTACCATACTTCAGGACTCCATTACTTCTTTTCAATAGCTTCTTAATTTATCACCCTACTTCTAGTCTCTCTCTCTCTCTCTCTCTCTCTCTCTCTCTCTCTCTCTCTGTTTTTTTGCTTTTTGGAGGAGGGGAAGGCTGGGCAATTAGGGTTAAGTGACTTGCCCAAGGTCACATGGCTACCATGTGTTAAGTGTCTGAGGCTGCATTTGAACTCAGGTCCTCCTGACTCCAGGGCTAATGCTCTATTCACTGTGCCATCTAGCTGCCCTACCTACTTCTAGTCTTTAATACCGAAAGGGTCAAACTTGTGGCCCACAGGCCTTGTGGTCAGCAAAACTCCCAAGTACAGTCTAAACCAGATTAAAATGTAATTGGGAAATGTTTAACAAAATAAACAAAAACACAGGACAACATAATGCTAATTTGTGGTTTTCTAAGTTAATATTCATCCAGCAGTGATCAGTTTCTATTTGAGTTTGATGCTGTGGTCTAATTCATCCTACAAATAACCGCCAAGTTGATGGTCCTAAAACACAGATCTGATGTGCACACCCCTACTCAAAACATGTCAGTGTCTCCCTGCTTCCTCTGGAATTAAAAAAAAAAAGATCCCCAGTTTGGGATATAAACCTGTCTACAATCTTAGCACTGCCTAGCTTTCTAATGATCTTGAATATATTTTTCTTCACAAATTCACATTGGACTATTGAATGTTTCTTGTGCATGCCATTCAATTGCCCATCTCTGTGTCTTTTGGACAGACAGTAGTACCTTGTTTCCAGAATGCCCTCCAACCTCAACACCACGTTTTAGAATCACTGACTTTTTTCAAGACGAAGCTTAGGCCTCACCTCCTCTATGAGGCCTTTCATGATCTCCCAGTTGTTAGCACTGGCTTCCTTTTGAAATTGTAATTTATTATTTTGTGTACACTTTATATTCAGAAATTTCTATGTGGCCCGGAGCATGTTAATTCCTTGAGGGCAGGAGCATTTTTCATTTTCTGTCTTTGTATCCCCATCCCCTATTACGGTACCTTGAATACAGCTGGCACTTAACAAATGTTTTTTGACTCGAATTGAACTCAGTTCCTCTCTTCTCTCCTGTGTGTGCACAATCAGTGAAAACCAGATGCAGACAAAGGGTGGAGGCAAACAGCCTGGAAAAGCATGCCTGAAATACTAAGGTATTATACCATTAGCCCAAGGGAAGAAAGTAAACTGAGAACCAGAGTGCAAAATTTTGGAGAATTAGAATCTTGACATTTTCTCGAAAATTACATGACTTCTCTCTGAGCCTTAATAGTGTAGGAACAAAAAAACAAATGCATAAAAATGCATAGATGGTTTCTTCATCTGTACTGCAGAGCTAATAATGCTTAACTTGCCTCAAAGGGATGTTATATAGGTTTACTAATTAATGACAATAATGAGCTTGGAAGCTACAAAGTGCTGAATTAATGTTAAGTGTTTATTAGGAATAATTTTATTCAGATGCCTTCTGTCTTTTTTAGTGCTCTAGGTAATTTATTCCATGTCCTGGGTTTGCTAGCTGGAATTTATCTAGGTATGTTAACCTTGTCTTGTTCAGGCATTTGGCTTCCCAAAAGGTTCAGCTTCTTCAAAATTCAGTTGTCACAAGTTGTAAGGTCCCTTCTTGGCAATTCCCTATGCCTGGGATTGTTCCCATTTCTTCTACTTTCAGAATCCCTGGTTCCCTTCTAGGCTCAGCTTAAGTGCTTCCTCCTACAGGAAATCTTTGCTAATGGGATTGAGCTGAACCAATCTAAACTTCAGATTGGTTTCTCTGAGGTTTTTGTAGTTTAAAGGGCTTTAAGAAGTTCTCAAGAAAGACTCTTTCCAGGCCTCAGTTTCCTTAGCTTTGTTTTTAAGTTAAATTTTGTCTTTTTAAATAAATAAAAAAAAACACATTTCTTTTTCTCTCCTAGTATGAGGGAAAAAAGAAAAATCTTTTAAAACTCATCAGACTTGCAAATTTGAAAACTGGAAACTGATAAATGTTGTAGGGGCTGAGAAAAAATAGGCACTTTAATGTAGTGTTAGGGGGGCTGTGAATTGGTGCAGCCATTCTGGAAAGTTTTCTTAACTTTAAAAGAAAGGGGTTAGACTAAGATGTTAAGTGATGGCTTGGTCAAACACTCATAGAAAGTGGACTAAGGGTACTAAGAGGCACTATGGTATAGTAGATGGATGGCCATTGTTCCCAATGCTTCTTTTTACTCATCTTCAGTGGAAAGATACAGTCTGTATGTATACAGGGTACAAGAACCAGAAGTACTTAGATTCAAGTCTGTCTCTGACATATATCTGATCCTTAGAAAATTACCTGGCCTCTTAGTACTCTAGGCAACTTGGATTGACTTACGTTGGTAGAGGGAATCTCCTCATCTGAGAGTTTCATACAGCAATGAAATCACTGGTCTAATCTCTATTCCTACCTACAGGACAGTGATGATGAAAGTGCCACACAAACCATAAAGTGCTACGGAAATGTGAATTCTGTAAACCTACTTGTCTAAGAGAAAGTTAGGTTTGGCTAGTAACTGGCACAATACCTTTTCCATTCAATTTGGTGCCTTACAAATAGTGGGGACAGGGATAGGGATTGCACCTGTGATTTCGTTGATAGAAGGATACCTTGGATACCTTCCACCAAAGCAAGTCAGCTCCTTTCCTGCAACTTGTCTTGGATCAATTCATTAGTCTTGGAACCGGGAGTTCCATTAGTCCCAGGAAATGGGAGTTTTCTTTTCTTCATGGTTACAGATCTTCTTAGTCCTTGTAGTTAGGCAGTTAACAGTACTTAATTTTCTCTAGAAAGAAAATCTTTACTCACTATAGAAAACACAGGAGGGATTAATGAGAAAATAGCTCTATACTATTGAATGGGCTGGAAACAAAAAGATCAGGTGAGTAGAAAGTAGTCCATAGTTCTATGTTGTTTTTTTCTTGCAAAGACAATTGCTCCCAAAGCAAGTTCCACTGTCTTTGGTATCTGACCCCTTTTCTCATCCATAGCCCTCATGAGGAAGGATATCCTTGTAGATAATTACCCACCCAGGACCAATAAAGGTTGCTGCCAGGCTGAGTAGAGAGAATGCTGATTGCATCTGTTTGACTACTTGAGTACCCCTGCAGGGAGGGCAGCCTGCTAAAAATTATGGGTTGCTACAGGGAGGTGGCCAAGAATTTTAGACTAATGAGTTCTATGAGACTATGGATGATGTAAAAATGCAACATAACTGAGTATGGGTGCCAGGGTATCAGGAGGAGAGTATGGAACTGACATAGGCTGAGGCATCACCAAAGAAGATACCCCCAAAATTCCTTACTGGAATAAGGACTCTGGGGCTAGTGAATAGTCTGTCTTTATCTCTCAGACTATAGTAAAGTGTTTGATATAGTATAGGCTCTAGTCAATTTTGGATATGGAGACTCATGTCCCATTTACTAAAATTTTTCTTGCTGTGAATTTTTGTTTAGTTGTTTCCAACTCTTCATGACCCTATTTGGGGTTTTCTTGACAAAGATACTGGAGTAGTTTGTCATTTTCTTCTCCAATTCATTTTACAGGTAAGGAAACTGAGGCAAACAGGGTGAAGTGACACAGTAAGTGTCTGAAGCCAGATTTGGACTCAGGGCTTCCTGACTGAACTGAAAATGCATTTTTGTTTATTGTGTTAAATATTTCCCAGTTACATTTTAATCTGGTTCTGGTCACATTCAGAACATTGTGGGTCACAGGTGGTTCTTGACTGCATGTTTAACACTGGTAGCCTAGACCATAGGGAGATTAAGTGACTTGCTTAGGGTCATGCAGCACATATGTATTCTTGACTCTGAGTTCCTGTACTCTGCCATGTTTCCTCTTGGTGAAGAGGACCATAAGGATAGCGACTAGATTTCTGAGAGCTGATAAAGGGAACTGTCAAGTAAAGGAACTACTTTTACTCATATAAGTCAACACCTTCTCTGAAACCAATGATCTTCTAGAGCTGCCTAGGACATGGGAAGGTAAATGCCTTACTCATCATCACATAGTCAGAATATGCTATAGGCAGGATTTGAACTTGCATCTTCACTGACTTCAACGTCAACTCCCTAGCTACTGCTCCATGTTGACTCATCATCGTCATCATCATCATCATCACAACAACAATAACTATTCAACATATTACAATTTGAAAATTTTATCACTTACTACCTACAAGGACAAGATCAAGTGGACAGAATCATTCACCAGAAGCTTCATATTCTTTATAAATAGAGAATGAAGCTCCATGCTATAAATACAAAACCCGGAATGTCCTTGATAGTTCAACAAATAAACTGTACTGGAACTGGAGCATCATCATAGCCAAAACTGTAACCTACAATGTCTCAGACAAAATATTGTTTCATCAAAATTTGATAATATTTTTAATAGATAACATCCTTCCAAAACCCCATACCCTCTAAACTCAGCAGCATGAAAAGTTCTTCAAATATGGAAACTGAGCAGATCAAAGTCAGATGGGAAAAGGATGAAATCTATGCCATGTTCATCGTCCTACCTGCTACTGGCATTGCCCTGCAGATGTTAGTGAGCCTACAGAAGATGAGATTACATCTTGCTCCTTTTGTGAAAAACAATTATTTTATCCACTTGTGCAATTTTACGCTGAGCATCAAATATTAAAGAATAATAGTGAGATGGTGACCTGTCCCAGGACTCTTTCTACCTTAGCTCCCTGAATAAAATGATGAGGAACAACAACAGTAACAATTAACAATAATAGTAGGCTATGTTAGAGTGCAAAGAGCCCAGGCTCTGAATTCACAGAACTGCATTTAAATCCTAGTACTGGTACTTATTGCCTTCGTGACCCTGGGCAAGTCACTTATTCATTAGCCTTAATCTCTTCACCTGTTAAATGAGAAGTTTGCACTAGATGCCTCAGTTCTGAATATAATAGTATTTATATAGTTCTTTAAGACTTGCAATATGGTTTACAAATTTCATCTCTCATTATTCTTACAAGAACACTGGGAAACAGGTATTATTATTATTCCCATTTTACAAATAAGGAAACTGAGTCAGTTAAGTAATTTGCCCAAGGTCACCCAACTGCTAAGTGTCTGAAGGCAAATTTGAACTCAGGTCTTCCTGTTCTCTAGGTTCAACATCCCGTCCATGGTGTCACCTAGCTGCTTCCAAGTTATGATCAAACCTATGATACAGTTGATGGTACCTATCCCCAGATGAGCACATTTCATGAGACTTCTGCACTGCATCCTTGGCCATCTCCAATTGTCCTGATCTATATACCTAGATGGCTCCAGAAGTGAAAGTGAGGTTGGTAACTTTGTGCAGCCCTCCCTCACTTAAATCCAATTCACTTGCCTGTCATGGCATCACTTTCCTCATGTCATGGTCCTCTTTGAGACAAAGGACAAGCAGCAGCAGCAGTAGCATTTCAACACTGGAAAAACTCATCTTGTCTGTCATTTTCTTTAGCTTCAGCGGAACTGGAGAATGAAAGGTACTAAGCAAATATGAACACATTTGAAATTCACAAGGCCTTGCTGCATAACAAAATGATGGGAGGGGTTTGGTTGATGGAGGTTTAATAGGCTGCAGATTGCTATTTCTGTGTAAGAATTCACAGGTTCATTTATGGTTTTTATAAACATCCATGGTCCAGTAAATGAATGCCTGAGGCTCTGAAAATGGCAGTTTTGCAAAAAGCAGACTCCAATGTCTAAGTAGGTCTGCTGGTCTCAGAAAAAAAAAAGTGACTAACCAAGGAAATCCGCCAAATCTGCAAAAAGTAGACCTTTATAATATTTTGAATGGAGCCCTGATACTCATGAAGTAGCATTTTGGGAACTTTGGGTTTTTATTTTTAAATCCAACAAGAAATTCTCTAAATGCTTGATTTTTATTGAAAAAGTCATTCTTTTGGCTAATATTGCCCCTGGGAAACCTTATTTCCATCTTCCTCTTTGAGATAGTTGATAAAATCTTCTGTGACACAAAACTTTGTGCAGGTAGTTAAAGCCCCAGGAATTGGAGCTCCCAGTGGGTTAAAAGGCAATTGAGATCTAACACCATGCCTTGTTCCCTTTCATTTCCTGAGTGTCCCTAGAAGGGAGGCCACTGGACTTCAAAGGATGCTCACTGTTTTGGGAGCTGCCACTCTGCTTATGGGAAAGGGGGAAAGACTGAGTGGACACAGATGTTTCCAATTTGGAGACAAGACAGCCCGTGCGCATGCATTTTATTCTGATTCCTGAGAAATGTGGGAATGTGTTTTCCTGTTTTTTAGTATGGTCAACATTGCCACAGCGGTAAGTTTTTTAAACCTACAGTTCACCCCCACCTCTGCCCTGATCCCAAACACATAAAACAACTTCCTGTTGGGCATTTTCTTCTTAATCTCCCTAGGGACTTTTTGATGTAACAGTTCTTATAAACACTAGTCTTACTGTTAACACTTACAATGAGGAAGGATCCACTGCTTGGGATACTGGCAGAATATTTTAAAAAATAGATTCTTTTATCCTTCGAAGATCTTATATCCTGGAAGTTAGGCACAGCAGCCAGCTTTATGAAGCCGTAAGATGAGATCATTGAGTTTTTCAGCAAACAGCCATCCTTGGTTGTTTTTATAAGTTTGGACAAAGCTCCACTTCCTATGGATGAAATTAAAAATTAAAAAAATATTAAACCTTGTTATAAGAGAAATCTCAGTATGGGGTGGGGAGAGGGAAATGTCCAGTGTTCAGATGGTGGCCTACTTGATTTTTTTAAAAATAGTTTCCAAGGCAACAGATTCCAGTGTAGACATACTGAATACCAACATTAATTCTTTTATGCTAGAATAATGATATAGAGGCAGCTAGGTGGTGTAGTAGATAGAAAACTGGGCCTAGAATCAGGGAGATATGAGTTCAAATCTAGCCTCAAACACCTGACTAGCTAATGGGATACTGGACAAGTTGCTTTATCTTTGTTTACCTCATTTTCCTCCACTGGAAAATGAGATAATAAAGGCCCCTACCTCCAAGATTTGTTTTGAGAATCAAATAAGATATTATCTGTAAAGAGCTTATCACAGTGCTTGGCATACAATAAGTGATTAATAAATGCTAGTTTCCTTCCTTTTTTCTTCTTTCCCTCTTCCCTTTCCTCCTCCCTTCTTTTCTTCCTTCCTTCCTTCCTTCTTTCCTTTCTTCTTTCCTTCTTTCCTTCCTCCTTCCTTTCCTTCCTTCCTTCCTTCTTGCTTTCCTTCCTTCCTTCCTTCTTCCTTCCTTCCTCCCCCCCTTGCTTCCTTCTTTCCTTTTTTTTAAATGAGTGAGACTAATAAGGTATTATTATACTCATGTTTAAATTTATTTTCTTCTGGAACTGTGATTTCATTAGTGTAACTACAAATACATATCAGAAACTCTCCTGAAACTTAAAATTTAAGACAATTTCCTGGGCTACTGAGAGGTTTAGTGACTTGTCCAGGGCAACACAGACAGTGTGTGTCACTGATGGGGCTTGAGGTCAGACCATTATTATTCTAAATTTGGCTCTCTCCCTACTAGATTGTATCACATTACTTCTCCTTCGTGTTATAGATGTGGAAACTTAAAGCTCCCTTAGACAAAGCCATATTAATAATACATGCCATAGTCAAAATAACCTAGGTTATCTTCCTCCTAATCAATATAATTTTTCTTTTTTGCAAAAACCATAGGAGATGACAGAAGGAACTTCCAGAGATCCCACTCTTCCTTCCTGGAGCATATGAGGATGCTTTTTAATTCTCTTCAAACTGGAATCATTCTAGAGATAAACTAAGAATAGAAGAGGAGGGGGCAAAGGAAGGGAAACAAAATAGGATTCTCCTTAGAAATGAGGAATTTCCTGGAATCCTACTCAAAGGGACTCAGTACCACAGTGTGAGTAAGAGTGGTGATGGGAAGGGGAGGAGAAGTATGGATTTAAGTAATAAATCAAGTAGAAAGCTTTGAGCCATTCACCAAAGATTTTGAGACCCTACTTCAAGGCAAAGGCAATTAGAGATATAGAGTGAGGTTGTGAATGAAGAACCTGATGAAACCACACAGCTACTCTATTGGCTTCCCAGTAAAATGTAAAGAAATGATTTCCATTTGTACAGATTGGGACCAATGTTGGGAGGCCATTTTAGAAAGACATGCTGTTGTTATTATCTCCTTTCATAAAAACAATGAAACTATAGACTTAATAAAGAGCTTTGTTACTTCCCTCTGTAACCTTATAGGTACTAGGACCTGACATTTCAAAGTTCTTTTTTGTAGAGTGAGCTTGAAAACATCTCATGAAACTTTTGATTTTGTTTTGTTTTTGACTTGAGGCTTCATTTTCCCCATAGGTAGAACTAAGGGTATGAGAAGCGGTGGAATAGATCATGTCTAAGGTATTTTCCAGATTTGGGTCCTTTGATCATAAGGTATCTGTCCTTTCAACCAGATGAGCCTCCATCTAAGTTGATTTGATTGAGTCAAGTTTGAGCCTTCATCTAGATTGACTTGACTTTATTTCTAATTCTTGATCAATCTCAACATCTTTGTGGTCCAATAATCAATCTTTGCTTTTCAAACAGCAGATGGTGCTCACCTATTGGTTTCCTAAATAGTAAAGAGCAAAAAGACCTTGGCAGAAACTCTGCTGCCTTAGAGAGATTTATAGCAGAAAAGAGAGCATAGAAGAGTCTTTAGCCTTACTCTCTTAGCTGAGCCCCCAATCTCAACCAAACTCCTATCCAATAAAGCTTTAATTTTTACTCCATATTCCGTATGTTAATTCTTTTTCCTCTAAGCCTCTCATTCACATAATAAATTATTCTTTTCCAGCTTATATACCTTTGTGTGTGTGCGTGTGTGTGTGTGTGTGTGTGTGTGTGTGTGTGTGTGTGTGTGAATCTTTAATCCCAGTCAGGATAGCTATTTTTAAGAAATAAAAAAAAATTCACCCCCTAGAAAATCAAATTAGGTCTATATGCAAAATTTCAAGCTCAATTAAGAAGAACCTAGAAATCCAATTACTTCACAGATGGCTTCTCTCTCTAAAATGATACTTTTGCACTTAAGGCATAAATTCTCTCCCTATCTAACTGCCATTAAAGTTAATGGACATTTGGAACAAGTGAGGGGGAATAATGGGTCTCTAGAAGGATGTTTTTCTTAGCTTGTTTCTTTCTCTCTTTACTCTCTTCTCTATCATCACATGTCTATGACATATATGTATTACCCAGTGGCTGATAAAAACAACTGAGGCTCCAGAGTAACTGAGCTATGAAAAGAATCTATCCCTGGTTGATAAAATCAGAAACAAGCATCCAATGGTGATGGACACTTGCGTATTTATGGAGCTTTTATGTTCATGAAGGCTGGGCAATAGGGAATAAAGACAACGATAGTTCCAATATTTTACTGAGAATCAGGTAAAAGTCAATGAGAACCTACTTCCTGGGTTCATGGGTGTATAGATTCTCCCCACCAGCACTGATGATGACACCTCTATTCCTGAAGGGGTCTTGGTGAACTCTGCAATGCCCAGAAAATTAATCATCTTTAATCTAGCTAGTGAAGCTTAGATGGGTTTATTGTTGTTGATGAGGATGCTAAGTATATAACACTTTAAAGTTTGCAATGTTCTTTGCACATTCGATTTCAGATGATTCTCACAACAACCCTATAAGGTAGATATTATTATTGTCCTCATTTTACAGATGAGGAAAATAAGACTAAAGGGGGTTAAGTGACTTCCCAAGGGTCATGCAGCTAGGAAGTGTTTGAGGAAGGATTTGAACCAATGACAGACACATATGCTATTACCAGATTCATATTTAAAACCTTGTCATCCTAACAGAACTCACCAGTGCTTGTATTCTGTTGAAATGATCTTTTAGAAACTATGGCTACTTCTATGATGAGAAGTCAAAGAAGGATGTCCATGAAGGAAACAAGAAAAAAATGCAAATACCATGCCGATACCAGTCCAGAGTCCATTCAACTGATTACTTTTCCCCCGATAATGACGGTACCAAGTATAATTTTATAAACAAGGATGGTTCTTTGCAAAATCATTTTCAAAACGTCTTTTAGTTACAATAGTCTATTACAGATCAATGAATTTTGAGGGTACATAAATCCTTATATTTTTATCCTACCACGCATCTAGAAACATGAAAATCATTGTGCCTTTTCACTCTAGAGCTGCGGTTCTCAACCTGTGGGTTATGTTCAATTTAAATACATCCTGCATATCAGATATTTACATTATGATTCATAACAGTAGCAAAATGACAGTTAGGAAGTAGCAACAAAAATAATTTTATGGTTGGGGGTCACCGCAACATGAGGAACTGTATTAAAGGGTCGCGGCATTAGGAAGGTTGAGAATTACTGCTCTAGAGCAAGAATTCTTAGACTAGGGTTTGTAATCTTTTTGGTTTTTTTTTTTCAATTGATAACTGTCTTTATATAATCCTTTTTTGTAGGACTATGTATTTTATTTTATGAATTTAAGAAAATTATTTTGAGAAAGGATTCATAACCTTCTCCAGACTACCAAAGGGGTCCATGACACCAAAATGATTAAGAAGTTCTGCTTTTGATGTACTCTTACCCTCTTATTATCCTTCTCCTTTCTGCTCTCCCTCTCCCAAGAAGGCAATCAGAAATCTTTTCAGCTATGCGTTAATGAAACCCAGTTGGATAAAGCTTTGGCTCCAATTCTAAAAGATGAAGCTAGATTGCCGGAGCATGCCATCAGCATACCATGTGTTACAAAACAAAGCAGATGTGTTTGAACAGTTCCAGGCTGGTGTGATATGTGATCCCTGACACAACACTGACTAATGTCACACTTTCCTATCTGATTTCACAAGACTATGAATAAGAAGCATGAGTAGATGTTTTCCTTAATGGAGATTCACCTTATCTACACTAAGACTGTGATTTCCTTCAAGACTTTTCAAACTACAGAATGACAGATCCCTTCATGTATTGACCAAAGGACCAAAAAGTAAATCCTTCCACTTTGGAAAAATTCCATAGTATCTTCAGTGTCCTTAATGAGCACATCAAACCTAAGTTTGTAGATTATTTTATTTGTAGAACCATTTGGGGGTAAAATGCTTGGTTGTTAATTTATCTTCTTCAGAGAATAAAGGAATGACCCATCCAAACTGGAAATCAATGAGATGTCTCATCACTCCAGAACAGAAGACTAAATTACTGCACCATCCCCCATTGGAAGGGAGTGGACGTGGAGTGGTAGAAAAAGGATTGCGCTGAATATTAAGAGAAATGGGTCCTAGTTTAAGCTCTATCACTAACTAACTAGCTATGTGTCTTTGGATATCCCTTCACCTTTCTGGGTCTCAGTCTCCATTTTACAAATGACAGTTTTGGATGAAATGATCCTCAAGGTCCTTTCTAATTTTGTTAGGACAGCTTGATGGAGCAGTGGATAGAGTGTCAGTCATAGGGTCAGGAGGACCTGAGTTCAAACCTAGACCCAGACACTTACTAGCTATGTGACCTTAAGCAAGTCACTGAACCCTGTCTGCCTCAGTTTCCTCAGGAGCTGGAGAAAAAAATGGCAAACTACTCTAGTATATTTGCCAAGAAAACCACAAATGGGGGGGGGGGGTGTCACAGAGATTCAGACACCTGAAACCAATCAACAGCAAATGACTCCATGGCACTATTATAACTAATGTTCATGCAAGGGCTGCCTAATGTTTAGCATGTTAGAACACTCTATTGAGGCATGAATGACACATCTTTGATTTTTGTGATGCATCTTTTCTGAACTGACTTGATAAATGGAGCTATTTAGTTCTTAAGTGACCAAAATATACATATCTCTATAGGGGTAATCTAGGGGGAAGGGATGCTCTGCTTTAAAATAAACATTAACCAACCAGTGAGGGTAATGTCTAAAATTAGTTGGAATATATGGGAACACACACACATACATGTGTATATATGTATAGCTATAATTATAGCTATACATATATCCCTCTGTACATTAGATTTCAGAGTAAACTAATTCACACCAGTCTCTTTATCCCACCACTTCTGGGTCTTGGGAGTTTTTTCCTTAATAATTTTACCTAACCTTTCTAACAAAAAGGAGACTCTTCCCATGCCTACCAGTGTCTCCAGTGTAAATTTTTGAGATGTGCCAAAATATAATTGTTGGCTTTTATAGGTCATTTGAGTAGTGGTAATGCTAGCTGCTTTTTCCATCTTTTCCCATCATTTATGTGTCTTTGGATTTAGAGTTAATGACTCCCAAATCCAATATCAAATGTGACAAAAGTATGTTTTGTTGTTTTTTAAACTAGCATATCATAAATCATAAAATTGGAGCATATCAGGACAAAATACACTATAACTCATTTAAATGCTTCTTCTGACATATTTTTGAACCTTTGAGAAATTGCTCCAAATGATGAGTTCTATGAAACAAAAGTTCTCTTTACATTTTCATGTCTTTCTATTATTTTGTATTTAAAGATTATATGGAGAAACTGCACTTAAAATCCTATACTTTTTTAAAGAAAGCAATTCACATCCCCTTCCTCAAAGCCCAACTGTTCTTTAAAAAGAACTTTGAAAGTCCTCTTGGGAGATCATAAAACTATAATAAAATCTATCAATTATAGGATATGCAGATAATTTGTAGGAATTTAGGGAAATGCTGAGTTGCAATTGAATTTGTTCTAAATTCATCATTTTCCCTTCACTCTGACCCCCAGAAGGTCTTGCACACAAGAGGATTTATTGTTTTGTATTTTTATAATTGATTTATCCTGGAGATAAGCCTGTTCAGATGTTGCCTTAAGATTTTGGGGAGTCTATACATTTATTCAGTTTGGGACCTAAACTGATGAAGGCACAGAGAGAGGTCATTAAATAACTTACATAAAACCAATCCATCAAGCCAGTCAGTCATAGAATCAATGACCTCTGGGATCCAAGGTCCAACTAACTCCCAGCTCTTGCACTGACCTTCAGACCATACTGTTTCCACAGTGCTTGATAAAGTGATTTTAATCAAAATCTGAAATTGTGGTTTGGGTCACTGGTTAGGATTCTCTTTAACTTCACATTTGCACATAATGGCAGCTCTGGCCTGATGTATAAATGAAGGAGGTGACTGGCTACATGTAATGATTTGAAAAGAGTTAAAAGGTCCTGCTAATCCCAAACTACTTAACTGTCATTTTATCTTGACATCTTTCTTGATTAAAATGTTCATAATTTTTCCTTCTTTCTTCCTTACGTGTTTCTTTCTTTCTTTCTTCCTTCCTTCCTTCCTTTCTTTCTTTCTTTCTTTCTTTCATTCTGAACTTAATAAACATTACATTAAGTGGTCATTTCTATAAACATAGAACAAAACAAGAGGACTGTATATGGAACTACAAACCTCTATTACACAGAACCTACTTTTCTTTTAAACACACAATAAGTTCAAGCTGTATCTTTCAAAGCTGTCCTACTTATCTCTGCTTCTTTCTGGTCTTCCTTCTCATTTCTGAATTTAAAAAAAGATACCTTGATGATCTTTTCTTTCTTTTTTTCTTTTCTGTTGCCCAGTACTCCCCTCCACACACACACACACACACACACACACACTCCTAAACCACTTCTATAACAAATACGCATAATCAAGCAAAAGAAAAATTCCCACATTGGTTGTGTCTCATTCTGTATCTTGAGTCCATCATCTTAAGTAATGAATAGCATGATTATTATCAGATTGTCATTGTATTGAACATAGTTTTCAAATCTTTCAAAACTATTTTTTGTTATAATGTGTTTATCGCATACAAACTTCATTCATTCCTTCTAATTTTACTCTGCATCAGTCTATAGAGATCTTCCCAGGTTTCAAATGAAATTGTACATTTGTACATTTTGTCATTTCCTGTTGCATAATAATACTCTGCAACATTCATATGCATAATTTGTTTGCTTACTCCACAACAGGTGGCTACTCTGTTAGTTTCCAGTTCTTAGCCACTACAAAAATAGCTGCCAGAAATATTTTTTGTTCATATGGTGCATTTTTATCTTTTAAAAACACATATATAGGAGTAGGGGTATAGTTGGAGCCAAGGATATGCACAGTTTAGTAACATTTTAGTCCCTATAGTTTTAAGTTAGTTTCCAAATTGGCTGGACCAATTCAAAGCTCTACTAACAGTACATCAGTATGCCTGCTATTCCACAGTCAGTCCAATACTTGCCATTGTCCTTTGTGGTCATCTTTGTCAATCAGATAGGTGCAAGGTGAAATTTCAGAATTGATTTGATTTGAATAAAAAGTTTATTATTAAAGTTATTCTTTGAATTCTTTGTGGCAGTGTAGAAATTCTGTGCTTAGCTCAGTACCTGGCAGATAGATTGAAAGTCAGAGGACCAGTTCAATTTCTGGCTTTGTCACTTGTTGTTTATGTTTGAGCTTGGGAAGACAGACAGATATATACACACATATGTATACACACACACACACACACACACGTGTGTGTGTATTATATTATATGCACACATATAAGTAGACACGCATATGTGTATAGACATACATATGTAAATAAAAAGTGATTAGGGGAAGGTGGGGAAAAGAGAGCAAAGCATACATAAGCCATGGTTTTGGAAGTGGCCTTTGAGATAAGCTTTGAAGAAAGCTAGGAAAGTCAAGTGGAATGTCCCAGTATGCATCTTTGAAAATGAGAGACAGAATAAGGGCAGAGCCAGGAAGGACAAATCCTAAGAGAATGGAATACTCTGTGTGGGTCTTAAAGAGGCTAGAAAAGAGAAGATGTCAGATTGGCTAATATGACAAAAAAGGAAAATGTTGAATGTTGGAGGTAATATGGGAAGACTGGGACACTAATGCACTATTGGTGGAGTTGTGAACTGATCCAATCATTCTGGAGAGTAATTTGGAAATATGCACAAAGGGCTATACTGCTAGGCCTATATCCCAAAGATATCCAAAAAAGGGAAAAGGACCTATTTGTACAAAAATATTTAAAGCAGTTCCTTTTGTAGTGGCTAAGACTTACATGAACTAACGCATAGTGAAGTGAATAGAACCAGGAGAACTATATACACAGTAACAGCAATATTGTTAGATGAAGAACTGTGAATGACTTAGATATTCTCAGCAATACAATGACCCAGGACAATCCCAAAGGACTAAAGATGAAACATATTATCTGCCTCCAGAGAAAGAACTGATATTGTTTGAATACAGACTGAAGCATGCTATTTTAACTTTCTTCCTTTAATTTTTTTTCTTTTATTTGAGTCTTCTTGTACAGAATGACTAATATTGAAATGTTTTACATAACTAAACATGTACAATCTATATCTGATTGTTTCCCATTTCAGGGAGGGGAGAGGGAAGGAGGGAGTGAAGGAAGAGAAGAGTTTAGAACTCAAAACTTTAAATAAAAATGTTTTTTTAAAAAATAAGATAGGGGGGCGGAGCCAAGATGGCGGCGTAGAAGCAGCAACATAGCGCAGCTCTCACATAGCCACCCCAAAATACCCATAAAATAGGACTCTAAACCAATCCTGGAACTCCAAAACGCACACAAAGATACTTCCCACTAAAGTC
>CM053580.1:52427001-52453406 GCA_028627135.1 Pseudochirops cupreus | reverse complement strand
CCCCCTCTCTCTCTCTCTCTCTCTCTCTCTCTCTCTCTCTCTCTCTCTCTCTGTCTCTCTCCCTCTCTCTCATGGTAGCAGCAGTAGAGAGAATGGAAAATTTTAAATTTATGCCCATATCTATTGGTTTTTTAATTATTTCCTAGCTGCATCTTTGTCTCAGCTTTCTTTTAATCTCAGAAGATGTTTTGTTTACTCCTCCCAATAACACACTCCAAATTATAAAAAATAAAATGCTATTTACACTAATTGCTTCCCTGGCAGCCACTCCTGAACGAACACTCTGTGATGAAACTCATTAAATTGACATCTCTCTCATAATTATATATGTTCATCAGTAAAGAGACTCAGGCAGGTTTGTTTTCCTTACGATCTGTAGCTGGTTTTATTTCTGCTTGGAATTGAGAGAAACTGCTTGTCTTACACAAAACTTTTCTATATTAAAAATGTCAAAGTGTCAGTAGCTGCTTTGATGTTTTTAAGGTAAATTCAGAGGCACCTCTGATTAATGAACTGTTTCTCTCCAGCTATTTCTGGGATGGTCCCGATGTTGGGTTTGTGTTTGAGTCTGTGTGCGTTGGGACAAGGGGAGCTGCGGGTGATGGGTGGAGTGTCACTAAAGCTTGTCCTGAGATGGATTGGCGCTTGTTTGGGTCTTTATAAGTGTTGGTTCCTGGGAGCTCACATGGAAAAACTTGGAAGGAAAAGATACACAAGCCGACGTTGTTTACAAAAGCTGTTGTTGGCTCTGCCTTCTCTCTCAGCAAGCCCGCCACTGCCAGAATGGTGTGGTGGAAAGAGCATTGGAGATCTGGCTTTTAACTAGTCTAATCAGATCCAATCTAATCTAATAATACAATTAAACAACCTCTTATTAAGCACCTTCCATATGTAAGGGAGAGTGCCAAGCACTGGGCTTACCATAAGCATATTTTTACAAAATTAACCCCCTTCCCTCAAAGAATTTACCTCTCACCGGGGGATAAAACATGTAAACAGACAAAAACACACATTGTAATGTGAAGAAGGCAGCTAGCTAGGGCAGTGTATAGAGTGCCAGTCCTTGAGCCTGGAAGACTCTTCTTTGTTACTTCAAATCTGGTCTCAGACATTTACTAGCTGTGTGACCCTGGGCAAATCACTTCACCCTGTTTGCCTCAGTTTTCTCATCTGTCAAATGAGCTGGGGAAGGAAATGGCAAACCACTCCTGTATCTTTGTCAAGAAAACCCCAAATGGGGTCATGAAGAGTCAGACATGACTGAAAGATGACTGAACAACAACAACAATGTGAAGATGAGAGTGGAAGCCCTAATTATTAAAAGAAATAGGAAAGGTTTTCCCTAGGACAGTATTTCTTAACCTGGGGTTTTTGAACAATGTGTATATATCATATATATATATATATATATATATATATATATATATATATATATATACATACATGTACATATGCATATTATATATAGTATATACTAGATGCATGTAGTATATATGTGCATGATATGTGTGCCTATAATGCACATATATGTGTGTGAATACATGTGTGCACACATATATGTGTATATATATTTCTATATGTAGATGACTATTAAATCAGTAGATAGCTAGATAGATAACTAAATTCCAATACAATTATCTAGAGCAAAGCATGGCAGAAAAGTAATAATGTGTAGTAATATGTAATAAACCTAGAAAGTTCATACTCTACTACTAAATAATAACATAACCTTAGGCAAATCATTACATCAGTTCTCTGGGACTCAGGTTGCCTCCTCTCTAAAATTAGGTTGGTCTGGTATACCGCCAATGCAATATTCATAATGCTCACAATCACTATAAATATATCTGCAAGATGCATAATTGTAAACTATAGCAGACTCTCCATATAGAAGACAGAATCAAAACATTTATTCAGACACCAGAAAACCAAATCCCCAAACCAGTAAGCCAATTCTATCATAGTAGCAGAGAACTTAATAAACCGTAACAGCACAGAGAGCCACACCATCCTTTAGCCTTCCCACAAACCAACATTTACTCACGAGTCTAACTGTCTTCTTACCTGCCATCCTCTCTCCTTCTGCCGTCTACCTGTTCTGACCCCCAGCTTCCTGTGGGCTCTGTTTTACCCTTCTGCAAACTCCTCCCACCATAGGCTCTATGCGATTACATTCAGTCTATTAGAGGATAGAGTATATTTTTGAAGCAGAGAAGGTCTTCAAATTCCATTAGGCTTATTAAGGGACAGGGAAGATCTTCAAATTCCCATTGCCATTACACTAAGGTTCCTTACAGCTATGAGATTCTACTAGTTTTTACTTTCTAGTTCAAACTTCTGAGAGGTAAGAAGTTGTGAACTGGTCTGGGAATAGGGGTAGGTGAGGGAGACAGCTGCCTCAGGTACAACCAACAGGGGATGTAACGAGAAATACTTCTTAATATTGTCTTTTTTAAAAAAAAATCCTCCTAGTTTAAATCCAGAAAATTCTACTCTCCATGTTATATACGTATTTATAGCCATCAAAGATGTAAAGTCTTCAGTAAATAGGAATACACTTAAAAAATTTCCTGAGGGGCACAAATGTTTCATCTCAACTCTGATCGTGATTAAGATTCATAGATTCAGACTATTAGATCTGGAAGTAACCAAAGAAACCTTTTTGTCTGTGCCTAAGGCCCAGATGTATGAATGAGAAAACCTGCTAACAAATATTAAGTACATTGGTTCAAGCAGTGAGTTTTCTAACTTCAAATTCCCAAGTGTTAGGAGAATTTCCATGTACTATGGGAAGGTGACTTTAGAGAATGATCTAGCCTTTATCTGGCCTGGAACTAAGCCAAATGTCAGACTGTTTTGGTTATCTCAATAACAAGGATGAATGATCTTCACAAAATCAGCCAGGAAAACTGCCATGATGTCAAGTTGTCACTGCTGTGACCCTTGGTAAAATCCCAATCAACTCAATATTATTAAATGCTTACTGTATACAGACTTCTCTGCCAGAGGATGAGGAGAAATCAAAGTTTAAGAAACACATTGTTCCAATCCTCAGAGCGTTTATAATTTAGTGGGGAAATGCAAGGGGTAACAGACACAGATAAGCAAGTATGATACAAAACAGCACATGCTAATTGATTGGCAAGCCTTTATTAAGTGCTGACTATACCCAGGCATTGTGCTAAGCCTTGCAGATATAAAGAAAAAGTGAAAACATTCCCTGTTCCTGACGAGAAGTGCATAAGAGATGTACCAATAAAGTGGCATTTGAGATGGGAAAAATCATTTCTAGAGACAGAGCGTGTGAGTGTGTGTGTGTGTGAGTGTCTTTGGAGCTGCGGGGGAGGAGGGAACCAAGAAACCTTACAGGCCACTGGACAAATGCCCAGTTGGTCTTTGCAACAGTCGGACCCTGTCTTCTTAGTGGTTCATTTATGGATGCTGACATTATAAATTGAATCGGTCATACACAAGCAATGTGAATTTAGTGTATAATTGTAGAATTGGATGTTATTTACTGGGAGAACCCTAAGTGAATTTTTTTTAAACGTTGTTAGATGATTACCATACTTGAAAGGTCCAGGAAGTCCTGGATACTTTATTTCTCAATCACTCTCCTTTAAATTCTGCCATTGCTCACAAGCATGGCTGGTCATGGGAAATTTTCCTTCTGGCTCATCTTCTAGTGAGTTAGCTCCATTTTGTAAAAGTGGGTACTTTATCTGGGGTTGTGGAAACCTTTGTTCTGGGTGACTTTGTTCAACAGCATTTATTAAATTCCTGCTTTGCATCAGATACTATTCTAGGCACTGGGGGGGAGGAAGGGAATGATACAAAGACAAAAATCACTCGATACACAAGTGTTGATTAAGTATACATTCCAGGTATTGTGCAAGGCACTGGAGATACAAGAACAAAATCAGACAGAAATTATTAAGTACCTATGGTAAGCCAGGCATTTGAGGAAACAAGTACAGTGAACGAAACAAGCCTGCCTCCCAGGAGCATATCTGCCCTCAAGAATCACAAATAAAGGAGAATCATGGCTGACAAGATGGAAAGGACTTAAGGAGCTATCTAGTCCACTTCCATCATTTTACAGATGAGGAAACAAATGCAAAAAGATTAAGCTACTTGGCCAAGATCATAGAGGAAGGAAGTCTCAGAAGCAGGATCTGAACCTAGGTCATCTAAGTCTAGAGCTCATCCTCTTTCCATTTTATTGCAGCCACAGGGGTAAAACAACATGTATGTAATAACTAAATACAAAATGCTTATAAAACAAATATTAAATGAGGTTCAAATGAGATAATGTATAAACACACATTGCAAACTTAAAAACACAATATAAATATTGGCTATTATTATCTAAAAAGAACCGTGAGAAGCCAAAGTAAATGTTGAAAATTTTACACAAATCTCATGTATGTGACCTCACGAAGAGTCCCTCACAAAGACTCTATTTACTCTTATTTTATAGACAATTCTAACAAGCTTAGTTATCTAATTTTCTGGGGCAGTGAGGTGGCATAGAGCTCTGGGTCTGCAATCAGGAAGATTTGAGTTCAAATCAGATTCAGACACTTACTAGCTGTGTGTCACTTAACCCTGTTTGCCTCAGTTTCCTTATTTGTAAAATGAGCTAGAGAAGGAAATGGCAAATTATTCCAGTTTCTTTGCCAAAACAACTGCAGATGGGGTCACAAAGTGGAGATGACAGAATAACAACACCTAATTTACAAACGTTTTAAAGATCAAAAATAGCAGAACGAAAAGGAAGAGTAGCTATCATGGAAAGGTATGCTGGCCACAGGGAGAAGCAACATCTGACTGCAAGAAAAGAGACAAAGAAAATTCCCCCCAAAGCAGAAAGTCTCATAGATGAGAGCTTATTTTCTAGAATCAGCAAAATTTCAAGTTATAAAATTATTTATAAAAATTTAAGCAAGATTTCCATACAAAATAAAAAAGAATAACAAATTAAGGCTAAAAAAGAGTAAATTTAGGTAAAATGCTAAAACCAGATTAGACTAGATGTTGAAAGGGTATTTCTCAACTATCCCGAAAAATTGACTTTCCAGAATGATTCACTTTCCAAGACTTTCAGATAACTGCATTTTTCTGCATTTCAAATGAATAAAAGAACATTTATTTAAACATTATATAATATTAATAATACTTTACCCCCAGTGACACTTTGTTTCCACTCATTTTTTATGATTAGATTGTGAGCTCCTTGAGAGTAGGTACCATTCTTCTTTTCATTCTATACCAGGTACTTAGTTCACTGCCTGGCACTCACAGTAGGCACTTAATAAATGTTTATTGACTTGACTTTCATTCATTTATCCTTCTTATGTACAGTATCATATGTGTTTACTTTTTCATCCTCCTAATAGAAAAAAAAAACTCAGTGGGGACAGGGACCAAATCGTATTCATCTTTGTCTCTGCCTTGAGAATAAAATCATGTTCTGTACACAGTAGGCATTTAATAAATATCCATTATTGATTTAGGAGAGACAGCATGGTGCAGTGAAGAGAGCCTTGGCTATGAAGTCAGGGGACTTGGGTTTAAGTTCTAATTTGGACACAATACCAATATGGCCACGGATAAGTCATTGCCTCTTGGCCTCAATTTCTCAACTGTAAAATGAGGGAGGTGAACAAGATGGCCCCTGAGGTTCCTTCCATCTCTTGATCTGTGATGCTATAATCTATGAAAGAACCTGTTCTCTTCTCCCACTCTCAACATCCCCATAAGTCTGAATTACAGAGACATCTCGTGCTCTAGAGTAAGTTATTAGAGGAACTTGCCTGTATAAATGGTTCAGTCCAGGTCATTGACAGCTCAAAACTCCCTGCAGACCCACAGTATCCTGTTCTGAATCCCTGTTTCCTTGGGCAGTACATTTCACACAGTATCCTGCTGGGTCCTGGAATTTGGGAATCATGAATGCCTTGAATGAATGACATGTTATGTAAGCGAGACCACAGGGAAAGGATGTATAAAAACCATTTTTCACAGGCGGTTACTTTGGGAACCAAGAGACAATGTCTTAGGAGGATAGATAATGGAGCTTTGAGAGAATCTGCAAGGCAGAAGAAAATACATCGTCATCATTGAATAAAGATTTTTTGTGGGGAGAAAGTTAATTGATATCTCTTAAACTCTCAAGGTCTCTGTTCTTCCTTCCCACTGCCTATTGCTATAAAAGAACGACCTTTCTACTACCACTTTCTTTCTCTTCCCTAGCAGCTTTGCCACATGTGGTGACCCCTTTCTAACTCCCTTTAAAGTTCTTTTTTTTATGTCCAACTTCCCTCTTTAGAATAGAAGCTTTTTGAAAGTAAGGACTGCCATTCCACTGGTATGTGTATTCTCAGCACTGTAACTGGTATATAGAAAATGTTTAGTAAATGTGCCTTAATTTGTAAAATGAGGAAGTTGTACATGATAATTATGAGTGTCCCTTGCAACTCTAAATACTATTATGCTGTGATAAGCATAGGCTTCTTCAAAATGGTTATTGCATAGGGTATGCAGGACTGGCCTAAGGTCCCATCCATCCTTTATTTCCAGGTGCCCTCCCCTCATTCCTATCCCCACCTCAATCTTTACCCTTGTATCCTAAGCACTTTGCTCGAATCTCCTAGCTAATGGTGGGGACAGGGAGGAAGGGCTTCAAGAGTACTTTAGTGAGAGGCAGTGTGGTGCAATAGATGGAGACGTATCCTTGAAACCAAAAAGATCCGGGTTCCAGTCTTGCTTCCCAACATATACCTTCCTGTGTGACCCTGTTTTGGTGTTCTAAGGGACTTTTGAAAAGTATAAGTCAAAGAGAAGGTAGTGCCTTTCATTTGTAATGGGAGCCTTCATAGATCCCTATATGGATGGAATCACAGGTCTCGTTACCACCCCTATAAAAGTATGCCTTTGGAGGATCACAAAACAGGCCTCACCCCAAGGCTTAGCTGCTCAGTATTAAGGTCCAATCTCTACTCTTTTATCAGCAGTACTTGCCTTTCAAAATACAGTTAGAACTGACTTCAAAACTTCTCTTTCTCTCATCAGTCCTTCCTTTTGGAAGCCAAGCTCTCATCAACATTAGATGAATGGTCACAGTTCTTTGTTGCCAAGCAGTTAGCACTTGGAGGGAATGTAGAGAAAGGGAAAGGGGTGTCTCTGAGAGAATGCTTTCAATTTGGCTGAATTGATGAAACTCAGACACCCTCCCGAAGCCTCAGGCTTGTTTTGTCCATGTATAGAAATGACCTGCCAAATATTGCTCCATTTTCAAGTGGTATTTCTCTTTGCTAGAGCTGAGAACATTACATTTTGCTGACTTTCTTGATAAGGAGAGTGGAGCACACATACGCAGAGCTTATAGGTGGGGTTTTGTTTTTGTTTTTGTCGGTTTTAAATGTGTTTTTTACTTTGGAGGAAATCTTTTCATCAGTCATGGCACCCAACTGGATTAATGGCCATCCTGAAACCTGGAAGAGGAACAATAGTGGATTTTTGTTTGTTTTGGTTTTGTTTCTCAGAATAGAGGACAGATGTACAGTCATTTTGAAAATGGAAATGTCCATCCTACTTCTGACTTTTCTCCTTGCCTTGCCAGACCTAACCCGACCCTCTACCCCAAACACACCTCCCTCCTTCCATGAGAGCCTTAGGACGCTGATCTAGAGCTTTAAGCATCCTCAGACATCATTTAATCCAATCCCAAACTCCTAATGCTAATTTTGCATATGAAGAACCAAGGCTCCGAAAAATGATGCCACCTATCCAGGGTCACACAGGTAGTCATTTCTGAGGAAAGATTAATGATGTAGAACATTGGTAAGTAACAGCTCCAAATGTCACATTCTTCTTTATTTTTGGTTAATTTTTTTTGCTACCTTCTTCCTCAAATCCTACTAGGGGAAGGCATGACTACAACTTAATGAAAGCAATTTCTCATATAAATCATCCTCTTATATTATAATCATACTTTAGTAGACAGTAAAAGTCTGTTGCATAGAAGACAATAAAAGTTTGAGGGAGCCTGGTATAGTAGATAGAAATCTGGCCCTGGATTTATAAAGATCTGGGTTCAAATTCTGCCTCTGATACATATCAGACATATGACCCTGGGCAAGTCACTTAACTTCTGAAGACCTTGGGCAGTTCTTTTAAGATTATAAATTGCAGAGGGGTTAAAGATCTCCATTCCTAGAGGGATTCTGCTCATCTGGGAGTTTTCTATACCAATGAACTCACGAGTCTAATCTTCTTGCTCCCTCCCCAACTACAACAGAAAAAAAACATTTTTATATGCAATACTGTTAGTCTATGTAATATTGAACCTATGAGTTAGGTAGATTAGATGGCAATCTACTAGTTTTGTATCAATCTACAAGCATTTATTAAACACCTATTGACTGTCAAGCACTCTGCTAGTTACACAGGATAAAATAAATTAAATAATTCCAGCTCTCAAAGAACTTATTTTCTATTATACTTATTATGTTGTAGTCAGAAGTATGGTTTCCTTTTTATCCCTTCCCCAAAATCCTCTTATCTGACCAGAAACTTATCTACAAAACTTACTGATATCTGAAATGCCATCACTTAGAACTTATCTTTTTCACTTAAAGTTTTTTTCCCTTATTAAAATACAAATAAGAGAAAAGAAACATTAAGATTCAAGTTAGGCAGCTTAGCTCAGTGGGATAGTACAGGTCTATAGTCTCTGCCACTGGGAAGGCTGAGGCTGGTGGATTGCTTGAGTTCTCCAGTCATATTGTGTATCTACACAGGAATGTGGTAAGCTTCTGGGAGTGAGCAGAAGGACACCAGGCTGCCAAAGAAAGAGCAAAGTGGTCCAGCAAAGTGTCAAAACTGCTGCTCAGGATTGGTTTGGGGTCCATGAGTGTCTACTGTACCACTGCACTTCTGGGTTTGGTGAAATAGAGAGATCCAAGGCAAGAAAGAAAGAAAAGAAGAGAAAAAGTCAGGAAGGAATAAAAAAGAAAGAGAGAAAGGAAGGAAGGAAGATAAACAGGAAGGAAGGAAAAAAGAAAGAAAAAGAGAGAGAAAGAAAGAGAGAAAGAGAAAAAGAAAGGAAGGAAAGAAGGGAGGGAGGCAGGGAAGAAGGAAGGAAGGTAAAAATGAGAAAGAGAAAGAAAAAGAAAGAAAGAGAAAGAGAAAGAAAGAAGGAAGGAAGGAACGAATGAACGAAGGAAGGAAAGCAAAAAGTTAGGTTATGTTTACCTTAGAGTGAATGATTTTAATATTTCTGAGAGTATGTTTTATTAGAGGAATTAATGAGAAAAACCTGGGACCTTGGGTAGGCTAAAGAGGGGTTGTTACTCTAAGGGAGGTGGGAATGGTTTAGACAGTCTTGCTGAGGACACAAAAGGCAAAGCTTCTCTCTGTTCTTGTCTAGGGACTGCCTTATGGCCATAGTTCTTTCCTTTCTTCTACAAAATCTTCACAAAGGGGTTCCACTACATTGGAAACTTTTTGAATTGAGGCTTCTAAATATAAAGGGTCAGAACTGTGGCCAATCCTGAGGGATTTTCAGAGTAAGGACTACATAGTTCAGCCCTGAATTGCTTCTGGATATTTTCGACTTTGGGTATTAAGAATGATCCCAATGAATTCATTCTTTTCATGGTCTCTTTCATCTACACATCCTTTCCCTTCCCCCCCTCCAAAATGGGACTGGTCGTCATACTTGACCTGTGGAAGCTCCCAACAAATTTAGGAAGGTCTCTGCACATAAGGAAAGTCTGCATACTCTTTTCATCCTTAGGATGGCTGTTAACATGGTGTGGTGAATAGGGCATCAGAAAGAACTAGATTTAAATCTTATCTCTGATACTTACTAGGGTGTGACTCTGGGTGAAACAATGCATCTCCTTTGTCTCATCTGTAAAATGAAGGGTCTGGACTATGTCTCAGAAGTCCCTTCCAACTTAAATCTATGTCAAATCAGCATGATTTGGCATGGGAAACTTATTTGGAAATGACAAGTGGTGGAGTCAGGAAAGATTTCACCTAAAAACAGGCAATAAAGATTTTACTCTCTAAGACATGTTCCCAGATATTGCTACTACTCCATTTTTCTTCTAATATGTTTTGGTTTTGATGCATTAGTGGTCATGCCATGATGGGTTGGTTTTTTTTTCATCTATTTTAGTGACTAGGGGACCTGGTATTTGTCATGGGCCAGTGGCATCAATGTTTGCCAAAGAAATATGATTTAAAGCATGATTTGACAAATACTAGATTCGTTGCAGGGATTAGAAACCATGTGAGTGATAGAAATAATATCTTCGGAGAATACACACGAGGAAGGGAACACGTGTGATTTGGAAGCCTGGAACATAGCAGGCCCTCATTGAAATAAGTTTCATTAAAATAAGAAGTCTTAGTGGCCGGAGTAACCTCAAGATGGATGATACAGGCTCTACCTGCCAGGAAACAGAAATGAGCTCGCTAGTTAAGTGACTTCATTTTCCTCTGATGAGCCAGACTTTGCCAAGAGCAAAGAAATCACAAAACAGAAACAGAGGAAATGTTTCTTTTGTTATTTAAAAGGCCTTCCAGGCCCAGAGTGTATAAATGTACATATTTTCTCTGGCTGCATAAGATGCAGCCCAGACAGGGATGTCTGAGAAGTTCTGAAGGAGAGTGAGCTATGAAAGGGCTGGGTCACTTTGAGGACCCATTGGGGGAATTGGGCTGAGGGCAGGAGCTGGGCTGAGATCTGAAGTGGGGAGTTCCTTGGGGTGGGGACAAGAGGACAAGACGTTAAAAAACATCCTCCCTCCTCCCCCCAAAAAGAAACCTGACATCTTTTGGCTCCACTATGAAAAGTAGGGCTACGCGGTGGGTAGGCTATCAGACCTGGTGACAGGAAGACCTAGATTCCCTCTGGTACTTGCTTGTTTGCTGTTTTCCTAAGCCTCAGTTTCCTTATCTGCACAATACCCATTATAACACCTGTAACATCTGACTCATGGGGCTGTCCCACTTCCAGGACCAAGTGTGATAATCTGAGTCAAGTGCTTTATAAACATCTGATATGTGAATGTCAATTTTTTAAGAAAGTATATCTTTTCCTCTACAAACATAAATATGAAATGTTTGTTCTTCATTCTCTAAGAGGACCATGATATCAGGAAGGTGATATCATAATTTGAAAATTAATTGGATTTAAGTGAGGGAGGGCTGTGCAGTCTCCAGTCTCACTTTCTCCTCCAGAGCCATCTGGGTCCAATGACAAGATATAGATCAGGACAACTGGAGATGGTCCCCTAAAATATTTCCTAGAAATATGAAATATTCCAAAAGGGGATGAGGCAAGGCATCATTACTTGATTAAATCTAAGTCAAGGCTAAGTCCACCAATAAATAAAAAATCAGGGCCTGTATTGATAATAGTTGTTTTTAAAAAAATGGACTTCTTTAGTTTTTAGGAAAGTATGTTGGGGGAAAAAATAAAGGATATTAGAATTGGAAATGAAAGAGTAAACAAAAGCTAACTCATCGGTCAGCTCGAGAGACTTTGATGTATGAAGAGGCCCTGGCTAAGGCAGTGGCCTTCCGTGGAACCAATAACCATTAGTTGGAAAATTTTTAAGAATAAGACCCAAGCTGAGCCCCACTTGTATTGATCCTGGATTTGATGGCCCCTCTCCTAATGCCTCGAAACCATAGCACCTACAGAGTGACAAATAGCCTAAGAAAATGGGGGAAAAACTCAGCAAAGACACTACATATCTCATCTATGAGACCTCTTTTCATCTTGGTATTCAGAAACATTTAGATTTCTAGTGTTTTTAAATTTTTTTTCTGGATATTTGGTATCATTTAGGCTCATTTGCCATTTCAGAGTCATTACAGGTTGTTTTAGTCTATTAGCAATTCATTTACTCAGCATTCAACATTAAAAAAATTATATCATGGAAAGTTCACTTTACTTTTATTTGCAAAAAAAATGATCTTTCTCATGTTGTCTTCAGGGTTACTTGAATATAGCATCTTCAGTATTCACATTAGGCATGTGAACAAATAAAATGTGTGGGCAAAATTTTATTGAATCGGATTATTTTAAAACAGGTTAAGCCAACAAAGTGTCAACTGGGTCGAACTGGCTTCTAACCTGTGGGTGGCTGGAGCTGAACAGAGCAGGCTAGAGAATCAGGAATCAAACAGAAGTTTAATTTCAAAGTGAGGGAAATGGCTTGCAACAAGGGCATATGTGCCGAAGCAGCACCTCTAGTGGTGGGGAGACCTACTTTAGTGTGACCCAACCTTGATTTGTATACTTGTGGCTTATACAGTCATTTGTAGCCCTGATAACAATGAGACATGACCAGAGCAGGTGCACTTGCCCTGTGCTTGTCCAAGCTCAGAAAACACTGCTACTGGCCAAAGCAATACAATAATTATGAGATTTTGCCAGAGGGGGAGATCATCCAGAGGATGAGCACAAAGAATGGTTGTTAGGCCAAGCTCAGGGCACAGCCTATTTGCTGATCCTTAGCTCTGGAAAACAGGGTGTCTCCTAATATCTTGACAAAGCTGAATCTTAAAATGGGAAAATTAATTACATCTTAACATTTTTTCAATAGCATTCTTGAATTCCTAAGTGGTTATTCTAGGTAATATTGATAAATACATCTTCTTAAAGCTTTATATGTATCACTCCCTGCCTTCCCCCCTTCCCTTTAAAAGAAGGTGGCAGCCACAAATGGGCAGGGGTAGATTATGTCTATAAGAATAAGGAGATAAACCAAGATGCAAAGCACTGATGATGACCAGGGTGTGTAGTGTTAGAGATCAACCAAGATGACAAGTTCTTGGGAACATGAAATGAGGTTGTACAGTCCAGTGGGTAGCAACTTCGAATCAGACCAGCAAAGCTGTCTGCCCTGACATTTCCTGGTAGTTTGAACCCCTCCTAATTCTGGAGTATGAGTCTTGGAGGAGTTTGTCAAATACTCTGGGGAAAAGGGAAGAGTTTATACTCATCGAGTGTGCGTGCGTGCGTGCGTGTGTGTGTGTGTGTGTGTGTGTGTGTGTGTGAGAGAGAGAGAGAGAGAGAGAGAGAGAGAGAGAGAGAGAGAGAGAGAGAGGAAGACTGAGAGATTATTTTCCTGTTATTTTAATAGTCAAATATTTTACTGATTCAATACTATCTTTTGCTTGGGTCTTATTACAGTGAACAACTGAGTCCCTGATTCTGACTGACTTTAGACACATTCCTAGTTTTATACTAAGTGGGGCACGTGAGTCAGGTGAGATAGATTATTATCCAGAATTCTCTCACATTGAACCCTAATCTCTGTTACTCCACAGAGGAGTGGTATACTGATTTAATATATAGTGTCCCAAAAGTCTCAATGCAGTTTGAAACTTTTAAGAACAGAAAACTGCTGGGTAGCTAGGTGGTTTGGTGGATAGACCACCCAGCCTGGAGTTGAGAAGAATTGAGTTCAAATCTGACCTTAGACACTTACTGGCTGTGTGACCCTGGTGTATCAGCAAGCACACTAGCATACCTAGGATGGCTGCTAGCACAGGTTCTTAGATCTGCTTTTCTAAAGGAAAGCAACACAAAATGGGTTAACAATCTTACTTTAATCTATCAAACATATATCATTTACCTAGTTCAGGGGGAAAAGTCACCCTGAACTTCAGAGAATGCAAACATAAGTTACAAACAAACAGAAAAACAGATCAGCAGATGGCTTCCAGCGCCTGACCATTACATCGGTTACCTATTCAGTTACCAGAAAGGGAAGCACCAACATCTGGGTTTTTCAAAGTCCGGGAAGCTCAACAGCTTCCCAGAGTCTCTCATCTGGCCAAACCATACAACTCTTCTCAAAGTGAGCCCCAAAGCAAAACCTCACATTAGGGTGTATATATAGCCTTCTCCTGGCTCAGAGAATGTCACAGCCCTCTTGACCCACTGCCCAATCACAAAGCTACAAGGTGCGGGCATTCCCAAAAAACAAGCCTCCCACCACGGGCTCCACAGGACCACACCAGCCTATCAGGGGGCAGAGTATACTTTCAAATCATGGAAGGTTCTCAGAGTCACGTAACCACTTTAGCAAAGGGCCTAGGGGCAGGGAAGATCTTCAGATTCCCATAACACCTGAGCACATTAATTAGCCCTGTTTGCCTCAATTCCTTCATCGGTAAATTGATCTGGAGAAGGAAATGGCAAACCACTCCAGAATCTTTGGTAACAAAATCCCAGATGGGATCTAGAAGAGTAGAATGGGACTGAAATGACTTAACAACAACAAACACAAGTAACTGTGATAAAAGGTAGAATGTAGGGGATGGGGGCAGAGGTACAAAAAAAAGATTCCCTGACAAAATGATCTAGGAAACTGGGAGACAGGAGAGAGCACAGTCAAAGGGGGGCATCAGGGAAAACCATGTGGAGAAGGTGGTCTCTGAGTTGGACTTTGAAGGAAGAGAAGGCTTTCAATAACTGTATTTCAATATAATTGTTTTCTTTTGAAATCCTATATATTTTATTTTATGCATTAAAAACATTATTCTCAGAAGGGGATTCATAGCTTTCACCCAACTGCTAAAAGGGTCCATGATGAAAAAAAAAAAGATGAAGAACCTTTGAATTCTTTCTGGTCAAACTTCCTCATTTGTAAAATGAATCTCTACCTTCCTTGAAGGTACATTTCAAGTACCACCTCCTAGGGGAAGACTTTCTTAATCTCCCCAGGATCTTTTAAACCATAAAGAAACCTTTTCTTTCTTCCTCTGTTTTGTGATTTCTTTGTTCTTGGCACTGTCTAGCTCATTAGAAGAAAATGAAATTATTTAACGAGTAGTTCATGTCTGCTTTCCCACCATCTCCACAGTTGTTACATTCCTTAAATGTAAAATAAAACCCAGAAAGTTAAATGACTTGCCCAAGGTTATACAGGTCAGTTGTAAAAGAATTAGGATTAGAACCCAGGTCCCCTGGATTTTTTTCTCACCAATGCTGCTGCCTTCCAACCATAATGTTTTTTCTGGGTTTGCCAATAACTTTGTTGCAATTACCTTTGACATGAAGAATTTCCCTTGGTATGTTCAGGATGTCTATGATGATGAGGAGGAGGATGATGGTGATGATGATGATGATGAACATTTGTATAACACTTTAAGGTTTGCAAAGCATTTTACAGGTACCATCTCAGTTTATCCTATTAGCAATCCTGGGAGGGAAGTATTGCTATTATCCCTGTGTTACAGATAAGGAAACTGAGGCAGATGGAGATGAAGTGGTTTGATCAGCATCACACTGCTAGTAAGTCTCTGAGGTCATATTTAAACGGTTCTCCTTACTCCTGATCCCCAGGAATGTGTCATTCTCAAAAGAGTCCCCTGATTAGGTTAGCTTTTATTAATGTCGACAACTTGGTGCATATCCACTTCAAGCTTGCTCAAATAAATTCCAGTGCCTATTGCGACATTTATGGTCCATATGAATAATTAGTTTTGGGGAGATGAGATTCTATACGTTTTTATTCACAACACGAAACAGGTTCATAATGATGGTGGCTTAATTTGGAAGCACATACTCCACTTCCTCAAAGAACAATTTTGATGAAAAGATGTTTCACGGTCTACGACTTTGTAATATAGTCCTTCTTGGTGTTAGACTTAATATAATTATTTCTCTCCATCAGCATGTTTGATATGCTTCATAGAACTCTCTTCAGAGGATTTTCCTCATTCAGATAAAATATTGGGCCTAGTGGCCACATTCTCATGAAATATGGCACCATCTTTTCTGTCCAGATGCAAAGTTCCGGGAATCTATGAGTCAAGCAGCTGCAGGTTCTTAGTCATTTTGAAAACGTTTCAGCTCATCGTGAGCAGAACATAAACTGCAAGAAACCTGGGGAGCTTCGAGGTCCCGGGTGGCTGCGGTGGCTGCGGAGGAGGAAGGTGCTGAGCCGCGTCTGCCCACACAGACCATGGGAATTTCAAAGCATCCATTTCGACGGATTCCGATTGATGGACCTTGCTTTCCACTGAAAGCAAATGGCTCCCGGGTGTGCGTGTGCTCTTCTGGCAGGAGCAAGAAGGGATGCCCCATAAACCACATTAGGCTGACACTCAAGGCCTTTTTCCGGTCTTATCTCCACCCCTCACCTTCCCCCAGACTTTCCTAAAGGAACTCTTTACAAGGGCTGGTAGAATCTCTAGCTTCCTTAATTTCAGGTGCCACTTCCTAGGGGAAGACTTTCCTAATCTCCCCAGGGTCTTTTAAATCGTGAAAGAAACATTTTCTCTCTTCTTCTGTTTGGTGATTTCTTTGTTCTTGGCACTGTCTAGCTCGTTAGAGGAAAATGATATTATCTAACGAGCCGTTCATGTCCGCTTTCCCACCGTCGCCACAGTTGTCAATTTGAGGAGAGCAGATAGAAAGAGACTGCCTCTGACGGGCGCATTGGTCAGAGGGCCCCTCTCGGTGCCCTCAGACAATTCTCTGGGATTCTATATTGAGGAAAAGGTGGCGATCAGCTCCGATAGAACGAGTTCCTTCAGCGAGGAGTTCCCTACGCCTATGAAATCCCAAGGCTGCCTCTATCCCTAGCCTTTGTGTCAGTTTATACATTCAAAAGAATAAAAGCTCTAAGATGGAAGGGAGTTTGGTGCAGTGGAGGGCACGCTAGACTTGGAGTCAGTCCAAGAGCTCTGAGTGCCTAGGTCCACTGCTCAATAGATCTTGGGGCATGTCACCTAAACTTCCTAGGCCTCAGTTTCCTCACCTGTAAAAAGACAGCTCAGGCTACGTGATCTTTAAGGTCCCTTCTGACTCCAAATCTATGATGCTATGGCACTTTCTCTATCTCTCTCTCTTCCTCTCTCTTTGTCTTTGTCTCTGTCTCTATTCCTTCCCTTTCCCACTCCTCCTTCTTTTCCTCCTCTCCAGCTGTCTCTCTTTGTGTCTTCCTTTGTCTGTCTCTGTCTCTCTCCTCCCCCTTCCCTCTCTCTCTTTCCTTCCCCCTTTCCATCTGTCTCTCTCTGTCTCTGTCTCTCTCCTTTCCTCTTTCCATTTCCCCCTTTCCATCTGTCTCTGTCTCTCTCTTCCTCTCTCCCTCCCTCCCTCCCCCTTCCTCTCTTTGTCTCTCCTTATTGCCGAGCCTGATTCCTGGATCCTTCCAGATAACGGATACTTAATAAATCTTTGCTGAATTGAATCCCATCTTAAATCCTACTTATTCATCTATGTGAAGATGAAGTTTCTCCTTCTGCATGAAGACTTGCCACTGATTTGGCAATTAATCATGAAGTACCTTGTGACATCTCTTGCATTAGAGTCTTGCATTGATTTATGTATAATTTCTCTTCTTTCCAACTCTAATGAAGGCTTATTGATCCCAGGGCCATTGTTTGAGAAGGACTGCAGTGGAGCCCACACCGTATTTGTTCCCAAGCATATGCTTGCCCAGAAGACCTAAGATCATGTCCAGATTCTGTCTCATATTAACTGGGAAATAGAGTTACTTTTATCTCACCAACCTCAATTTATTCTTTTGTCAAATGGCAATAATAATCTCAACACTGCCTATTTCATAGGATGGCATGGAAAGCACCTTAGAAACATGGATTCTTATTTTTTTAATGAATTTCCCTAACTACTTACTCAAAAGATTACCCACACCATGCTGTAGCTCTTGGCACAAGAAGAATCAGGCAGAAGGGAGCTGGTGAAAAGCGATTCTATTATCGCTTGTATTGAAGATTGCTTCATTTAGCAAAATACAAGGATCTGGACTTTGTGTATATGTGTGCTGGGGCGGGGGGGGGGGTGTGTCCTAGAACTGAAAGTGGAGAAAATCTTAGAAAGCACCTTCTCTTCATACAAGAATTCATTTTGGGGGGTTAGGTCTGGCAAAATACAATGCGAAAGTATTGTACTGGAAGGCAGTGGTTTAAATTTGACTGCCAAATTTAGTAGATTCACTGTTTGTTTGTTTTTTTGACAAGTCCAATAACTTACCTACCCACCTTTGTTTTCCTGTTGTAAAAGGGAAATAATACTTATCTTCCTTTTCATTTACCTCCCCTTTCTTTCCCTCTCCTTTCTTTAAAAAAAAACTTACAAGATGTACTGAGTACATTTTGTACTCAGCATTTTACAAATTTTAAAACATATACATACACATATGTGTGTATTTAAACCTTCTGACTGTTTGCTTTTCTAGATTTTGATTCACAGTATCTGTTCAGTCTCTCTTCTGCTTCCTACTAGGTGTGTGATCTTGGACAAGTCATAACCCTTTTGTGTTGTATTTGTAAAGTGAAAATAATAATATTAGTGATAACTACTTTGCAAGGCGATTACAAGAATCAAATAAAATAATGGATGAAAAACATTTTGTCAAGGTAAAGTACTCTAGAAATGTCAGTTATTATCATCATTATTATCAATAGCCACAAATAGCTGTCATTGTAAATAGTACCATCAATGTGAAGGAGGAGGAGGAGATGCTAATTAACAATTGTCCCTGCCTTTAATGTAACTTTTTCAACATGGCTTCAATTGTCCACAATATGAGACAGAAACTTTTCTTCAATGAAGTTTAAGGATACGAGACTTCTGTGAAATCTTGCATCTGGATGCAGGGATTGAGTCAGGTAGCTTGAAGATGGAAAAGAAAGAACCACATGGAGAGAAGAGATGGAAAAGCAAGTGAATTTGGCATTAAAGAAAACTCATATTGATTTGAAATAGTGATTTCTGAACATCTATGATCTGAGAGCTGAACTTATTATATGGAGGTAATCCATTGTAGTGAGCAGAGACAGAAAGATGTCATCGCAGAATTTGGAAAACCCTGTAACTAATCAACAGTGTCCTCATACCCATCTAATTATATGTGTGTGTATATACACACACACACACACACACACACACACACATACACACATATATCTATATGTATATATATACATATATATATCTACATGTATATATATATATACATATATATATCTATATATATATATATATATATGGTACAATTTTTTCACACTCTTACAGATTTTTCCCAAAAGGCTTTTATCCAATCTCCCAGAAAATGATTCTATTGCTTGACTTCATTCTTGAAACCTCTATTTCAATCTTGCATTAATTAAATGCTTTTGCTTTTCAATTTATGCTTTTCTTTAGACTCAAAAAAATAGTCTTACACTGGATGGTGATTCCAGCCATAACATGCATGACTGAATTACCCAAAAGAGCTACTCTGAAAATGAGGTAGGTAGAACCTCCAAAGCTGCATGGGATCCATGCTGCATTATTTTTCTGAAAGATTAGTCTCAGGCCAGTGAAACTACAACGTTTTCTACTTTTTCTCTATGCATTCCAGCCATCCTAAGGCTTCCTCACTGTTACAAACAAGTAACAGCCAGGAAACCAACAAACAGAAGAGGAAACCTATTGATCTATTGATTGGGGTTCCTTCCCTTTGAACTGTTAGGAAAGTGTCCAAGTGGGACATTTTCTCAGGAAATTCGCAGCCTTACAAGAGTCCTGAAAGCTCTTCCTCATATTCATCTGGATGAGTCTTGAGTAGCTATACTTGTTGGACATGTTATAGTGAAGTCATGTCAGACTTAAATAGAACTGGCTTTCTCCCAGTCAATATTGACTTAGAAAATCACAAATTAACATTACCTATGTCATATTGCATTTTTTAAAATTTTGATAAATATTTCCCAATTACATTTTACAATTACAGTCTGACTTGGTTCCCACTTATCTGTTTTTGTCACCTCTGTTACACTGGAGGTAGAGGATGGGAATGAAGGGAAAAGGGTTCTTTTGTGTATAGTTTAGATTAGACAACTGTTGAGGTCCCTTCAAATTTTGTGGTCCTATGATTCACTTAAGCTAATTTCTACGGAATTACCTTACTACCCCTCCAGGAATATTTATATTTCAGTATGAAAAATAAAGCCTTGGAAACTCAAAGGAATGCATTTCTGATTGTAAAACTTAACAAACAGGAGAATAAATGTCTTCAGATCACCCTAAGCAGTAGGCAAGTATTTGTTTACCCTACATGAGAGGCTGTCACCAAATTATTCCCTCTTTACTTCTGGAGTTCACATCTTACTAGACCCTTTGCTAAACAGATTAGATCATACTCTGAAGACTTTGGGAGTAAAACCCACTGATGAATAATAAGATAGAGATAGATTTGTCCTCTAAACCCTTCATTTACAGTAAATTTTAGTAGGAGTAATAATAGCTAATATTTACATAGCTCTTTAAGACTTACAAAGTGCTTCTCATGTATCATTTCATTTGATATTCTCAATACTCTGTGAGAAAGCATTTAGTTATTATCATTCCTATTTTGCTGATGAGGAAACTGAGGACAAGAGTGTTGATTTCACTAGTACTTGAGGCAAAATTGGAAATCAAGGTCTTTCTGACTCTGTTTGACACTATGCCAAGCAGTATATCCATAGTAATATAAGACAATGTGTGTGCTTTGCCAACCTTAAGTACTATATAAGTGCCGGGCACCATTGTTATTATTCAATCATTTCTGTCATGTCTCAATTTTCATGATCCCTTTGATGTTTTCTTGGCAAAGATACTGGAGTGATATGCTATTTCCCTCTCCAGCTTATTTTAAAGATGAGCAACTGAGGTAAACAAGATTTAGGGACTTACCCAAGGTCACACAGCTAGTAAGTGTCTGAGATTGGATTTCAGCTCACGAAGGTGAGTCTTCTTGGTTCCAAGCCTAGAGTTCTATCCTTTGTGCCACCTCGCTGCCCTCTATGCCATGTATATGCATACGTATGTATATATATGTGTGTGTGTGTGTGTGTGTGTGTGTGTGTGTGCACACATACACATATATTCCCTGTCAATTGCAGTTCCCTGTCAATTAGTAAATAAACATGTTCGAGGCAATATGCTATACTCTGGGAATACAAAGAAAGTAAAAAGACAGTTCTATCTTCAAGGAGTTCACCATTTAATGGAGGGGACAACTTACAAAGAATTGTGTACAAACAAGATAAAGGCAGGAGAGAATCAACAGAAGGAAGGCACTAGAATTATGTGCACTACATTATTGTATATAAATGAAATCTTATATATTAATTAAGCTTATCTTAAGTATGTGTTTTTCTGCCTCTCTGTCTTTCTCTCTGTGAGTCTATCTGTTTGTCTCTTTCTAATTCTTTTTGTTTTGGTTCAGATCTGTGATTTTATTGGTGTGGAAACTCCCAGAATACAGAAGAGTCTTATACTGATGTAGCCTAGAAACTAATCTGTAGTTTATCATCTCAGGAAGGTGCTGTGCCATAGCCCTGATAGGTTCAATAACTTGTCCAAGGTTTTAGTGGGAAAATAAAAAGATGAAGACAGGCAGGGTCCAGGTAACATATTTTAAAATTAAAGGATCTGGAAGTCTGTCTGTATGGGGGGAAGGCTGAAATCAGTCATGAGTTCTGATAACATTTGTGTAATATGACTGTAAAAGTATATAGGAGAATTAAGGGAAAGATGAATAGATTGTGAATACACATCTAGAGCTATATATTTCACTTTTTGGTTATTTTTACATTCCTGAATACCATCCAAGATCTCATTGAGATAAAATCCATCTGCAATGTCATATAAGCAGGGCTCCAGACTGTGAGAAATGAGATAAGTCTTTGAAGCCAACCATGAACTAAACCCACCTCCCTTTTCACTCCCTCAACCAATTGTAATTCCCAAAGATTCCAAACAAGAGATTAGTGAGGTCAAAATGGCACCTTACCTCACCACCAAATAAAATGTTAGAAAGTCCATTGTGTAGCCTGAGAAGTAACGTTCAGGAACAACCCTCCAGAAGAGAGTATACAATTACAGAAATAGACAACTCAGTTTGCATTGCTTAAAGATCATAGGTACTAGACATTGTTATGTCTGAGTTGTCAAGATAGGACATGCCTGGATAGACTGTTCTCCTCATGGAGAGAGGAAGGAGGCAACACCTATCAGGGGCCATCAATCAGTGCCATTATTGTGCCTTTAATTCATCTCAGCATCCAGTGTACTACACAAAATTTCTGAATAAAATTTATCAGACTATTTGAATTTTGCTTAAGGTCAGTATTCTTTTATCTTCCCTGCTATTGATTTACCACATAACATTCCAAATACCAAAAAACAGGAGTAAGAGAACAATCTCCTCTCAGACTCCAGGTTACTCATTTCTAAGTGTTCCTTTGGGTATTGTAATGCTGCCCCAAGGGTGCTAGAGCAGCTTCCACAAACTCTCAGTCCCAACCAAATTGATCTATGACTTCTAGGTCAAGGTCAGGGCTTTGTGGTCATAGGTAAATTTATGCTGAGTTATGTGTCAAAGCAGTATAGAACATTTTCATCCTCTGTTTCTCCCTGGTAAATTTAAGTCCATGATCAGAGGGTTTTGAAAACTGGGACCACCCTAATTAATTCAAGATACCCCTGATCACTTTATCCAGTCCCAGTTCTAATCTCCAATTTTTCTACAATGTCCTTCTTTCAATATACTCCCTTATTGGAATCCAATTTAAAATTATTTATGTTTTTCATTTTTGTGTTACCTTTATTTTTAATATAACCCTTCCCTCTCTTTTACCCATCCCTTATAACAAAGAATAAGAATGAAAGAGGGGAAAGCATTTCTACAAAACTAAACAACTGAGTCTAATGGTATGCAATGTTCCGTGTTTATAATTTCCCACCTCTGCAAAGAAGGGCAGGATGCACATTTTCTCAACTGTTCTCTTGAGCCAAGCTTGCTCATTATACTTACACAGTTTTCAATTTCCACTCTGCTTAAAGAAATCTTTTTTAAGTCCTTGACATTCAGTTTAAATTTCATGTAACCTTCATATATAATTCAAAACAAACAAACCAAAATAAGTCTATGTTCATTTAAACGCCATTCTATTCTTAATTGGTGAAAAGTGCTTGTGAGATTAATGTTTAAAATAAATCTATTTCCATCAAAACATATTCTAAAACTGTTATAGTGATAGATAAAGTTATCTCTCTCAATATGGTAGCAAAAGCATGACTTTTATGCCTTATATGGTTCTATAGCCGATTAGATATACATGTTATAAACAGTCCTAATAGACTAAAACAGATTCTATTTTTAAAAGCTCAGCTTAAATCAGCCAATTGCAGCTATGTAGTACATACACTTTGGAAGGATAAACATGAAGAACTGAAATTTAATTAAACTTTTTATTGCACATTTTCTTTCAAAACTTGGCTATAATAGGAAATCTGTATTAGGAGACAGTACAATGAAACACCATGTGAGGAAAGGCCATTTGAAAGAATGATTTTCATGTTCATTAACAATAGCTACAAAGTAGATAGCTAGGTTCTATTAAGACATGAAATTACAAGCTGTTTCAACTGTTCCTTGAAAGATTTGACATAATTTATTAGGCTGCCATAAAGGCTATAAAGTCAAAAGAGAAGGATTCTAATCCTGATTCTGACACAAACTCTGTGCCACATGCAGCCAGCTTTTTCATTTCCTTCATGTATGTTTTCCCTAGGAAAACTGGACTGGGATGATAGTGCAACTTCACAGGACCATTTGTAGAAGTGGTGCTGAAACAGTGGGTATCAGTTCAATTTGGTTTTAAAATCTATGAATTCTCTTTAAGCCCTTTATCTGTCATACAGGTAGCTTCGCCCAGGTAAATTGTGATAGTGTGGGTTTTGAAAGGACAGATCAAATGGTTGAGGGCCCTCTAGACATTGCTGGCTGAGTTTGAGATCATTTATCATACAGTTTAGTCAATATTGCTTTTTTGATTCAAATAGAGCTTTTATTATAAATAGCATAAATTATTTAGCCATACACTATGACAAATGCATCAACTAAGGATACAATCTTGAACAGAATGAAATGAAATGTAACCACCTACTCATGAGTTAAGTTCCTTCTCTCGCTAGACTTTAGCTATTATAAATTCTTGCTTAAATCTATTTTCCCTACTAGGACAAATTAGGAATTTATCTTGATTCCATTCTTAGAGTCAATTAATTCACAAACATTTGCTAAGCACTTATTATTCTCCAGGTGCTGTGCTAAGGATTGAGGAAGCAAAAAGAGACAAGACACTCCCTACCTTCAAGGAGTTTATAATCTAATGGGGGGAAGGAACAACATGAAAACAGATATATACAAACAAGCTATATACAGGACACATAGGAAATAATTAACAGTGGGAACGAAGTAGAATTAAGATGGGTTGGAAAAAGTTTCCTGTAAAAGATAGAATTTTAATTGGGACTTAAAGAATCCAGGTATGACCACATATGAGATAGAGAGGATCATGGGAAGTAAAAGGAATAATTTTGATTACATTAAATTAAAAAGGTTTTGCATAAACAAAATCAATGTAACCAAGCTTAGAAGAAAAGCAAGAAACTAAGAGGGAAATTTTTCAGCAAGTTTCTCTGATAAAGCCCTCATTTCTCAAATATGTAGAGAACTAAGTCAAATTTATAAAAATATTATTAATTCCCCAAATGAAAAATGGTCAATGAATATAAACAGGCATTTTTCAGATGAAAAAATCATAGCCATCTATAGTTATATGAAAAAAAATGGTCAAAATCACTCTGATTAGAGACATACAAATTAAGAGAACTCTGAGGTACCACCTCACACTTATTGGATTAGTTAAAAAACCAGAAAAGGAAAATTATAAATATCTGTAGGGATGTGGGAAAATTGGAATACTAATACACTATTGGTGGAGTTGTGAACTGATCCAACCATTCTGGAGAATAATTTGGAACTATACCTAAAGGACTACAATACTGTCTCTATCCTTTGGCCCAGCAATACCACTAGTAGATCTATATCCCAAAGAGATTAAAGAAAATGAAAAGGACCTATACATACAAAAATAATTAAAGTCTTTTTTTTTCCTGTGGCAGCAAAAAATTGGAAATTGAGGGGATGCCCAACAATTGGGGAATGGATGAACAAGTTGTTGTATATTATTATAATGGAACACCATTATGCTATAAGAAATTACAAGTAGGATGCTTTCACAAAAACCTGGGAAGACTTATATGAACTGATGCAAAGTGAACAGAACAAGAAAAACATTGTAAGCAGTAACAGCAATATTGTATGATGATCAGCTCTAAGTCACTGAGCTATTCTGATCAATACAATGATCCAGGACAATTCTGAGTTTGTGGAGAATGAGGATTGAGAAAAGTTCATTGGATGTGGCAACAGAATTGCTAAATATAATGAATTGATTTGGTAACTTTGGGAAGAACAGTTTTAGAAGAATGATGAGATTAGAAGCTGGATTATACGTGTTAAGTAGATAGTGAGAGGAGATAAAATGGAGGCATCTACCATAGATGACTTTTTCAAGGGGTTTATCTACAAAAGGCAGAAGAGATTTGATATGACAATGCATCAAAATTAAGGGGATTTTCAAGATGGGTGTGGGAAGGTATGGGTATATTTGTGGGCAGTATGGAATGAGCCAGCAGACAGGGAGAGATTGAGAATAAGTGAAGAAGTATAGATAAAAAAAGGAGTAATCTGTTGGAGGAGATAGGATGAAAGAGATTGCTTCAGCAGGCAGAGGGGTCAGCCTTGATAAGTAATGCCACCTTATCAAATGAGACAGCAGTGAAAGAAGAAATAATGGCACCAGGCATATGATGTGGGGAAGAAGGGAGAAGAGAGGGCTCATAGCGAATGACCTCAATTTTTTTTGTAAAATAATAGGCAAGCTTCTCAGATGAGAGTGGGGGGAGCCTTGAGGAAGGCTGAAAAGATTTGGAAGAGATGTTGTGGAAAGGTGGATTGTGAATCAATGAGGCAGGTATGGGAGGATTGTTTAGCAGCAATGACAGACCAGTTGAGGTTGCATAACATAAATTTGTAGTGGACCCAGTCACTTGTTCAAAAGCATGCACATAAGAGTGAAGGAGGTGAATGGTGGGGGTGATCTAAGGCTAAGGCTTGTCAGAGAATAATAGGAAAAATGATAAGTAGGTTAGGGATTCAAGAGAAGAAAAAAATGTAGAATTGAATTGGTTTACCAAGACTTCAAAATGGGGAAAACAGGAGGTAGCTAGTATAAGGGAGATGGCCTCAGAGAAAATGGAGGGGGACAAGGGACTGGAGTCACAATGAGGGCAAATACTAGGGTTTTGTAAAAGAAGGTAGAAGGAGAGGTGAAAAGCCAATAGATTATGGTTAGATAAGAGGATTTAAAATTCTGGAATGTGGGGGGCAGAGCCAAGATGGTGGCATAGCAGCAGCAACATATCACAGCTCTCACATAGCCACCTCAACATACCCATAAAA
>CM053580.1:52397878-52426501 GCA_028627135.1 Pseudochirops cupreus | reverse complement strand
GGAAAGTGGAGGAGTAGCTCATGGGAAGTGAGCAGATTAAGGAACTAAGTGGTTACAGTTTTTGAGGGAGAGTCAATATATATTTTGAAGTTCCCTAGTATGAGAGAAGGAGTTGGGGAGGAGAGAAAAATTATGAGCCATGTACTGAACTCATTGATGAAGGAAGGAAAGGGAGTGATCTGGAGATCAGTAGAAAATAGCTACCAGGATTTTGATTGGTTGATAGCTATGAATAGCATTAACCTCAAAAGAGGAGAATGTATGGAGTTATAGAATTAGGGGGAGAACTCAGAAGCTACAATGAGGAGCAAGAAGTGTCCCAAATCCACTACCTCAACCAGTACTGAAATGAAGGGTGCCATTTATCTTCCCCCAAAAAGATGGGAGATTATGCTGGAGGCAGTTCCTTTTCATTTTTTCTCCACTTCTTTTGAGATCAGTAGAGAAGACACTGAAAGTGATGAAAATCACACCTGCTGATGTAAGGCTGAAATTCCCAATACCAGTAGTACTCATTTTCCTAACTGGCCTCCACATGGGTATATTGATTTTGCACAGAACTGCTAAAAACATTATCCTTTAATTGACCAGGTAGTTAGGAATTTATAACAAGGTCCAGCTCTTTGTCAGATATTTTAATTCTTTAAGTGACTTTTCCTTTTTTTTCTCCATTGAGTAAAGAACTGAACCTAGAATTCATTTGTATAGGGAATTTCCAGGGGAAGCTCCTTTTACCAATTCAGGTCATAACTTCTTTTCAATTTATAGTATTAGAGTGTTGTCTAGGATACCAAGTGATTTGCCCAGGGTCATATGGACAGTATGTCAGAGGTAGGACCAGTTCTTTCTGGCTTCTGGGTCTAAACATTGTTATATTTGCTTTTACCAAAATAGACTATAAATAGTATTTATCAAATGTATACAATGATTTACTCACCACATGAATGCAAATGAAAATGATTTTACCTTTAAAAACTAAATTAAAATTCTAAAAAAAATTATCAAAGTACTGAGAGGTAGCATGAAACTGTCTATCCCTTGAGGGCCATGGGACTTTCCCATCTACCCTGTGGCTAGACCTCTTCTACATGTGCTATTTTCCCCCAATCAGACTGCAAGCTCCTTAAAATTAAGCACTGTATCTCTAGAGCTTAGCACAGTATCTGGAACATATTAGGTCCTCAAAAAATGCTAGTTGACTAAATGACATGTCAAACAAGAAAACAAAAATCAATCAAGTTTATTTGATTCTATTTCTCTCCCTCTATCTCTTCTTCCTACTACAAATATTTCAAGAGGCAGTTAGGTGGCACAATGAATAGAGCACTGGCCCTGGAGTCAGGAGGACCTGAGCTCAAATCGGCCCCAGAGGCTTGACACACTAGCTGTGGGACTTTCAGCAAGTCACTTAACCCCAATCGCCCTCCAAAAAAAAAAAGCAAAAAAAATTTTTTTTTTAATAAAAATATTTCAAAGACCTAGTCTACATATCTGCTGGCTTCAGTTACAAATCACCCACTCTGTTCCTAAAGTCTCTCTTTTTTTTTTCTTTCGCTCTACCACCATTCTGATAAAGCTGCCTTCTCTAAGGCTTTCAATGAGCCCTGTGTGTGTGTGTGTGTGTGTGTGTGTGTGTGTGTGTGTGTGTGTACCTACTCATGTGCACTGAATCCAATAGCTTTTTCTCAGTATTCATTCCCTTTGACCTCTTTTATGGAGATATGGTATAATATTTGAAGTTTATAATGATATGCCTGAAACACAAGATGCTGAAGTAGCTTTTGAATCATCAAAAAAAAAGATTAAATTATGTTCAGTATGGTTTTAGTGCTATTATATATTTAACCCTTGTGTCAGGGATGCCTACAGCATCTGATTTGGGAGTTAGAGTTCACTAAGAATTTTTGAAGGAATATTTAATATAAAATACCTTTCATTTGTGGATTTTTAAGTTCATTATATTAACCTATAAAGTATCGCACACACAATTAAATTTTCATTAAAAAAAATCTTGAAAGTGTGACTCCATAACCCTGACCAATTATTAAAAATAAAGGGCATAAGAATACACCAATATTGTTAGTTTTTTGTGCATTTTTATGTCTGATTGTCATAAAAACTTTGGGATCTAGTCCTTAAGAAGGGGAAGAACATGGGCTATGATTCAAACCCTTGACTTGAAGTAGGTAGGGCTAGCAGTGGAAAAATAAAGAAAGCTACCTACCATCCATTCTTTTTAATAACAACTGATGGCATTTATATAATGTCTTAAGACTGACCAAAAGCTTTGCACGCATTATCTCCTTTGAGCCTCACAACAACTCTATGGACATGGTTCTTCAGTTATTATCTCTTTTATAGAGGAGAGGAATGAGGCTCTGAGGGTCACATGACCAAACCCACAGTCACAAAGCTCATTAATGACAGAGCTCAAAGGTTAATCCATCTCTTATGACACCCAATACAACTCATTGTCCACTGTACCATACTGCCTTGCCAAAGACTTTATCCACTTATCCCTGCTAATTCAGGGGGATCTAGGGGGCCCAGGGTGAGGAAGAGACTGAAGTTTGGTCTGGCAGAAGAGTCCCATCTAGTGGCAGCTTGGGGTCCCAGGCTCCAAGAGAGAAAAGATTGAAGGCAGGCCCCATAATGGCAGGGCCACGAGGCTGTTATCAGGTCAGATTTTAGTAAAAGAGGAAATTTCACCATGATGGATGGAGGCAAGAGTGAGAAGTCTGGCTATTAGAATCCAATTTAGGTGGCTCAGCCAGAACTAGAGAGGGCAGGTTAAAGAAAAAACGATAAAATCAAATTCTAAGGGCCACAGCATAGTCTTCCACAGAACAAAAGTGAACTAAAGCAGAATCTCAAAGGGAAAGATACCAGAAGTCAGTTTGGGAAGAGGCTTCCTCTTCTAGGAGTCAAGGAGTTCTCTAGGTCATAATGACTCAATGGTCTAGGGTGAGGGAACCTGTAAAAATGATTAAGTTGGGCAGCTGTCATGAGGAAATACTTGTCCTAGGCTCTAGACTCCAATAATTACACCAAAGACTCGAGATGTACATCTTGGAAGGCTGAGACAACATGGTCTCATCTACTCAATCCATAGGAGGAGAGCTAGAACTAAGTTAAAAGGAAGGCCAAGATTTGGCAGAAGAATATCAGGTAAAGGGAAGAGAACTAAGAAGAATAAGTCATTTTCTTTGTCACAAATAGTTTTTTCATCTGGAATCATTCTTCTATTCTCCTATCCTCCTCCTACTCATGCCTCACTGATTTCCCCTTGGTTCTTTGTAGGAAATCTCCTTTCAAAAATACCAAAAATTTGCTTTGTCACATTTTTAGGGAGCAGAGAAAAAATACAGAAAGGAGGGATGACAAAGATGGGTCCTTTCCCACTACCAGCTGAGAATGGGGACCCTAGGAAACAGGGGGAATGTGGTGACAGCCAGAGTCCAGTAGACAACACTAGCAAGGCAGAGCCCAGACTACCTGATCCCAAGGAGCAGCATGATGAGATGGGATCCTAGGAAGACTTGGATGCCTCCCCACTTTCCAGGTGCAAGGCATAGGAAATGATGAGTGACTAAAACAAAACAGTGACTAGACAAGTCAAAGATGAATGTTTAAGGGCATTTCCCTTCTTCTAATCTTAACTTAGAAGTTAAAAATTATTTGTGCTTTAATTCTATTGTCTTGCTTCCATATAAAGTGACTTGAGGATGGTAAAAGATTGAACTCCTTCCCCTTCTCTGGGATAACTAATTTACTGCATTTTGCTAGCATCACAATGCACTTAGTAAAGAACCTCTCACCCCCCAAAAAAGTGAATGTAAAAGAGAGAATGAAAGCTTCATGAATAAAATACTATTAAGAACCAGGTCCTATATGATAGCTAAATAAAGTCCAAAATTTAAACAGAAAGACTTTAGAAAATAACAGAGACTTATATTTTAAACCAGAGAGGATCCTAGAGAAGAATGAGTTGTGTATTATGACAATGCAAGAAATTCTGTGATGAGAGATCACTGACCAAAGGAAATGAAAAAAAAAACCAACGTTGAAATGCCTGAGAATAATATCCTAAAAAGTTCCAATGTACTTAGTGTTAGTTTCAAAAGTATAAGAGATTATTGCAGTTGTGTGCAGCCATTTTGACACTCTCGATTGAAGAACAGCATTATTCGATCTGAGTTCATTCTCTGTCTCTATGAACCGAAGGAAGGCCTTGCATGAAGGGAGGCTGAGGAAGAAGGGAGACACCTGCTTAGTTTTGCCAGCTGAGTCTATCCTGAAGATGATGGGGGGTGGCAGATGTTGTAGCCAGAACGCCCTCATATTTCATGGAGATGCGGCTCTGGAGGAATTGTCAAAATCTAGCATAAATATGATAAAGGCAAACAAAAAGACCCTCTGAGGACCCTTATTGTGAATAACCAAGAATGTGGTGCTTTTAATTGCTCCTTCCTTCTAAGGCAAAAAATAAATAACACCAATCTCTGTTAAAGATTTAACTTCTAATAGTGATGGAACATTTACATGTATGCGAAAGAGGTTCCCATATCCGAGGTTCTGATGTTCAGGGAGCTCAGTAATTGTGGTTGCTGGTGGGAAGTGGGACAAAGGGCTGACCCAGGGGTGGGTAACCTGTGACCTCGAGGCCACATGTGGCCCTTTGGGTCCTCAAGTGTGGCCCTTTGACTGAATACAAACTTCACAGAACTGGAGTTTATAACACACACACACACACACACACACACACACACACACACACACACACACACAAAACCTTAAATGGCCCATAAGTCTAAAGAGTCTACAATTTTGTTCCTGAAAAAGAGAATGTATAATAGCCGACGCTTAGTAGATAGTGGAGGGGGAAGGGAGACTCCCAGGAAAGATGGAGCAGCAAAACAGCTCATTTGAAATATCCACAAGTAAAAAGTACAACAGAGAACAGACAGGATCTTAGCTCAGCTGGGAAGATAAATTTCCTGGTTTTTTCACCAAAGGGAATTAGAAGCTCTGTAGCATCAGAGGCATGATGTTGCCCAAGCCTTACAAATGCTCTACACCTGAATTGTACCATGTGTGTTCCTTTGTCATTCATGTTCCTTATGTCCCTCCCCTACTGATGCTGTGTTGACTTGTGAGAGAGTGCATTCCAATGAGTATGGGGTGAATCTTTTTAGGTTGTTTTGCTATTGGCTTAAATGTCTTTTGCTTTTAACTAATGTGTTATCTCTGGTTTTCTGCTAAAAGAAACACCTCAGTGGGGGCTTGTGATGTATGGTTTTTATTAGATGTTGACTCACACTCACAAAATTCCTCAAATCTTGGATAGCATTCAGATAATGGTCACATATGATATATAGGGATGGCCAAGGTTCCATAGATAGATATATCTCATGAGACATAACATTTCTATGTTTGTTGCTGCCACAAGTTTTTCTGCATCACAGATATCTTCTGACTCCAAAATTTTTTATATTGTGGTGAAAAAGAAGACCCTAGTTTGTTTGTTTGTTTATTGGGAGGGGCGGGGAATCTAAATTATAGTCCTAGACTTACAACTCTAAGCAGAGAAGTTCATTTAACCTTCTATGAGCATCAGTTTCTTCATCTGGAAAATGGATACAATATAATTTTCTCTGCATAACAATCAGGCTTGCTGCAGGGCTCAAAGGAGATAGAATATATGAAGTATTTTCTATCTCTGTACATTGTAAAGTGATGTCTAAATATAAAATATCATTATCATCCTTATTAGGGTTAAATTGTGAATATAGACAGAGGCACTGAAGCATTGTTTTTCCATTACTAAGTCTGAATCTAAAAGAATGAAAATCTCCAGCTCTCTGTGAAGCTCAGAATCTATAGATCTGCCTGTTAATACCTGAACTCACCATTTCCCCCTCCTCTTTAGCATGCCTACCTTCTCACAGGATGGATCTTACTTGGAGGAAAATAATTTTACTGAGATGCAATTTAAAGGACATCAGGAAGCCCCCAGTAATCCTTCAAGTATCTTTGATGAAATTCTTCCTGGAGTAGGAACCCAAAACTTTTTTTTTTTTATCATAGTCTCTTTTGGTTGTCTGAGGAAAACTACGGTTGGGTCTTTCTCAGAATATATTTAAAAGCATAAAATAAAATACATGAGATTACAAAAGAAACCAGTCTTATTGAAACATGGTTAACAAATACATTTCTATTTTTTGGAGGGGAGAAGGCAGGGAAATTGGGGTAAAGTGACTTGTCCAAGGTCATATAACTAGTAAGTATTAACTGTCTGAGGTCAGATTTGAACTCAGGTCCTCCTGACTCCAGGGATATTGCTCTATTCACTGTGCCACCTAGCTACCCCCAAACTTGTTTCTTAAAAACAAGTTCATGAACGTCAGGTTAAGAACCCCTACTTTAGAGAGGCATTTTTTTTGAGGGGAGATTGAGATTGACTAGAAGTACAGTGGCCATTCATGGCCTGATACAAATACTGATCAGTATAAAAGCTTTAATTCGCTCTGTTTTTTTCCCCCCACAATTAGCCTGGCTTGCCTTTTCCTAGGCATCCTCATGGTCTTCCTTTCCTACATTTGTGGCAGACATTGTGTGGACACATGATCAGCTTAGCCCTATAGCAGCTCTGATTTTCTGAACTTAATTAATATGCTAGTTTCAGCCTCTCCCAGTAGCAGGAGTTATAGTAATCTGCCTTGATGCCCTGCCCAGAGAGTCCTTAATTTGGGGAAATAAGCTTAGTTTTTAGAAGATAAATGCCCCTGCAAGAGTTAACATATTAAGACAGCCTCTGGTCATCTATTTCTTAACTGGAACTAGTTTATTCAGACTGCTGTCCTCTTAATAACTGGTGGTACCCAGCCACCATAGGGAATCACCAGGGTTTCAATAGGGTAGTGAGATATCTTAGTGCCTGGGGAGGAGATCGAGTAGTATAGACTGGGGTGGAGCACTTGAGATATGTGGATGCTCAGTGAGGAAATCTGGACAACTGATAGTTAGCATAAGAACAATGGGTGCATGGAAGGCATAGAAGAAGCTGTACTAGAACGGGGAGAAGAAGCATAGAAAGGGAGCCAAGTAATGCCTAGAGACAAACTCTGTCCACTTGAGAATTTGGTTAGAACCAGGCCAGTACCATTGTCCCTCTTCCTATTTCACTGTCCTGATCTTGTCTCTATTGTCCTTATTTATGACTGTGAGTTTTAAAAATAATTGCCAAATTTTAAGCCAATCATTGTCTACAAGTTGTTTGTGCAACCTAAAATTATGGTACCTTTGAGTCTTCAGAATAAAGCACAGCATAAATTATGTAACAAAAGAATAAAGGAGCTCTTTCAGACAAGAGTCTGAAAAGGACATTGCCAGTCTGTTGAAAAGACTAAAAGAATACATATATGAAAAGAAAGAATGATTTCATAGAAAAGCTCTCATTCTGAGATCATCTTAAGCAGCCTACACTGCATTTCGTAAACTCTTTGTCAGTGTTTATATTGGAGATTTGAAATTTCTTGTTGATTCTGTCCATGGTCCTGCAAACTCTGATGGCTAGGGTTGACTTTGGCAAAGGCATGCCCTTAGAGCAGGGTTGAGTGATTCTAAGAGACTGTTCTCAGAGGTGCAGCATCTGCTGGCCCTGGGCAAATCTTTCCAACATAGCTTCTTCACCAGACAGTGGATAGCCTAGACAGGGGAATATACCCATGATACCTCAGGCACACAGATGTCACAACTTCTATGATCCCATTTGGAAAGGATAGTCATAAGGAGAACACATAAATTACACATTAGGGATGTTCCCCTGGGGTTTGCACTGCTTGGCATTTGGTGCTCAGATATTCTCCTAACCCCCCATAAATCCTTTCCTTCTTCTTTCTTTTTCAGCATAAGCTCTCTGCAACCTGCAGAATAATATGGCCAGTTCTTGAAAGAATATACCAGCTTTAATTGTCTTGTCAGTCAATTGGAGTCATGGCAGCATCATTCAGTTCCCATTGAAAGGTAGAAGCAGAGCTGAGATCAGGGTGGGGTAACTAGAGCTTTGTCTCTAGGTGGGAAATTTATCTGAGGGAAAGTTGATTTGGAGAGCAATATTACTTTTACTCTAAGTAGGAAGGTAGAGGTAGAGTCTCCGTTTCCTCACCTACAAAATCGAGAGAGTAATGGCACCTACATCAAGGGGTTTTTGTGAGGATCAAAGGAAATAATACGTGAAAAGCACTTTGAAAACTTTAAATCATTATATATATATATATATATATATATATATATATACATATATATATACATACATACATACATACATACATATATTTTAGATGATGATAATGATGATGAGTATCTATACTCATCTATACTACCACCACCACCAAGGATCCCAGCTTCTACAACTTTAACACATAGATTTTGACTGTTCCAATAGCCAAAAAATTTATCCCCCTGTGGTCTACCTGGTGCTGATCCTCTGTCACCACAGTTGAACTCAAAGTTTTTTTGGCTTGGGAGGATCTATTGAGCTTGTGTTTTCCTTGGAGATCCAAGGTTTACTTCAACATCCTAAAGAGGTATCAAAGGAATACTTTGGTCAAGATTTTTTTGTGTGTTTTTATCCTATTGATTATGTTTGATTGCAGAATCATGGAATCTCAGACTTGGAAGGGACCTCAGAGGGTACCAAGTCCTAGTTGTGCTTGAACAAGACTTTCCTCTACAGTGTAACCCAATAAATGATCCCTTAATCTTTGCTTGACGACCTATGGTTATGTTATTTAGACTTTCCAAGAAAAATTAGTGCTCACTTGGGGAGGATGAGAATGGTTTTTTGATCAGTGTTTTCATGTTGATAAATATATGACAGTGAACTTGTTCACAGTTTATTATAAATAAAGTACTATTTTTTTTACTAACATAATATTTGCACATGCTACAAATGTATGTTAATAGAGTTAAGGTATAACAGTGGTTTAGCCATACTCTGTAGCATGCCTTTTCTATTGGATTCATTCAGTATTTAAAAGACTCAGGAGTAAATCAGCCTCTTACACAAATAGAATCACAAAAATACATCCAGGAGGTTGAGGAAGCAGCTAATTATAGAATTTGACCCAATTCTTCCCGCATGTGATAGCAAAAACAGTGGTTGGTACTCAAGGGCCAGCTTTGGGCCAAAGAACTTTGGAGCTAGCTGCACACATCTAATCTGAATATTAACCTGATGGAGGTGGTTGAGCAAACCTGACTGTCCATAGCAGTGACTCCCAGATGTCCTCAGGCACCAAATGGTGGCACAGTAGATAGAAGGGGCCCAAGAGAAAAGGGGATAAATACTTATGTAACACTTTCTATGTACCAGGTACTGGGGTGAGGACTTTATAAATATCAAGTCATTTGATCCTCGCAACAACCCTATGAAGAAGGTGCTGCTATTAGCCCCATCTTACAGTTGAGGAAACTGAGACAAATAGAGGTTAAGTGACTTTCCCGTGGTCACACAGCTAGTATCTGTGGTTGGATTTGAACTCAAGTTTTCTTGACTCCAGGTCCAGTACACTATCAATTGCTACATCTAGCTTCCTCCCAACTGCTAGACCTTGAGTTAGGAAGAACTGATTTCAAACCGAGCTTCAGACACTTACCAGCTATCTGACCTTGAACAGGTCACTAAACCTCTACCTTAGTTTCTTCATCTAGAATATGGGATGGTAATGTCATCTACCTCTCAGGGTTATTATGAGGATTTGATGAGATAATATTTATAAAGTGCTATGTAAAGTTTGGCTATTATTATCAGTTATTGTTAGCCGCTCTGGGATTATTGGGAAGAAAGGCAGAACCTTGGAAGACACATCATTGAGGTGCCATTTGTTAGCATTTGCTTTTATTAAAGATGTCAGCTTCCTTAACCCAAGAAGCATCACAGAGCTCCCCAGGCCAGGGAATCAGTAACCTACTGCAGATAGACTAAGCCTTCCGTGAAGGAGATTTTTAAATACTAAGACCAATTTGAGGAGGCTTTCTTAAATTAATCTTCACATCTCACAAAGGATAAAAAGGGACCTGTTAAAACTAAGCCTAAGACACTTGATGACAAACTAATCTACCATACAGTACTGGGTCTCAACTTAAATTCTCCTAGCTTTGAACCTCATCTGATCACACTTTTGCCAAACTTCCAGAATCAATCTGTTCCCTTGTGCCAATCTTCTCTTAAGTTCTCACTAAGTTGAAAAGTTTTCCTATCCATGAAGTCTGGCTTGCTAAATCCTTCAACTGTCAATAGTTGCAGAATTTTAAGATGAATAGGACCAATTTGTGCTCTTTATTACCTATATATTCTCTTTCTATTCATTATCTAATGTCGTTTTAGGAGACTTTGGCGCCATGATTGACAATAATTCTGTTTAAGCTTCACTGGGAGGAAATCTGGACTGGGAAGATTATTTCTGAACAGGCTATTTCTTCAGTTTTAGTCACCTGAAACAAAGAGAAAAATACCTTATCAAAGTAATATTCCATTACTAATTAATACTGCTAAAGAATAGTACACAAGCACAATTGCTCATGTGATAAGGCCAGGGGAAGAGTTATTGACATCTCTAGTTAAGTAATCAGCTTTTTTGGATTATTTAATTAGCAATATTTTACTTACATCCCTCAGACTTGCATCTGAATTTGGGTTGAAAGCAATTGTGTCTTGTTTAAATGTATTACAACTCTCAATATTGCTGAACCTGAATCTCATTATAAACATCAGTCAATAAAGGCCTACTATGTTTCATGCACTGTGCTAGGAACTGGGGATACGAAGATAAGAAGAGTGCCTGCCCTCAAGAGGCTTACAATATACTGGTGGAGATTACACACACACATACATACACACACACACACACACACACACACACACACACACATACACAGGGATACTACAGGAGACTAGATAGATGTAAATAAAAAGTGATAAAGGTATATAGATATTTTTTCATAGAGATACAGGTATAGAAAACACAAAACCGGGATGAATTTATGGGAGTAAAGGTTAAAGCAGTGCAAGGATCTAATTTTGTGAGAAATCTGCTGAAGTCTAAAGAATTTGTAGTATTTACTCACAGTCTTCCAGGAGACATTTCCATTATATTTCTATAGAGCCATGATCTCCTCTCTTTAAGTGTTTCTTCACTAATGTATAATGTAACCCACCTATAACTTCTCTACTAGGAGTTTCTTTTTCATGTCTTCCTATACACCCTTTGGAGGGAAGCTCTTCAACATGCTGGAAGTCTACCCAGGTTGTTTGACTACTTCATGGATATCAGTGAGACAATCCAGAGTGGTGGATAGAGTACTGAATGTAGTTGAGACCCAGTAAACCTGGGTCAAATTCTACCTCAGATACTACCTATGTGACCTTGGGCAAGTAACTTAACTTCCATTGACCTCAGTTTTCTCATCTGTAAAATGACAGGTTGAACTAGGCAGTGCCTGTGATCTCCCCTAGCTGTAAATCCGAGGTCCTATGAGTCATCTGCAAAATATAGATAGGGCAACTAAGTGGTGCAGTGGATAGAGCACTGGACCTGAATTCAAGAAGACTTATCTTCATGAGTTCAAATCTGGTCTCAGATACTCACCAGCTGTGTGTCCCTGGGCAAGTCACTTAACTTTGTTTCCCTCAATTTCCTCATCTGAAAAATGAGCTTGAGAAGGAAGTGGCAAACCACTCCAATGTCTTTGCCAAGAAAACCCCAAATGGAGTCACAAAGAATTGGACACAACTGAACAATAACAAAAAAACCAAACAAACCAGCAACAAAAAAATGTAGATAATAGAAGCTATAGAAGCAATGTGCCACTTACCTCCCAGGGTCGTTTTGAGGATCAAATGAGATTGTGTATGCGAAGCACATTGCTGTATAAACATCAGCTATCTGTTATCCTATATTCTTGCTATATCTCTTTTGGGACACAAACATGCCCTTGAAAATGCTTTTTAAAATCCATTTCTTACATAAAAAATATAACTGATTGTGTGCTCTAGCATACCTACACCTATTATGGGCCCTACAATTTTAATTATTTTCAGATCACTGGGAAAATACAGATAGTTTATCCTTATGACAAATTAGGATCATTACAAATTGTCATAATTTTTCTTATGTTACCTAGCACACTCTCCTATTTCAGTCTGGATTCTGTTCATTGTCTATGTGCAATGAGTGCCCATCCAAGATACATAATACATGTACACAAACACATTAATAGACTAGGTGAAATATTCATATACCTGGGACATATAAGTTTTTCATCCACTTTATTTTCTGATGTGGATGGTTATACTGATCTCTTTTGAAAGAAAATATATGTCACTGAAGAAATGCTCTAGTATTGAGGGGGGGGGGCTTGATGCAATCAGTACAATATTACTTTTGAACAGGAATAGCTAAATCTCATTGTTAATTAGGAATCTCTTTTTTAATTTGGATTTTGTGTAGGATAGTCTCCATGATAATGACAAGCACCTTCTGTAAATGTGTATACCTACTTCTAACTATGTGTATTTCAATAGGTCATACAAAAGCTAAAGCCATCCTTTATGACCTTGCACATGGACCAACAGAGTAGTCATTTTTTCCACTTCTTATACAAAAAATTATGGATATGCTGAAAAATTATTTACCAAGTTATTAAGACAGCATCTCAAATAGAACCCAGCTAAAGTCTTTATTTTTTGCAAGTAATTTGTCCTCTCAGAAACTTCAGCTTAATAGTTCCCTGTGGGAGACTTTGGGTTCGACATCAGGGCAAATAACAGATATGAATCTAGGGACATTATTGCCTGTGGCATGGTTTCTGTAAGAGAAGTTTATAGAAGCATAAATCCTTCATGACTTGGCAAGTTATTTCACTCAGTTTTATAGTCCTAGTCCCTCACTCCCTGTATTTTGTAGATTCCATGGCTCTTAGCTGGGATCCAGTAAGTAAATCCATTGGGATTCCAGTAATTGATTACATCTCAATCCTTCTTTTTAACCATCTGAAATAAAAAAAAAAAGTTACTCTAGAAGATCTCTGGCTACCAAAATCATTGAGGTCACCTCCTGATTGGTGGGTTCTACTGCTTAGCAAATTATTTGCCCTTTATTAAATCCAAAAAGTACACTTCCTTATGTGATGAGATCAAGGTAGCTTCTGTCTTACTAAATGGAAATCTTCTATTACCTCAAACTTAAAGATGCATAAGTCTGCTGAATATATCTTCAAAATTCCATGTCAGCTTTCTTAAGAAATTATGGAACTGGTCTTCTCAGCCATTCCAAGTAGAATGCAAACTCCTTAAGAACAAGGACTATTTAAAAATTGTCTCTGGATCCCTACTACATTGGACATAGTAGGTATTTAGTAAATGCTTGTTTTATTAGATCTAATTTCATGGATAAAGAATGAGATTTTAGACATAATTCAACTCAACAAATATAGATTGAACAGGGCCATATGCAAAGACACCACTGGTCATCATCATACTTTGTTTTATCTCACCAAGAAAACAATTAAGAATATAAGATATTTTAAATTTTGGATCTATTTCTCACCAGTCATGAATTTCATAGATAGGAAATGGACAAAACTGCATCACCTCAGCATAAATCCCATATTGGGGAAAAAGAAGAATCATTTATCAAAAACTTTCTAAGCACTTTACAATTATTATTATCTCATTTGATCCTTACAACAACCCTGAGAAATAGGTGCTGTTATTATCCCTATTTCACAGATGAGGAAACTGAGGTAAATGGGGGTTAAGTAATTTGAACAGGGTCACACATCTAGTAAGGGTCCAAGGCCAGATTTGAACTCAGATCTTGACTCCAGGTTCAGTGCTCTATCTACCGTACCATCTTCCATATACTAGTATAGAATCCTTCCATATACTAGTATAGAATCCTTACAGTTTGGAGGAACATTTACTCCAATCCTTTCATACATAATGAAACTGAACTCCAGATAAGCTAAGTGATCTAGCAAAAGTTATAGAGGTAGCAAGTAGAAGACCTGGGTTTTGAACTGTGGTCTTCTGCTTTAAATATTCAGGGTTCTTTCTATTAAATCACACTACCCAGTCTGAATCCTAGCACTACTGACAGAATTGGAGCATCCAGGAATGGCACTTTGACAGATTAAATTCTGGTTTTAAGTGGTAGGAACTCCTTTCCCTAACTTCTACTTTCTTCTGTCTTTAAAAGAAATTGATACAGTTATTAGGATTTATTGCTTACCCAGTTTGAGCATCTTACCATTGGCCTGGAGCATGTACTTTCCCTAAGTCCCAACCTTACCTTCACCTTTTTTTGTTTTTTCTCTAGGAGCAATAATCAAATTAATATTGTTGTTGCTACAGGAAAAGGTATAAAAAGATCTTTTCCCACAATCCTTATTCCTATATCAATATTGTATTTCAAGGTCACCATTCCTCTCTGTGTTGTATAATTCTATTAGAATGTAAACTCCTTGAGGCCAGGGATTGTTTCATTCTTTGTATTTGTCTCTCTATCACCTCCTATCCTGTCTGGAACATGGTAGACTCTCAAAAAATGCTTGCAAAATGATTGATTGGTTGATTGATACATACCTTCTAGCCATAGCCTATAGGAATAGAAAGATCTTTCTCTATGCTAATAACATTTTTTAATAACTTCAAATTTGGGGGGTGGCTAGATGGCGCAGTGAATAGAGCTCCATCCCTGGAGTCGAGAGGACCTGAGTTCAAATCCACCCTCAGACACTTAACACAAACTAGCCATACGACCTTGAGCAACTCACTTAACCCCAATTGCCCAACCTTCCCCCCTCCAAAAAGCAAAAAAAAAAAAAAAGATTAAAAAAAACTTCAAATTTGAAATGGCTTTAAATTCCATTATCAACAGAAAATGCCAGTATCAACAGAAAAAAAACAGGTTACCAGCAATTGTGTTATGATTAAAATCCTAATATTGGGAAGGCATTCTCCTATCTTTAAATGAACAATACTAAATAATTCCATTCATCAGAGGAGTATATTTAGTTTCTTAGCTGAGGCAGGTTTTGCAGGCAACTTATCATAGTGGACCCATGAAGATGAAGATCTATTCAAAATCAGTCATGCTGAGATTTTTAAGATAAAGGCAGCCAATTGATAATGCCTCCTCTTTAAAATATTTCAGATTCAAAGAATTTTCAGTCCATATCTCATGATGCAGAATTCTGAGGTCTCAGTTGAGTACTTGCCTGAGTACTTGAGCATATGCGAAGCCAGCCAGACCCTCAGACACACCAACTCTGTTAAAATGTGAAATGGCCTTTCATCTAGGGAAGAGTACAATTAAGATTCTTGGATTTTCACAAAGAAATGACAGTTCTGCCTCCTATTCCTTTGGCATCTAATTCTCTTTAATCAGAAACACAGGAGGGCCATACTTTGGATACCCAAAATTCAGTCATAAAAAAACATAATATAGCATTTGCCAAAGACTTATGAAAGACAGAGAGACAGAGACAGAAAAACAGAGAGAGACAGAGACAAAGAGGAGGGAGAGAGGCAGAAAGAGAAAGACAGAGGCAGAGTGCCTATGAAACATATTCACTATTTAGTCCTCCAGGTTTCCCAAGAACCATTCCTAGATTCCCTTAGATCAGCAAAATGCTATACATACCTAGATAATGTTACCTATGTTCTCATAGAAATGTCTTCATCAAGTTATAATTTAAATATTATGTCCTTAGTTTTTTATAAAGGGTTGCTAAAAGGAAAATATATTTGGAGAATGTTCTTGCTTTTTGCAAAACCCTAGTTAAAATAGACACTACTTATTTTTTCCTAGAGACCCTTATATATATTGATCTACATACATAAAATCATACTTTACTCTCCCCCCTTTCCCCAGTCTTCATATTTAATCACCTTTTGTTCTTTTCTCTCTAAATTCTTTCCCAAGAAGAAAGAGGACACATTGGACTAGCATTTACCCTTCTCCAATTCTGCAGAATTTTTTTCCTGTTCTCTACAGTTTTTCAAATCTCACTCACAGTCTCAAAGTCTGTCCAGTTTCATGTTCATTGTTTACATGATAATTATCTATCTGTCTTGTCCTCTGTCATCCTCTTTTCCTTTTGCCTTCAACTTTTTCCAATATTAGGGTCTTTTCTAACAAGTCCTGTCTTCTCATTATGTGGCCAAAGTATTTAAGCCTCAGCTTCAGTATTTGACCTTCCAGTGAATAGCCTGAATTATTATTTTTTTAATTATTGACTGTTTGGACCTTTTTGGTGCTCAAGGTACTCTTAAAAATATTTTCTAGCACCACAATTCAAAAGCATCAGTTCTATGGTGCTCAGTTTTCTTTATAGTCCTAATGTCACAGCTATATATTGCTACTGGAAAAACTATAGCTTTGACTAAACAGACCTTTGTTAGTCAAGGTGATGTCTCTTCTTTTTAGTATTCTGTACAGATTTGCCCATAGCTTTCCTTCCATGAAGCAAATAGATTTTAATTTCCTGGCTATAGTCCCTCTCTGCAGTGATCTTTGAGCCCTAGGATATTAAATTTGACACTGCTTCCATTTCTTCTCTCTCTATTTGCCAGGAAATGATGGGACCAGTCACAATTTTTTTTTTATGATGAGCTTTAAGCCAGCTTTTATGCTCTCCTCTTTTCCCCTCATCATGACCCTTCTTAATTCCTCATCACTTTTTGCCATCAGAATGGTCTACTCTGCATGTCTGAGATTGTTGACATTTCTCCCAGAAACCTGAATTCCAACTTTTGATTCATCTAGGCTGGCATTTCATATGATATACTCTGAATTTAAATTGAATAAATAAGGTGACATTATACATCTTTGTGATGATCGTTTTCTAGTCATTAGTCAGTTGTTCCATATTCAATTCTAACTATTGTTTCTTAACCCCCATACAGGTTCCTCAGGAAACAAGTGAGATGATCTGGCATTCGTTTCTCTTGGAGGACACGTTTTGTTGCGCTCCACACTGACAAAGGTTTTAGTGAAGTCAATGAAACAGAAGTGGCTGTTGCTAGAACTCCTATGCTTTCTCCATAATCCAGCAAATGCTGGCAATTTGGTCCCTGGCTCCTTCGCCTCTTCAAAAACCAGACTGTTCCTCTGATAATTCCCAATTAGTGTATTGCTAAAGCCTAGTTTGCAGAAATTGAAGCATAAGTTTGCTGACATGTGAAATGAGTGCAGTTATTCAGTAATTTGAACATTTCTTGGTGTTACCCTTCTTTAGGATTGGGACACAAACTGATGTTTTTCAATCCAATAGCCACTGCTGTGTTTTCCAAATTTGCTGGCATATTGAGTACGGCACTTTAATAGTATCATCTTTTAGGATTTTAAATAGCTCAGCTGGGATTTCATCACCTCCACTAGTCTTATTGTTAGCAACGCTTCCTAAGACCCCCTTGACTTCCTTCTCTAGAATGTCTGGATCTAGATCAGTAACAATGCCATTATGGTTATCTGTGTTGTTAAAATCTTTCATGCATAGTTCTTTTGTGTATTCTTGTTATCTCTTCTTAATCTCCTCTCCTTCTGTTAAATCCCTACCATTTTTTGTCTTTTATCATGCCCATTTTTTGCATGAAACTTTCCTTCAGTATCTCAAATTTAAAAAAACATTTTGCCCGTTCTAATGTTTTCTTCCATTTCTTTGCATTGCTCAATTAAGAAAACCTTATCTCTCCATGCTTTTCTCTGCGTTCAATTGAGCATATCTTTTCCTTTCTCTTTTACCTTTCATATTCTTTTTTTACGCAGCCATTTGTAATGCTTCATCAGAGAGTCATTTTGCTTTCTTACTCTTCTTTTTCTTTGGAATGTCTTTTGTTGCTCTCCATTTCTTCAGGCACTCTATTGACCAGATCTAATCTATCCATCACCTCCACTTCATATTCATAAGGAATGTTATTTAAGTCATAGCTTTGTGGTCTGATTGTTTTACCTACTTTTTTCAATTTAAGTCTGAATTTTGTAATAAGAAGCTCAGGATTTGAGCCAAGGTCAACTCCAGGTCTTGTTTTAACTGAATGTATAGGGGTTTTCTACCTTTGGCTGCAGAGTATATAATCAATCTGATTTTTCTATTGACCATCTGGTGATGTCCATATGTAGAGTCACCTTTTGGGTTGTTGAAAAAGAGTTATGACCAGAGAATTATCTTGATGAAACTCTATTAGTCTCTGCCCTGATTCATTTTATACTGTATGACCAAATTTGCCTGTTATTCCAATTATCTCTGGATTTCCTACTTTAGAATTCCAATCCTTTATGGTCAATGTGACATCTTTTTTTGGTATTATTTCTAGAAGATGTAGATCATCATAAAAATGATCAACTTGGGCCTCTTTGGCATCAGGGGTTAAAACATAGGCTTTGTAGTACTGTGACATTGAATGTTTTGCCTTGGATTCAAACAGATATCATTTGGCTATTTTTGAGATTCTACCCCACTGCTTTTCTTACCCTTCTATTGACTCTGAAGGCTACTCCATTTTTTCTAAGACATTATTGCCCACAATAGTTTATATAGTGATCATCTGAATTGAATTCACCCACTCTCATCCATTTAAGTTCACTAATACTCAAGATGCTGATTTTTAATCTTTCCATCTCCTGTTTGACTCCATCAAGCTTACCTTGCTTCATAGGGCTTACATTCCAGGTTCCTATGAGATATTGATCTTTACAGCATCAGACTTTCCTTTTGTCACCAGACACAGCTGAGCTTCCTTTTGGTTTTGGCTCAGCCACTTTGTTAGTACTGGAGCTATTGGTAATTTGTCCTTTGCTCTTCCCCAGTAGCATATTGGATATTCTGAGGGACTCATCTTCCAATGTCATCTCTTTTATCATTTTAGTACTGTCCATGGAGTTTTCTTGGCAATGACACTGGAGCAGTTTGCCATTTCCTTCTCCAGAGGATCACCTTTTTTTAAGAACTTTCTACTATTACCTGCTTGTCTTGGGTAACCATACATGACACAGCTCCTAAGTTCATGGAGCTACTCAAGCCCCTCCACCATTATAAGGCAGTGATTCAGAGCCTAGGGAAGATATCTGGACACATAATCCTTCCAAAATTGACCAAGGGGGGAATATGAGTGAGAAGTACCAAGGAAGGAGCAAAATAAGGATCTATGTCAAGTCTAATGTACAGTTCTTTAACTAGGAGTCAGTCTGCCAGTCCACACAGCGTGTTGTTTGGGGTTGAGTGGAAGGGATTATGAAGATCACAGATGTAAAGTGTCAAGAAAGAATGAGACACTAAATATTGACCTGGATAAGCAGGGAAGGGTGGAAATCATGGGAAATTCAATAAGGTACTGTGACTTGATCCAATCATTCTGAAACTAGACCCTAAAAGACAGTAAAGTGTGTATACCCTTTGATCAGCTTTATCACTGCTAGGAATATACCATGCTCACCCCCAATCCCAATGAAGTCAAAGATAGAAAAAAAAGACCTATATACAGAAAAATATTTATATAAGTACTTTTTTGTTGCAAAGAATTAGAAACAAAGCAGATGCCCATCAGTTGGGGGATAGTTGAACAAATTATGGCATATCAATGTAATAGAATACTATTGCAACCTAAGAAATAATGAACATGATAGCTTCATAGAGACTGGGAAAGACTTGTACGAATTAATGCTGAATAAAATGAAGAAAACCAGAACAATTAATGCAGTCACACAATAACATGAGGGAAAATAATTTTTGAAGATTAAAGAGCTTTGATTAATGCAATGATCAATCACAAATTTGAAGGATTGATGATGAACCGTGATTTCTACCTTTTGGCAGAGAAATAATGGATTAGATGGGTGATTCTATATGCGTGTGTGTGTGTGTGTGTGTGTGTGTGTGTGTGATGAACCCCTCTAGCAGTGCCATGAACCCATGCTTTAGCTCTTGCTCTTACTAGCTCAACTCCAACTCTTTTGCTGTGAATTTGATGTGCTGTACTGTTTCAACTTTCTTTAATATGCTTTTCTAGCCTTTAAATTATGGATATGCAAATCTAGGGATCAGGACAGGAATATCTCTCCTATGGTCTCTCTAGCTGAATCATTTTCAGGGGATAGCTCCCCCTAGACCAATGAACTGTGGTCTGTGGAAGTCTGTCTCTCCTTAACTTTCCATGTGACCTTCAGCAAATTACTTAGCCTGAGGTTTGGATTGGGTAATCTCTAAGGTCACTTTTAACTCTAAAGCATATGCTCCAGGTGGGAAAATTTTTTCTCTAATTAGCATCCTGTAGTATTTCCTCAAGGTTTTTGGACTAATACATTCCAGTTCTTTTGTAAATTTTTGTATTTTTGACCTCTTGATATTTCATATTCTAGCTTTGACCCATTTTCCTAATTCCTCTCTAGGTTACCTGACACTGATTATACTACCTGGAGCCTCTAGTCAAGTATTGTTCTGATAATAAATTAGCCGCTTCTACCTGCAAGGTCAGTAAGCCCCACAGCTGCTTCACACAGCATCTGTGAGCTTGAGCTTCCTGCTGTAGGTAGCTCCTGGCCTGGCTTCTTTTCCTATGCTCAATCTCTCATTAGCTTTCCATGTTTATTGTGGAAATAGAGTTGATAGATAGATGCCAGGACCGATAAATATTGGACATCTGTCTCTGTTCTTAACTCCTGGCTCCATTTCTTTCCCCATCATGGTTTGATGAATCATGGCCCACGCTTGAACCAATCCCTCCAATGACCTCCCCAGGACTGAATCCCTAGGAATACATGTTTTTGCCAAAAATTAACACACAAAAAGGACATTCAATAATATCAAAATATTTTCTTATATCTCCCTGCCTAAATAAACCAGGTGCAGTACTTTACTATATACTCCTTACTGACTTCCAGCATCTCTACAAAGTTTCTCTGATTTCCTTTAATTCATAAATCATTAACCCCTACTTCACAAGTCACCAATGAGTCTCTGCCTGTGCCATTTTCAAAGTTAATGCAAAACATCAGAGTATGATAAATCCAATTCAGTTTATCATCACTACTCCCATAGCCAGATATAATCAGCCTCAACTTTGGGTATAATTGGGGGACAAGAGTAAATTTCTTTCTTTTCTTTGGGAGGGGGCATGACATCCTATTGTATTTCAGCTTATTTTGAAAGAAGCAGATAGTCCCCAAATGAACTGTATTTAAGTCTATTTTATTCCTTCTGAATTTGCGCATAACTATTTGAAAATAATAAATTACAGGAATATTCTCTTTTCTGGTATTGTTCCACAGTCTAAATTCTTACAAAATAGAATCATTTCTAAATCAGATGGGTTGTCTTGTTATTTCACCACATAGTTGTTTTACAAAAAAAACAAAACAAAACATCAGCTCAAATTGCAATTTGGTTGTTGGCTTCTTTAGAGATATTCTGTGCTTTATGATTAGAATTGGCTTCACTATAGGAATGATCTTTGTAGTGATCCAAATTGGACCATTACAAGATCGTTTCAAATGCTGCCCAATTTCAACTGATAAATTTTGTTTTGGGGACAGTCAAAAGGCCTGCATTTTGTTTGAAGGTTTATTTTAATATTTTTTCCAGCTCTTGAAAATGACTTACCCAAAATATGGCATTTGCCAATATGAGAAATTCTTCATATTCTAACCAACAATATGTAATATATATTTTCACAGATGTGTGATAACTGGAATTTGGAAAGTAAAAAGAATTTCTTCTATTCCTCCTTTGCAGGATATATTCATTGCCTCCAGATCTCTTGCATCATTATTTGTCTACCTGTTCCTTCTCATTTGACCATAACCTGAGGCTCAGGTTAAGTGACTTGCCTACGGTGACACATCTTGAGAACAGCTCTGTGTCATTGCTAATTTTTATATATAGCTACAATGGATAGAGTGTTGGTCCTGGAGGTAGGAGGACCTGAGTTCAAATCTTGCCTCAGACCCTTATTATTTGTGTCCTTGGATAAATCATTTAAGCTCTGAGTGCTTCAGTTTCCTGTGATAATAAGAGAACCTACTTCTCAGGGTTGTTGTGAGGATCAAATGAGAAAATGTTTACAAAGTACTTTGCAAACTCCTTTTCCATGCTGACTCTCATGGCAACAGCCATTGCTTTTGTCCATTTCCCATTTTTCAGGGCTACTAAGAAAGAGACAGATGAACAGGAATGAATTAGACATATGGAGTTTATTTAGGGCAATATAAATTTAAAGCTTTTCAGCATGCTTGTAATGCCTTTTCTCCACAACTCCAGGGACCTGTGGGTTTTTTCCCCTTAGAATCTTCAACACTAAGGATAGTGTTTTATGTATCTTGTTGTTACCGAGCCATTTTTTAGTTGTGTTCAACTCTTTGTAACTCCATTGAATGTTTTCTTTTTTTGGGGAGAGCAATTGGGGTTAAGTGACTTGCCCAAGATCACACAGCTAGTGTGTCAAGCATCTGAGGCTGGATTTGAACTCAGGTTCTCCTGACTCTAGGGCCTGTGCTCTATTCACTGCACCACCTAGTCGCCCCTCATTGGATGTTTTCTTGACAAAGATACTAGAGTGGTTTGCCATTTCCTTCTCCAGTTCATTTTAAAGATAAAGAACTAAGGCAAACAGAGTTAAGTGACTTGATCAGGGTCACACAGCTAAGTGTCTGAGATTGAATTTGAACTGGTAAAGATGAGTCTTCCTGATTTCAAGCCCAGTTCTCTATCCACTGCACCAACAAGAGAACTGCTATTCATTCTCTCCCTGCTTTATTCTCCTCTCTGTTTCCCTTATATTTTTTTCTTATCCTTTCCCAATTTTTCTTAATCCCTCCCCCTTCTCTTTCATAACCTTCAAATTAAAAGCCAAATTAAGAAATGAAAAGCTGAGCATCAAGGGATTTGGAAGAGAGGGGTATGATGGAGACTTCAAAAGTTAACAAACGAGGGGAAAGTCTTTCCAGAAAGTGAATTAACCAATTAATGGCAAAATTAGTTATTTACATTTAGAGAAACAAAAAAAAAATCATGTCATCTTCCAGTTTTACCTCTTTTACACATAGCATTTATAATTTCCCCTCTTAGGGCTGGTGAAACTTGCCCCTATTTAAATGATGAAAATCACTCAGGATAAGCCAGTACCTTATTTTTCTCAAAAAAAGAAATTATTTTCTACTTAAAAGTCATTTACTCTATCCATTTGCACAATCTTGTTGACCATTTTGTTCTTACCAAGTAATTAGGAAAAATCCTTTACTCCCTCTGTCAGCAAAGAGAGCAAAATTTGACAACTCTTTCCCTTAGGCGGGCTATATTAATTCATCTTTATGGATTAATCAGTGAAAACCCCAGACAAAACAAATATTCAGATAAATTCTAGTGTATAGATAGAAAATACCAAACAGATCAATTATAAATCTAGAGGGAGTTTATTTCAAGCAGTAGGGATGGTTTTAATGTCATGATGAGTTTAAGAAGGCCTTGCACAATAAAAATATCAAAGAGTGATTAAGTTAAGTTATAGGGGCTATCAGCTTTTACAGTCCTTTTGCTCATAGGCTTGAGGATGGCAAAGGGCCTTAGAAATACTTTAGTCCAACCACTACAAATTCCACATGAGGAAATTCCGTCTTGGAAAGGTCAAGTATCATAGGATCATAGATTTTGAGCTAGAAGAAAGCTGAGAGGCCATTTGGTCCATGCTTCTCATTTAATAAATACAGAAACTTCCCCAAATATGTACAACTAGTAAGGGGACAGCCATTAAGAATATCTAGAGTTCTAAGACAATCTACATGTTCTAAAATATTTATAGCAGCTCAATTCAAATTCAAAGAATTGGAATGGATGTCCATCAATTGGAGACCGGCTGAACAAGTTGTGGTATGTGATCGTGATGGAATAGTATGGGCCATAAGAAATGATGAGCTCAATGGTCTTTAAAAAACATGGACAGACTTGCATGAAATAATGAAGAGGAAAAAGAATGACTTTGAGCAACTAAGTTATTCTATTATAAATACTCCCATTAACTATTATAGAAAGGACATATAAAGGAAAATATCTGCATCCAGAGAAAGAAAGTATGTATAGAATAATTTTACATGTGTTTGTACCTATTTGTGTTTATTGGTCACCATCTCTGGAGTGGGGGGGGATACAGGAAAAAGAAGAAACTTACATGACAACTTAATTGTATATTTAAAAGTACTAGCAAGTAGTACATAGCTGATTTGCAGTTTCATGCACAATCATATTTTTTATCATAGTATGTTGTGGAAATGATTATCATATTTTATAAATAAAAAATAAAATAAATTAGGGGTGGCTAGGTGGCACAGTTGAATAAAGCACTGGCCCTGGAGTCAGAAGGATCTGAGTTCAAATCTAGCCTCAGACACTTAACACTAGCCGTGTGACCTTGGGTAAGTCATTTAACCCCAATTGCCCTGTCTTCCCCCCTCCAAAAATAAAATAAAATGAAATAAAAGAAAATAAAATAAATTTCTAAAAAAGTATCAGCCCAGGAACTAGATGAACAGAATAGCAAAACATTTTTTCACACAAATAAGGACATTTCTAATTTTTTTTTTAAGAATGTCTTGAATTGGGAGATGGAATATTCTGTACTAGGAAGAGCCATTGACGAGTATGTATGTGAGGGTGGGCAAGGTGTAAAAAGACTAATCTAACAAAATGGTGGTCTGACCATATATAGACAACTGATTCAGAAATTACTCCCACATCAGTAACCAGTTATTTTCTGTCTGTTAAAATAAAATCCACTGTATGTGTGATATTCTGTGATTCTAGATATGTCCAGAGCTTTTCGACACTTCTTGCAGAAATTATTCATAGTATATAAGCATGGCTTCATGTAATCTGCATTGTTTTGCTCTGTCTGTCTCTCCCTCCTTCTCTCCCTTTCTCTTCCTCTTCCTTCTCCTCTCTCTGTCTCTGTCTCTCTGTTTCTGTCTCTGTCTCTGTCTTTCTGTCTCTGTCTCTCTCTCTGTCTCTCTGTCTCTGTCTCTCTCTGTCTCTCCGTCTCTCTGTCTCTCCCTCTCTCTCTCTCTCTCTCTGTCTCTCTCTCTGTCTCTCTCTCTCTCTCTCTCTCTGTCTCTCTCTCTCTCTCTCTCCTTACTCCTGAATCATTTTTCTGACATTTTCACCATCTTATGTCAATCTTTGTATTGATGTCACCCAATATACCAGCTGAATTAATTTGAAGGATATTTTCTAACTTATTTAGAGAGTTTCTCTTCCTACTCATCCTGCACAACAGAGATCACATAAATTGTAATTATTTCCATGATGAGCTTTTTGAAAATGGTAAGCATAAGCATTGCCATGAAGGATGTCCAATTATACCATTAAATTAGAGGTGCTTGATATGTGTGTGTGTGTGATGGACTCTTGTCACTCTAGTGAAACATCACATTACTGTGGTTTGTTGCCATTCTTAATTTTAAAAAAATTTGATAAATTTCTTTCACACTTTCACTAAAGAAGCTAGTGAAACTAAAGATGGGATTTTTTTCCAAGTTCACAGACCCCTTGAAATCTATATACATGCCAGTCAGGGGCACATGGACCCAGATTAAGAACTCTTGCACTAAATGATGTTTCTTATCTTTGTGATAAAGTCCTTCTATTTGTTTCTCTAAGGAGAACATCTGAGCCTTCCCCTCTACCAATTTAACTGCAATAGCCACTTATTTTCTGGTTTTATTTATTATAAAAATGTCAATGGCTATATGATGGAATACATCTAGGAGTAAGTCAATTGTTGGTCTAACATTTAAAGCACTAACAGTCAAGTTAAAATTTATAGATGGCCCCAAATTTGTATGATTCTAAACATCCCCTGCTCATTTCCTTTCAATCTGCCATCATCACTGCAAGAATAGAGAGGAGATATTAAAGAACTAGAAATCATTTTGTGTTTTTATTTTTTTATGGCCAAAGAATTCATCATCAAGTGGTGATAAGCTTCTCTGAACTTCAGTCCACTGATCCTTGTATAGCATTTTTCTGTTGCTAGGATTGCACTTGAAACCTTTCCAGCATGAGATAACTTAGAACTTAGAGACTACTGCAATAGCCTTTTGGGAACTAAGATTCCCTTCACGCCATGATGAGATATCATGGTAGGGCTTTGTACAGGAAGGATCAAGTGAGATCATAGGGTCATCACTTTAGAGATGGGAGAGACCCATGGGACACATAGTTTGCCCCCTTATTTTACAGATAGGGAAGATCAGTGCCATGTGTAAGATCACAGAGGCAATAAGCATCAGAGGTGAGATTCGAACACCCAGATCTCTGGACTTCAAAATCTATGCTTTTGCTATCTTATCCTGCTGCCTCCCAATGTATATAAAAGTCTTTGGATTCATATGGTGCTATAGAAATGTAAATTATTGTTAAATATAGATTATGCTGTCATTAAATACAGATCAACCAGTGTTTAAAAACACATATACAAAAATGATATAAATGTGTATTTATGGATACATTCTTAGGATGCAAAATAAGCAAAATTTAAGTTCTACAGTATTTCTCCTCTCCCTCTGGCTCTCCCACCTCCCAGCCCTTCCTTCCCCCTACCCAGGAAATTGGCTGGTTCTCTATTCCTGCCTCAGATGAAATGCTACAGGGTAGAAATCTGTCTTTGCAGCATTTCTGGTCCTGGCTAGGGGAAAAAAATCATCACAGTCAAGTGCTCATATCCCACACTGCCCCTAATGTACTGTACAACACTGTCACTGGAGTCTGGGAAAGGAGAATGGAATTGGTTTTGTAGACTGGAGCAGGACATGGCTTTGGGGCTGCTGGGCAGCTTGCCTGCTGTGTCATTGTAATAACACTGGGCTCCCTGACACTCCAAGCATGGCCTGGACAGCGGCAGTTGGTGGGAAAGGGATCCTAATGAGAAAACTTTTACAAGAAACAAGATCATGGCATACTAGTAGACCCTTAAATAGCCAGCATCCCCACAGGGGGAAGAAGCCACTGTAGGTCTTCAAGAATGCTGGCAGAGTTGTTCCAGCTGGCAAAATTACAGGGCTGAGAATAAAGCAAAGATGCAGCTGGGGGGATTTCTCAGCAGTTGCTGGATATTGGAGGAAAGGCATAATGTGCTATTACCTCCACAAGGACATGATGCTAATTTTCCCCCCTTTGAGTGAGGAAGATTACGAGCTATATCCTTATATGATGGGGCAATGTGACCAGATATTTCAAATTACTTATTTCTCTCTGTTTATCTCTCTGTCTCTGCCTTTATCTCTCCCTCTATTGCTCTCTATCTCTCTGTGTCTGTCTCTGCCTCTCTCTCTCTGTCTCTCTTTCTCTCTCTCTGTCTCTCTCTCTCCATCTATTTTATGCACTTAGTTCTTGCTGTAGGGATGTGAATTCCATATGGAACAGGACAAGCAGAACCTCCTGACCCTCCAAATGGCATGCAGTAATTTTCAGAACTGCAAAACACATATACACTTTTCTTATGAACAATTTTCATTGCTGACCTTCCACCTTATGAAAGATGTTAACATTTTATTGCTTCACGGTTAATGATTGTTTTAGCTAGAGGCCCAATTGCTCTTTATCCTGGTCATAAATTGCAGTTTATATTATATGTCTACAGATTATTCAAGAAATAGGCTAAATATAGTTTTTAAAAAAAACCTTAATTAACTAGAAGCTAATTTCCTATTAGCTAGAATTTCATTTTTCTTTTATTTTAAAGCATGTGATCTTCCTCAATTTGGCTTCCACCTATCTTTCCAATTTTATTTTAGGTTATTCTCCTCACATACACTCTGTTCCCATTGGATCTCCTTTGCTAGCCCTTCCATTGACATTCCACTCTCTCTCTTTATGCTTCTGAATAGCCAGCTCCCCATGTCTGGTTCATGCTCCCTCCTCACTTCTGTCTTACTGGTGCTCCAGCTTTCTTTAAAGCAGAGCTCAGGACACATCTCTTATACACTTTACTTTTTGAAAAAACTTTGGAAATGCAGTGTTTTTACCCATCTGTGTATATATAGTATCTTCTCAGAGGAACGAAGCCTCTTGTGGGTTTGCCTAGATGTAGCTGGGTAGTTTAGTGGATAGAGCATTGGACCTCAGGTCAGGATAGACATTAGTTCAAATCCAGCCTCAGATACTTAGGATCTTTGCGACCCTGGGTAAGTCACTTAACTCCTATTTGCTTTATCTGCAAAATGGGGGTAATAGTAGTGCCTACTTCTTGGGATGCTTGTGAGGATCAAATGAGATAACATTTGTAAAGCCTTTTGTAAACTTTAAAGTACTTCATAAATGCTAGCTATTATTATCACTTGTGGGCAGGATGTTTTATTTTTGTTTTTATATATCCAGCTCATCATAGGGCCTTCTATAGAGTAGGTGATAAATAAGCATTTGTTGAATTAAATGGATATATGTTCTCCTCATTGGGGGTCCTGCCTCCAAAATGGCAGATTTTAACTCATTCATGCCTCTACATTCTGTGTTACTCTTATCCATGACTGTCTATAAAGCCAACAAAGGGGGCCCATAGAATATTCCAACTGTCAT
>CM053580.1:52374370-52397778 GCA_028627135.1 Pseudochirops cupreus | reverse complement strand
GCGCTACAGAAGTTGCAGATAACATGCAAAGTGCAGTAGATGACAAAGAGCCTATAACCAAACACATAACCCAAAGTTTACTATGAGGTACTGTAAATACCCCATGAAAAAAAGGAAAAATTCAGACCTTCTCTGGTATAAAGGAAGGGGCAAAACATTTTATGCAGATTTTCCAAATTGTAGAGGTGTTGTGCCCCTAACCCCAGCAGTGTGGAAGGGATAACTACACACTTATGCGGAAGGATAGTATAATCATTCTCCTCTACTCCTCCCTGGTCAAACAAAATATAGAATATTGTGTTCAGTTCTGAGCATCACATTTTAGGAAAGACATTGATAAGCTGCAGAATGTCAAGAGGAGAGTATCCAGGATATGAAAGGTCTTAAGAGAATTTCATAGAGGATTAATTCTAAGTTTATCTGTCATTAGGTTTCCCGAGGTGTGAGTTGCTAAGTCAGTCATGTTGACTCTTTATGACCCCATTTGATGTTTTCTTGGCAAAGATACTGGAGTGGTTTGCCATTTCCTTCTCCAGTCCATTTTACTGAGGTAAAACTGAGGTAAACAGGGGTAAGGGACTCACGCAGGGCCACACAGCTAGAAATGTCTGAGATCAGGTTTTAACTCACAAAGTTGAGTCTTCCTGATTCCAAGTTCAATGCTCTATCTCTTTCCCATCTAGCTAGCTGTCAAGGCATGAGACAAGTCCTTAATTAGGCTAATTGTCAGCCAGTTAACACTTGAAAAAAACTAAAGATGGCATTTCTCGATTCTGTTAGATGATATAGTTTAATTATTATAGACGACTCCTTAGAATGTCTTCATTTTTTCCCCTGAAATATCAACTTTGATCTGTAAGATCTACAAGCCATTCAACAAGCATTTACTATGCGCCTTTACCCTCTACCTCTGCAGCTTCTCTCTTTAATTTCCTGGTTCCTCTCAAAACCTCCATTTTAAGGAGGACACCCAAGCCAGTCATGTTTTCCTTTCTCTCCAGACTTGTCTCCTGTCTCTCCTGGATTTTCTCTACAATGTTCACTGCACTAGGTACCCCACCCTCATCCTCCAAAGCCCCAACTGTTTAGCTCCCTTTTCTATTGTCTTCTCCGCATTAGAACGTAACTTTGGAGCAGGAACCATTTTTCATTCTGCTTGTATTTGTACCCCAAGTACTTACTTATCACAGTGCCTGGTGCACAGTAAGTGCTTTTTTGTATGACTCGGTAATACAATTTTATTTAGAATATATAGTATAAATGAACATTAATATATTTATGAGTGTATATGGCATATAGCTATGTATATATCTATGTATGTATATGAACACATAACCAACCCAGACGCTATACCATTCAACATATATGTGCACACACAGTATGGTATAGTAGATAGCAGATTTCAGAATCAGGAAATCCCAACTGTAGCACATGCAACCTATGTGACCCTGGGCAAGTCATTAAACCTCTTGGTGTCCCAGATGACTCTTCAACTGTCAGCTGAAGAGATGGTGCTGATCTGCTTTGGGAAAGAGAGTTTCAACCACACTGAAATCGTGGTAAAAGAAAAACAACATGAAAGACCTATGCAAACACATTTGCCTAGGTACAATAAACTCTTTTCTTCCTGGGTTTCTTTTAAGGAAAGCCTTTCGTAAGCCTTAAAACAGTCTGGAAACTCGGAAACTTGAATTGTGCTGCCGGGATACGTTTTCAGTTAGGCAGGGGGAGGGGTTGGTTGGAGGAGAAGGCTCAAAGAGGGGAAGGGTTCCATGATGCAAGACATAGGGATAAAACTCCAGAATAATCCAGTATCACTGACCTAGATCATTTTCCCTTCCTTAAACTCTCACATTTAGTATGTAGAGTCTAAAAATTTCACCTGACTTAGTTCATTTGAAATGAATCAGAATGAGCTAGGTAAAGGGCAGCCGAAAGCCTTGGAGAACTCGCTGTGTATTGAAGCAATATATTTTATTGATTCTGTTTTATTAGTCTGGCAATGGAAAAGCAATGTTTTTGTCAGTCATTGGGGTGGAAAAAAAAACATTTAGAATCCAAATGAGTCCTTTATTTTACTTGGAGCAATATGAGATCTGTGCTGACTCAGACATCAGAGGACCTGAATTCAACTCTTCCCTGTGATGCTTACTAACTCTGTGATCTCGGTTGAGTCAACTCTGAGGACCTCAGTATTTTCACCTATAAAATGAAGTGGTTGAAATAAATGAATTCTACTGTCCCTTCTCATTCTAAATCTATAATCCTATGATTTTACAACAAAACAGAACAGGAAAAGGTCTTGAGTTCTGTTTGTTACGAGGTATAAATGTTTCCATTTTTATTTTTCAGCTGGGGTAAATGTTACAAAGGGAAAAAAGTCATTCTCTTGTCCATAAGGATTATGCTGTAATAGCTGATGCCAATTATGTACGTGTTTGTGTCAAGGAAAAAGAAACTTAAATTATTTGAGTGTTTTATTCCATCATTTGAATTGAGTTTTGATTAAGTCTACAGGGAAAAAATAATGGCCACACATGGATTTCTGTTCTCTTAAGTTGAGTTTTTAGTAATATCATGTGACTAAAGACGTCTTTTTCCTTCAGATGTCATAGAATCACATTATCTCATAGTTGGAAGGAATCTAAGTGGACATCTAGTCCAACCCATATTTGATCTTGTCTATACCATACCAATAAGTGGTTATCCAACTTTCACTTGAGTATCTCCAGTGATTGGGGAAACCATTCTACTTTTGGATACCTAACTGTTAGTCGTTCCTTTTTGTTGCTGTTTGGGCATTTCAGTCATGTCTAACCATTTGTGACCTCATTCGGGGTTTTCTTGGCAAAAAATACTGGAGAGGTTTGCCATTTCCTCCTCCAGCTTATTTTATAGATGAGGAAACTGAGGCAAACAGAGTTAAGTGACTTGCCCAGAGTCATACAACTAATACTTATCTGAGGTTAGAGTTGAGCTCATATAAATGAGTCTTTCTGACTCAGCACTCTATCCATTAAGCCACCTAGCTTCATCTTTAAAGTAATTAAGAACTCCTATATCAAGGTGGTTATTGTTGTTTTTTCATGTTCAACTCTCCATGACCCCATTTGGGGTTGTCTTGGCAAAGTATTGGAGTGGTTTGACATTTGGTTCTCTAGTTCATTCTACAGATAAGGAAACTGAGGTAAACAGGGTTAAGTACCTTGCCCAGGTAATAAGTACCCAAGTGCCTAGATAAGTGCCACACAGCTAATAAGTGCCTAAGGCCAGATTTGAGCTCAGGTCTTCCTGCCTCCTGGCCCTCTATCACTGAGCCACCTAGCTACCTTTTCATCATCCATTAAACAAAACCCAAAAAAGGCAACAAGAACCCAAGATCACTGCTCACATGGCCCTTCCCATTTTCCCCCAGCTCTTGCTGACCACGTGATTATATAATGTATAAAGATTCTTGACAGAATGAAATTATCAACAGGCCTGAAAAACAAAAGCAGTGAGAGACAGTTTTGAAAATTATATTCTTAGCTTAGATGGCTGAAAGGTAAAGTCCAGGTCAGCACCAGTCATCTCATAGATTCTTTATTCCTCTTAAGTAAATATTCATATTAAGAGTTTTTTTTTTTAAAGCAAAGCGAAGATTGATGTGGGCAAACACACCTTCCCAAATGCAAACTGAGACCTTCTGTGGCAGTAACCAACTTCTGTAACTTTAGAGCCAGAAGTTTTGCATTGCAGAGACAGTCTCCTGGGGTCTGCCTAGGAATGGAGCAAGTCATAATATTTAGGAACAGAGAAGGAAATATAAGAAGGAATAAACTCTCACAAAATCTCTTCCAGGTCACCACTGTGGCTGAGACATCCCAATTTCCTCCTTCTTTTTGGGACTCTGAACCCAGGTATTAATTCTCATCATGCTATATAGCAATTGGCATATATAATAAACCAGGTGTAATTATAATTATATATTTCTAATCAATACCTATATAATAATAGTAAGTATTATTAATGCAGTCTGACTGAATTCAGCCTTATGGAATCTGAGAGTTGGAAAGACGCTGAAAGGACCTCTGGTCCAAACAGCATGGGGCCATCTCTAGTTATCCTGATCTGTTTCTTCCTCCAGAGGAAAAAGGGGAAGGTGGTGATTTTGCACAGCCCTCCCTTACCAAAATCCCATGAACTTGCAAATTATAGCATCACCTTCCTGATGCCATGGTCCTCTTCAGGAATGAAGAACAAACAACAAGAAGTCCAACCAGCAGCCAAAAGAATGCGCTCTGATGGACCCGATAGGTGATTATAGAACCTCTTCTTGAAAAACCCTAAGAGACAAACGTTATCTAACAATCTACTAACCAGGACTTAGTACAGTGCCTGGCACATGATAGGTACTTAATAAATGCAAAGTGACCAATTGACGAAGCAATTTGTTTCACTTTTGTCTAGCTCTAATTGTTAGAAAGGTTTTCTTTAGGTCAAGCCCAAATTTGTCTCTATAGATGTTCATTCATTGATCCTAGTTCTGTCCTCTATGGACTAAGAAGAACAAACCAGGGAAGGGAAGAGAATAAGCATTTATATAGTGTCTACCATGCACCAAGCATTGGATCAAGTGATCCAATATGATCTTGTTTGATTAGAACAAAGTGTGATTGCCCTTTCACATGACAGCCCTCCAAATCTTTGAAAACATTGATTTTCCTATAAATTTTCTTATTGCCAGGTTAAAAACTTCAGTTCCTTCAAGCAGTCCTCTAAGGCCTTCCCCAACCTCCCTTGGACATTCTCTAGCTTATCAATGCCCTTTCTAAATTGTGGTGCACAGAACGGAACACAATACTTTGGGCATGTTTGGACCAGGGAAGGGTACAATGGCACTATGAACTCTTCAGTGTTGAACAAATTGGTTCTTTATCCAGGCTGATATTGCATTTGGGTTTTTGTTTTGTTTTATTCTATTTCTTTGTTTTTGGCTGCTATAGAACACTATTGATTCAAATTGAGCTTACAGTCCAATAAACCACACAAAATTTTTTCAGTCAATCTGTTATCTAGCCTGGTCATAACCATATTATGAAGTTGTCTTCTTGAAGCCAGCCTTAAATTTCATCCTATTAGATTCTATGCAGTGAAATAGCCTTGGGAGATCTTTTTGGATCCTAATGCTATCTTCTTGGTGATCTTCTATGGTTTTGCATCATTTGAAATCAATCAACAAGCATTTATTAAATACACAGTATGTACTACACTCTGTGTAGGCCCCTGGAGATAACAAAGTCATAAGCAAAACAGTCCCTGTCCTCAGAAGCTAAACTTCCAATGAAGAGACAACATGTATGTATTTAAGTATCTAGAAAGTACAAATCCAACAGACACCAAGTAACCTTGGAGAATAAGGCATCAGCATCAGCAAAGTCTTGATGAAGAAGGTAGTCCTCGAGCTGGGTCTTAAAGGAAGTAAAAATTCAAGGAGGCAAAGGTGAGGAGGGAGATATTCCAGGCAGTCTAAACAGCCAAGACACAGATATGGGAGATGGAGTATTGTAGTTGATGAACAGGCAAAAGGTTGGTTTGTTTCCACTGAAGAGTGTGTTTCCAGTAGGTAAGAGGCTAAGCTGGTGTCTTTTTTCCTTTTTTTTTCCTTTCTTTTTTTTTGCAGGGGGGAAGGCAGGGCAATTGGGGTGAAGTGACTTGCCCAAGGTCACACAGCTAGTAAATGTTAAGTGTCTGAGGTCAAATTTGAACTCAGGTCTTCCTGACTCCAGGGCCAGTACTCTAATTCACTGTGCCACCTACCCGCCCCAAAAGCCAGTGTCTTTTTAAGTTGCCATATACCTCACTGAAGGATTCCAATATGATCCTAAGGCTTTATGCAAAGAAAATGTCATCCACGAACAGAAGCTAGTCCTCTATAAGAAAGCTCTCTTCTACTTGGATTTCATTAGGGCGTCTTCCATGACTCTGACAAACAGCTGCAGAAACTATAGATGTTTACTGATTTGATTAAGCAGGCTCCTCATCAGATCGTTGGGAGGAAAATTGTATCTCCCTGGTCAGATTTATTATAGAATGATGAATGTGATTATACTAGTAATTGTCCTTTATATAGTGCCTTAAGATTCATTTTTATTAATTAAAGGGGTCATCCCTTGACTCAATTCTTAAAGAGGCCTATTCATTGAATGGGTGTTACCTCACTCAAATTAAGAACCTGAAAAGGATTTAACCTAAAAGGGCCAGGGTCTCCCATTGCATCCTGGGCCATCTCCAGTCATCCTCATGAATATATGGCCACTGGACCCAAATGGCTCTTGAGGAGAAAGTAAGGTTGGTAACCTAACAAAGCCCTCCCTTACTCAAATCAAAGTCAACTGAAAGTCATGTCATCATCTCCCTGATGTCATGGTCCTCTTCAAGACCAAAGGACAAACACAACAAGATTCACAAAGTACACACACCACATATGTGTGTGTAAATATACATATACATATATATATATACATATATATATATGAAATCTTATGTGTTTCTCAAAAAAATCCTGTGATATAAGTGCTATTACTATCTGCATTTTACAGTTGAGAAAACCAACACTGTAAGAAGTTAAGGAAGTTGCTTAGCTAAGTGTCTGAGGTAGGATTCAAATTCAAGTCTTTTTGACTCTAGGTCTAGCCCTCTAGTTTGTGTTCTACTTAGGTGTCTGGTATATAAACATATATGAGGAAGATGTTTGGTGGGAGGAGTTAAAGTAATGGTATTCCACACGCAAAATTGTGAAGTAGGCAAATTTTGTCTTAGGTATTTTATTTTTTCTTATGGGCCACAGTCACAATCCAGGCAATCATTCTACACTCTACTTTTATAGGACTGACAAATTGTGTACCAGCCATATGGGACAAACAATAATTTTGGTAGGGTTTTATTTTGTGACATCAGTAGTCATTGTACATGTGTTAACACTGCCACTCAGCTAACTCAGAATGCCTTGATCAGATGAAACCAGATGGACCTAGTTTTCCTCCCTTTATTTAGGAAAGTAGGATTGGTCCAACCAATGAATACCAAAAAAGTACAGTCAAAAACAAAGAAAAACCCAATACTAAGAAATGACAAGCTATTGCTGTAAAATATTGAAAAATTCTGTTTCTCAGTATAGCAATATATTTATCAGACTTTGTTATACCATCGGCGAAGACAAGACTTCCAGGTATGTTGAAAGTAAGAAATAGTCAAAACTTTTTTTGGTGGGGAGGGAGAATGGATTTTTTTGTAGTCTAATGAAGATGCCCAGACTTTGTGCAGCATCATCTGGACTTCTAACAAGAGTCTTGATGTAGTCTTGAGTGAAAAAAGGAATTTCATCAATAAAAATGATCCATTCTGATCTTTGGTATTCCAATCTTTACATTGTCTGACTTATTAAAAACATTTTTCTTCATGACAAAATTAACAGTTATTTTAAATTATTTCTACCTTCTTGCTTTTCATATTTAAAGAAATCTTTTATACAATATCACTTCTAGGGCTGTATCCCAGAGAACATACAGTGGGGAAAGAACTCATAAGCACAAAAATATTTATAGCAGCTCTTTTTGTGGTGACAAAGAACTGCAAATCAAGGGGATGCCCATCAATTGGGGAATGGCTAAATGAGTTGTGGTAAATGAATGTAATGGAAAATTATTGTGCTATAAGAAATGAGGAGCAGATGGACTTTGTAATAACCTGGAGAGACTTATATAAATGGATGCTGACTGAGGAGAGCAAAACCAGGAGAACATTGTACAAAATCACAGACACATCATATCTGTGATGACTAACTTTGAAATACTGAGCTCCTCTAAGCAATGCAAGGTTATAAGACAACTCTAAAAGACTCAAGATGGAAAGGGCTTATGTTACATCCTTCATACATTAATTCCATCCTTTATCTTTACACAAAAATTATTTTTTTCCTGCTCCTTCCAGTAACAAACCTTCTCATGTACAAAAGGGGCAGTAACTTATAGCTATGTCTTAGCTCTTCAACTTGACAAATTTCAAGTTCAAGGGCTATCCGCATCCAGTAAAAGAATTATAGAGGCTGCATACAGATTGAAGCAAACTACTTGCTCTCTCTCACTCTCTCTTTTGTTCTGTTTTGTTTCTTCTCTCTTGTTGTTCATTCCATTGGTTATAATTCTTCTTTACAATTTGACTAATGTTTAATGTGAAGGTATTTGTAGAACTTACATGGGATTGCATACCATCATGGGGGGGAGGAGGGAGGAAAGGGAAGTGGAGAAAATTTGGAACTCAAGGGATTGTGCAACTGAATGTTATGAACTAAAAGTAAATTTTTAAAAAGTAAAAAAATAAAGTAGAAAATAAGAAACCTGCTATTGAATGGAAGAATCAGTAGTAACCCTTTCATCTTACACGGTCTTTTAGGGTTTGTTTGTTTTTTTAAAGATGAATTCAATAAAGAATGTAGGTGGTCAGGCAGTGCACAGATCAAAGCAAGAATCAAGGTACTAGGGTTAAATTGGTCCTAGGTCAGGAATTCAGGAATGTAGTCTGGGCAGAAAGAACAGCAAGGTCTGCTGTTCACCTGAGAGTAGCATATCTCAAGTGCCAGAAAAGTACTTAGGAGAAATAAACAATCTTGATGAATTGCCTTGCAAACCCAAGCTTATAAAATGAAGAAACCTCACAGGCTCCTTTGGGGTATAAGAATAAAAAATTGCTTCATCATCATGGCCTTCTGATTGTTTGGAATTTGTGTTTTCCACTGCATATTTAGTAATAGAACTTCCATGTCTAGTACATTTGGAAAACCACTTTAGCAAAAAAGATAATTCTCACCCAAAACCTACTCTCAAAGTCTTCCAGGCCTTTGCATACAACTTTGAACCAAGATGACTTTCAAAGCAGGGATAAAGAACTGGGGACATTATACTTTCTCATTCATTTCTGATTTGTTGAGAGAAATAATTTGGTCGAGATATCCTTTATCTCCCAAATTCTTCTACGTGTCACTTACTGCTTGTCATTGATAAGAGTTATTAGAGTGGATTAGAATATTCTTGGAGACTAAATTCAAATCTACAGCACAGTAACTGTTCCTAAACCCATTTACTAATACTGTAAAGCCTCCCCAAAGCCTCCTCTTTCCAAAAATCATTTTCCTGAAATGCCTGGCATTTCTATACTTTCATTCTTTTGGAATAAATCATTGAAAACTTCCCTGAATTTTCAGGCTTGAGAAGGGAAATAGATTGAATCATTAACAGTCATTAATACTTCGACTCCTTTTTGTTGATTAGATTAATTAGTCAGGTACCTTCCAGTGGAGTTTGGAAAGAGTTATTGCCTCTAGAATGAAAGGATTGGGTTTCAGATCTTATCTCTGATATTACATGACCTTGGGAAAGTCACTTAACTTTCTATGCTCAAATCCTGTCTCTGGTGCATATTACCTACATCACTTTGGACAAGTCATTTAACTTCTCTGCCTCAGTACCCTTACCTGTAAATTGAGGGAAGTTAGTCTGTATGCCTCTCAGGTGACTTCTGACCCTAAATTTAGGATCATGTGACCTGTGCTGGCCTCACTTCCCTCCCTGGACTGTCCTGACTCTGTGGTCAGTCATCTCAATAATGCCCCCTCCTCAATCTTGACCTCCCATCATTCATTCCCTGCTAATATTCAGTTTTAAGGAATTCCCAACATTCATTTCCTCCATTGCTAATCCAGAAGTCCACTATAAATGTATGTCATCTAATCTCTGCTAGGACCTCACTACTGCCAATCATCACTGCATTCATTCCTAAATGACTGGCTAGTGTACTCTTTACAGCCATCAATTCAATCTTCTCTTTTCTCTTCAAACTGTCAAAGCTAGTTCCTCTCTGTAATGCTCATCAGACGACCTTACTTTTCCTCTACTGAGACTGAAATTATCCGACATGAATTCACTCCTTTCTTTTACCCCTCTAAACACTTGCTCTCTCTTCCTTCCCCATAATTTCAGGCAAAGAGCTGATCCTTCTCATTTTCAAAGTAACCTCTCCCTCTGGCCCCTTGGTCTCACTCCTTTCTTTTCTGTGATCTTGCTCTACCAACCTACCATTTTTCATATGTTAGTCTTTCATTATCGATCAGTTCCTTTCTGTCAGTTTTTAAACATGCTCAGGTCATCCCCAGCCTAAAATAAATAAAAGACCTCAACTTGGCCTCAACTTGGCCTCATCCCTTCAACTGATCATGCTATCACTTTCTTCCCCTTCATTGCCAAACCTCTAGAAAGAGTAATGTAGACCTCTATTTTCACTCACCTCCCACTAAACACTTTGCAGTCTGGCTTCTGTCTCCACTATTCTGCTGAAATATATCTCTCCAACATCACTAATGACCCTACCTTTGGTCAAACACAATGACCTTTTTCCTTTCTTTATATTCCTTGATCTCTCAGGAGCATTCCTCCCTGAATCACCATTTGAGTAAGTGTTCATATACCATCAGCTATGCTTCCTTTAAACCCCACCAAGCCATGGCTCCTCAGACTACTTCTCTTTCTTGCTTCCCATAAAGGTATTTTCCTTCCACTGGTTTTTTTTTTTTATGACTCATCTTCTACTACTAAAATGTAATCCCCTTGAGGGCAGGGACTACTTTTCTTTTTAGTTATATTCGTATTCTCAGCACTTAGCACAGTGCTGGCACATTATGCATAAGTAATAGATGCTTTATCTTGCTTTATCTGTCTGTCTTAAAGCTAGAATGGCCAAGGTCATATGGTTCAGCTCTTTCATTTTGCAAATAAGGAAACTGAACTGAGAGGTGAGAGGTTAAGTGTCTTGTCCTATATCACACAGTTAATAAAAGCCAGAGGCTGAATTTGAACCCAAGTTCAAATTGACTCCAAATCCAGCATTTATTTCACTATACCAAATGGCTACTGAAGAGGATTTGCTATGCTAGACCTGGATGCTGTTTTTCCCAGTTTAATGTACATCCTCAAACACCTTTGTTAACCAGGCTCTTTAGAAATGCAATCCCAAAGCCCATATCGATGCCAGCACATGCAAGCTGGGTCAATAACATTCTATTATGAAATAATTGCAGTTACATCTGGGGCCTTGGCTGGAAAGATATTTCTCATATTTGTCTATTTACCTTTCATTACTCAGCAAGGGCCATTGGAGATTATGTTTTAAAGTAGAAAAATCCTTTTAATTGCAGAAATGGCCAGACAAGTTCAGCATAGGCAAGATAAGAGCTTCAGATGAGTGACTCACTTTGATGTTAATATGAGTTCTGGAGAGTTAACATTGCCTGAAATTCCTCTCTTTATGTGTTTCATCCATATCTCTCCAACATTATTCCAACTCAGTTTTCTGGTTCTCTAATTATCTCAAAGGATATTTGAGAAATTCTCAAGAGAATCTGAGAAATACATTTATAATTCTCTATATGTGTATACATACACATCATATTAAATCAGTAGATATAAATGAGAGACTACCATAAACTTACACTATGGTAAGTACTGTAAGACACATAGGTCACAGATACAACTCTTAAGGAACTTGAAATTTGTCAAGTTGAAGAACTGAGACATAGCTATAAGTTACTGCCCCTTTTGTACACGAGAAGGTTTGTTACTGGAAGTAGCAGGAAAAAAAAATTTTTTTGTGCAAAAATAAAGGATGGAACTAACGTGTGAAGGATGTAAATAAGCCCTTTTCATACATGAACAGCCTGGTTACTAAAAGAAAGAAAAAAAAGAATTTCTGTGCTCCAAAAATTGATACAAATCCATATATATGGAGAAACACAGTTTCTTGGATAAAATGTAAAGAAGAGAAATTGACAATGAGGAGGACTGGATTAAGAATGAACCCTGGGATACTTGGACTGAAATGACTGTTTGAAGGCAAGGGGATAACAGATTTCAGGACATTGTAGTCTCTCAGATTATTTTCATTTGTGGGTTTTTAGAGACTCAAAATTTAAAACTCACCAAGTGGCAAATCAAATAACTTTGGAGATGATTGGAAGATTTTTAAAAGAACTGTTGATTTCATGACAAACTCATAGCTAAAGTTCTTGTGTTTTACCTCAGAAGGGAAACATGAGTCACTATCCACCCAGAGGCTTTGAAATGAATGGAAAATCTAGCTGTGGTAGGGCTAAATTAAGAATTTATCAGGAGGGTAAACTGATGAGAAAGGTTCTACTGCTTTGCTGGGAGCCTGTTGATCAAAAAAGGGGTGTTGCTTTCTGGATTGCTTTTTTTTTTTTAAAGCTTAGAGGCTGGTGAGTGGAATAAAACTGGACTCTGACTCAACCTGAATTATTATTCTTTATTTTCCCCTCTGGCTTTAAAAGTAAAAACAGAAGGGGAAAGGCTGTGCAACTGTTTTCCTGTGGAAATTGGCTTGATTCATTGAAAACTGATTGGACAGTGCAGAATCATGGTAAACGAAGAGCTAACTAGCTTTGTCTGCATTGTCCAGGGAGCCAACCAGAGTAGCATTGTAATTCTCTGGGTTAGGGTCATTGTTTCCAGTATAATAGCAAAATTCTTTCTTAGTCTCCCTTTAAGTGTTATCGTAAGTTTAAAAGAGAAAAAAAACCCATTGATATTTCATCAATTCAACAGCAGAAGAGGATCTTATTTGCTTATCAGGAGAGCAATAAAGATCAGAAGCAGAACATCTAACAGAGAGGCTAGCCCTGCCACGTAGTATATAGATTATTTCTCAAAGGACCAAGGACATCAAGGCCCATAGTAAAAAGTAGTGAGTAGAACAGATGAGTTTCCTCACTCATGTATCTCTTTACTATATTTCTAAAAGCACATACCCATTTCCTACCCCCCCAACCGCAACAGACACTTCAGGAGAGGGTATGACCCAGGTGTATTAGTTGACTGTGATGTTTTTATTATTCTTTCATTTGCCCTATGTTGGTGAACTGTGATATAATAATTATTATGGCTTTCGTCTTATTATTGTCAAATTTTTTTGTATGTAAAAGCTAATTATATCCTGGTTGTTGATTTTATGTAAATAAGAAACACACTGGGAGAGACTCAGGAACTACTAGTAAAATGTTCTCTCTACTGCATCCCCATATCCCAACAGGGTTATCCTGAGAATACCAGGTTTTAGAATTAGTCATGTCGTTATGGGGTTTTGGTCCCTTTCTATGAATCCCAGACTTACTGGTATTAGCATGGCCTTGGGCAAGTTGGCGACAATTGTGCCCATGTCCTTGGCCTCAGGGGAGGGGAGAGAGACAGAGAGACAGAAACAGAGAAAAAGAGAGAGAGAGACAGACAGACAGACAGAGAAGGAAGACTGTAAATGATATGAGCCATGATATAAACAATAAATGTTAAAGAAGTTCAGAGGGAAAATCTGCCTGCTGATATAGTTAGTGAAAGGCTCATAAAATGAATGAATAGCTGCAAAATGTATGAAAATCATCTATTAAATGGTTAAATACCACACATTATACTAAGTGCTGGGGAGTACAAATAGGAAAGTAGATCTGCACATCCTCTCAAGAAGTTTACATGCAAAAAGAAATTATGCATATGAAGGATGCAGCTGGAGGACCAATGGCAAGGTCTGTGGCTTCTTAGGGTAAAGGGACAGGAGGGAAAAACAACTCTCAGTGATTTTGAAGGCTCGGCAGCAAGGTAGTCAAAGGTTCAGCAGCAGTACCCAGAGGTTGGAGGGTGACCATTACAAACTTTGCACCTTTGCCACAACAGGTACAGTCAATGGCACAGGCTGCCATTCTCCCATTTGAGATCAACCCTACAGCTAAAAAGGTTGGAGTTAAGATGGACCTTGACATATGAATATAATTTCAACTGAAAGGAATGAGGAAAGCATCCAAGTAGCAGGAACAGATGAGCTAAGACAAGAAAAGACATAGATTGACTAGAACAGTCAGATGGGTTCTCACGTGTGTGTGTGCGTGTGTGTGTGTGTGTGTGTGTGTGTGTGTGTGTGTGTGTGTGTGTGTGTGTGTTGGCAAAATCAATCAAATAATTACAGAGTGACACAAACCCAGAGTTTGGGAATGGCTACTCTAGCTTCTATGAGACTGGGAGGTTGGTTTAAAATCTCAGGATGAGCTATGGAGGCACCAAGTTACCTTGAAATGAGGGGACCGATCTCAAGGGGACAGACCAGGCTTTGCCCTGTGGAGGAAGACAGAGAGGGATGAGGTGGCTGCTTCCTCTCCAGTGCAACCTGACCCTGTGCCTTTCTTCTTTGTCCTCCTTAGGCATAAGATAGTCCATAAGGTGCTCCCTGGGGAGTCCTGGAATGGGATTTTTAGACAGAGTAACACAGCACTTCATCTGAAAAAGATCTTGGGGTTTTAGTGGACCACTATATTAATGTGAATAAGCACTATGAAATGGCAGTCAAATAACCTAATTCAATCTTGGGCTGCATGAGAAGATCCATGGCCTCCAGTATTAAAAAGATTAGAGTCCTACTGTGTTCTGCTCTGGTTAGGTCATAATCAATGTATTATATTCCTAATTTAACAAGGGACATGATAAACTGGAGGCCATCCAGAAGACATCAACTTAGAGGGGTGAAATGCCTCTAGTTCATGTCATATAAAGATAAATCAAAGGAATTAGGGATGTTTAGCCTAGAAAAGGGAAAGGAATGAAAGGGAAGGTGGGGACATGATTGCTATTTTCAAAAAATTAAAGGCTTCTGAGTGATTTCCATATCACAAAGAAAAATCAGATTTTCATTTTTTCTGCTTGATCTCAGAGGACAGAATGAGGAACAAAGTAAAGAAGCCGAAAAGAGGCAAGTATGAGCTTGAGCATAAGGAAAAATTCCTAATTAGAACTATCAGAAAGTGGAATGAGCTGCTTTGAGGTAATGGTTTTTCCCCCTAGTAGGACTTCCAGAAAAGGCAAGATGACCTTAGTGGAGGGGGCAGCATGTGCATTGAAGGAGAAATAGGTAGGACTAGTCACTGAAATACCATGTGTCCATCTCATTCATCCTTCCATACAACCCCTTGAGCTATTGCTGTGTGTCCCTTTTACTATCCTCCAGGCTTCTCTGCCATTCTCCCTGGTTCTAGTCCCAACCCTCACTCTAGTTTTCCCCAGGTTCATTTCTTTCCCATTGAGGGCTGTAGTGGCAATTCCTTAGTTACAGTTCCACCAAAGTGAAACCAAAGTGAAATAAAATGATTTCTGTGGCTCTTCAGGTAAAAAATTTCTGAAATTTTCTAAGTTGAGATGGAAATGTCAGGTATGCAAACTCAATGATCCTTAATTGGAATCTAAGAGACATTTTGAAATACCAGGTTGACTTGGGCGCTATGATGCCATGATCCATAAAGAGTTTTGTTGTACTTTTATTGGAGCTAAGGACAGTTTCAGTCCACAAAGAATCAAGCTAACTTTTTGATATTTATCTAGTGCACATCTTTCCAAATTGGGGGGAAAAATGTGTAACTTTCCATTTCCCATTGACTTTTCTTTTTGCCCTTTGTCCTCAGGTTCATTGGTTTCCAGATTGATTTTTCTTTATGAGCTTTTGTGCTAGATCCTTTCCAAGTAGCTTCCTGAAAATGTTATTAAACATGCCCTTGAGTTTCTATGATTAGAACAGAAATATTTAAAAAGGATCCTACCCTCTAGTCTTGTAGTGTACCTTCAGTTGATTTTATGAACTGCATTAGATGCATTATAGTTCCTTTCAGATTCCCAAAATATTTCACTTTTAAGGAAACTTCCTTATTCCTTTATGTAGTCATATCACATAAGAGAAATGAGAAAAATGTCATGTCATTTTAATCCACCTAACCATTCATTCCCTTTCCTTCACACACACACACACACACACACACACACACACACACACACACACAAATGGTATTCTATTTAGTGTCTACATCTAATAAATCTACCTTGAATCTATAGATTACTTTTTCTCTGATGCTCTGATTAATCCATGCAATCTTATCAACATGGATACTTTCTCTATCAGGACAACTAAAAACTACTTCATATCTCCTCCTGGCCAATTTTCTACCAAGTCCTTAAATTCTCCATAGAGGAATTATTGGGCAGTTAGGAGGTATAGTGGATAGAAAGCCATGCCTAGAATCAGGAAGAGTCCTCTTCCTGAATTCAGTCCTTGGTCTCAGACACAAGCTGTGTGGCCTGTCATTTAATCCTGTTTGCCTCAGTTTCCACATCTGCAAAATGACCTGGAGAAGGAAATGGCAAATCACTCCATGATCTTTGTCAAGAAATCTCCAAATGAAGCATAAGACATTACTGAAATGACACAACAACAACACAGAGGAGTCATCCAATGTGGTGAAAAACTTCCTCTAAATCCCTATATAAATTACAATCAAGCTGTCTACCTATAAGCTATTACTCTCAATGTATAATCAGCCCAATTCCTCTTCTGTCCGGGCTTCTATTTGATGTTTCTATACCATTTATTATGTCACCGTTATATATCTACTTGCCTCCACCATGAATTTTTCCTTTGCCCTTTGTATCCTTTGCAATTCTGATTCCTCTGAGATGCTGGTGTTCCATGATTTATAGCCCTTAAGCATGAATAAGAGAATGTTGGCATTAATGGGATACTTTTCTTAATTTTCTTTTTCTATTGTGAACAAAAAAAACCACCCCAAAACATGAACAGTTCAATTTTTATAAAAAGAATAAGAAAGACTATGTATTGAATCATGAACTTTTGCAATGTATAGTTCATTTTTAAAGTGTACATTAAATTTAATATAGTAGTATCAAAATTTCTGTTTATGTTCCTTTTTCTTTTCTGTTGTATATCTTTTAATGTTTTATTAATTTTTCTTTCTTTTTTTGTATCTTTGTCACTTCCCAATAATTCTCCCATGCCCCATAGAAATATTTCCTTTTAACAAATACTATAGGTGTCATTAAGCAGTGTAAATCAACATATTTTCCATGTCAGAAAATGTTTGTCTCATTTGCCATCTGTAGTTCATGACCTCTTTGGTAGGGAGTATTTATTCTTTACCTTTCTGAAGTCATGATTTTTCACTGTGTTTATCAGAGTCCAATGGGTTGTTTCTATTAGGTAATTGTGGTCATTGTGTAAATTATTCCACTGATCCTCTTCATTCATTCTGTTATCAGTTTGGACAAGTCTTCTCAGATTTCTACAAATCTATCATATTCATTACTTCTTATGGCACAGTAATATTCCTTTACATTCATATGCTGAAACTTAATCAGCCATTCACAAAATAATGGGTACTCACTTTGTTTTCAGTTTGATGCTGCATCAAAAAGTGAAGTTATGAATATTTATACCTATCACTTTTTTCCCTCTGCATTTGATCTCTTTGGGTGTATATGCCTAATAGTAGTATTGATGTGGCAAAATGTATGCATAAGTTAGTGGCTTTGAGGGATTATTCCCAAATTGCTTTCCAGAGTGCGTGGACCATTTCACATCATCAACAGTGCATAATTGTGCCTGTACTCCCACAGAAACTCCAACTGTTGCCATTTTCATTTTTCTAGTCTTTGTTGTACTAGTAAATGTGAGGTGGAATGCCCAAACTATTTTCATTTTCATTTCCCTTATTAGTAATTTGGAATATTTCTTTAAAAAATACTTCTTGATAGCTTGAATTTTTTTTTTCATTTGAAAACTGCTTATATCCTTTGACCAACAATCTATAGGGCAAAGAGATGGGTTTTTGCACCAGTGAGTAATAACTATTCCAAATGGTACCTAGCTTGGGCACATACATAAGCAAATTCTTCCCCTGCCCTTTTATTTTAAAGCGCTTTTTATTAAATTTATTAGATTTGTAAAACACAAGACAAAAACAATCTTAACAGATTTTATTAGGTTCCCTTGACTGGTTGCCAAGAGGCTGTCATTACTGTGGTTTAAGCTTTGTTCCAAAAATCTAAATGCCTCACTTAGGCATCATTGTTTTAGCCAGCTGTTCATATATCAAAACATTTTTTTTTCTTTTTTGTATCCCTGGTCTTCAATAAATAACTTATACTCATATGGTGTTCAATTTCTTGCCCAAGACTTTTATAATCTTTGGCAATACCTTCTAGGTCTCTTCTGTCTGTATTATGCATGACCATGTGAATCATCAGAAGTGGATATAAATCATCTATTTTGAACAAGTCTTGGGAGACAAGTCTCTTTTATATCTTGCATATGTTTCCAAAGAAGAGAGCAGAGTTCCCTGTTGTTTGTATCAAGTCAACAAATAACTGTCGAGTCTGCCCTATCAGAGTATTACCAATTATCACTACTCTTCTCTTCTTCCTTTTACCTTTCTGGATGATCGTCTAGACTCCCCTTTATTCTTCCATCATCCTTGGAGCCTCCAGCTCCCCCCTCTTAATGAAGAGCCTTAATTTTTTTCCTCCAAGTGTACAATTATCTTTTTTCTTCTATTCCTCCTATGACATTCTTTGACTCTCCAATCTCTTGATAAATGTAGGTCAAGTTTTCCTTTTGCCACTTAAGCCCTCCCCATATCCCCCATTGAAGCCTTACTTCCATTTTTCAAAAGGAACATGCACTAACCTGCCCTTATAACCTGGAGTATGTAAAGACATTTTTCAAGTTCCTTCACCTTTATTTCTAGGAGGGAGATCAAGATACACTTAGAATATAGATAGTAATTACTTGACTATGGCGGAAATACAATCATCATAAACTCAGTGCAAGGCATTGCAAAATTGATACTCTAAGCCTAAACCTTCTTCAGTTAGGGACAGATCCCTCTTCTTCCCTACCCCCAACACAGCAGCTAACTCTTGTAATGAAGGAAAAACAGGAAGACAAAAAAAGTTTAGCAAAACTAAGGGACATATCAATCAAGTCTGACAGTAGAGGCAGTTCAGAGTTCCACGAAGAAGGGAGGGAAGTATAGTTTCTAATCGTTTCTCAGTCTTGTTTGTTTGGGGTTTTTTTGGAACTCCTTCTGAGTGTTTATACCTTACCTGCTAAATACCTACTAAGACCTTGATAATCTATTAAGGCCTCTTAACCCACTGACAATTACATCCAACTCCTTTCTTATTCTTCAACTAAAACCCAGTCATATGCTACCTTTATTTTTATATTTCTTTTCTATTTATATATGATTAAATTATGTTTTATATTAAATATTATATTATATTTATATAATATAGTCTATATTACATTTACATTTCTTTTATCTCGATAACTCTTGTATGTTCCACCAATTTGTTTTTATTTGATAATTTGTTTTACCTGCCTTTTTTTTTTTTACCAACCTTGCCTTGCCCACTACCTTCTTCTTGAATCATTCTCTTCAAGTTTTGACTTCTCAGTCCTTTTTTTTCTTTACATTGAGTCCTACTTCAGATTGAGTCTTTCAACTCCTTCATCTTCTGTTATCTTTCTTAAATTAATCCCCAAGTCCTTCCAGATTTCCCTTCCATAAAATTCAATTCCTATCTTTTTTCATCAATTCAACCCTTCACTTCCCTCCCAAAAAGGCAAGGAAGGGAAGGTAATAAGCATTTAAGCACTTAACTGTGTGTCAGATATGTGGTAAGTACTGGGAGAAAAAAATACAAGGAAAAAGAAAAATAGTTCTTGCCTTCAAGGAGCTTATATTTTAATGTAGGAAGACAATACACAAAAAAATGAGATGAAAAGGAGTGGGCAGGGTATGTGGGGTTAGGGGGAGGGTGTACTCACTGCCAATGGCATGGTGATGAAGTCTGGAAAGCCAGATTTAAGGGAACAAAAGTTGACTGACCTAAACCCTTTCACAAAATGGAGGCTCCAGGAGGAACTCACCAATCAGAGAAGGGAGAAGGAAGTCAGTTTATAAAACTCACCTTCACATTTTCTTTCTCCTTTTTATTCAGTTCCAATTCTTCTTATCTCCTGCAACTTTCTCACTTACAAGTCAGAAGTAGAATCTAGATCTGGAGTTTGCTTTCTTTTATGGAAGAAAAAAAATATCCTATATTTCAGGCACACTTTGACCAGAGAAAATTTATTATTGTTATTCTAATTCTAAGAAATTCTGCTCAGAGAGAAATTGGAAGGGTAGAATTCTTCCATGTCATTAAAAATCTCTCTCTGTCACAAGACATTTAGAAAGAATAATTTCTAGTATTCCCAAACAAAGACAAAGTTCTACAAAAAGGTAAAACATTCTAGAGTTCAGGTGAAAGCAGTTAACCGTTTTGATTCAACAGAATAATAGTCACTTAAAATTCCAGCATATCACCTAGAGAATCATTTTTCTGAACTATTCAATATGGTCAGGAGTAGAAATAGGTCACAACCTTAATTAGAGAAAGATGTTCTTGCTTTAATAAATGTGATTACCATCCTAATCCATTTTCTGGAGTATAGTTTCTTCTTGAACTTTGACCCAGTTTTCTCTCAAAAAATGGACAGATCTTTGTTAAGAATGATGTAAAAAGATTACAGGGCAGGGACACTGGGGATTGATAGTTAAAGGCTGATAAAGGTTTCTAATTCAGGTGTTATGAAAGACTTCAGATAAAAGTATTGCTGTAATATTATTTTGTAATATGTTGGGAAGGACCCTATGTTTCCACATCCCCCTTCTTTGTTCCCAAGCCAATCTGAAGCACCATCTATATTAATTACTTTCAAGATTTCCTTTTGTACCTGTAATCAGTAATGAGATAAAATTATTTTGGTTGGTCCACTATAAATACAGAACGCTCTGCATCTTACTTTAATAAAGACAATATAGCAAAATAATGAAATGAATAGAACTATTCCTGATGTCATAACAGTATATTAAATGCCATGCATGGAATGGTTGAAGGCATTATCTTGACTATGAAGCAGGTTTCATTAGTTGGGGTAGAGAAAGCAATGTAATGAGAAGAGACAAAAGTCTAGTATTCAGCTACACTTAAATCTCTAGCCTTTTAATCTCCTGAAGGCAATAAATGTTATTAGAGATATCTGAGCTCAAGGTTGTCCAACATGAAGGCATTTGGAATTTAGAAGTAACATCTTTCTATTGGCCAGATGGTCAGAAAAAATCTGATCGTCTTAGATATGGGTATTAAAACAGATATTCCAAATTTATATAATGATTTTTCCAATATAGGTATAACTGGAAAAAATGCTTCCTAGTATTTTTTCAATTCAATAAATAAACCCATGTACTGCATGCAACTATATCTTTGTCTCAAAATTTTAAGCACTGTAAGACAGAATACTTATAAAGGCCAGTAAATCCATTAATTATCCATTCTACAACAACTTTTTTCTCTTTTTAATATTTTTTAACATTTACTTTTAAATTCCAAATTCTCTTCCTCTCATCAAGTCCCTTCCCCATCCAGCGAGAAGGGAAGCAATATGATTCCCATTTTGCATGCTACACCAAATACCTGCCATAATTTCGGAAGTGCTAATGAATTGATTGGACTCTCTTCGTGACTGGATCTCATACACATCTCACCCAATCCCACATGCACCCTTGCCAAGATCCCTGTGTCATGGCCCACACTCCCTTAATGGGAACATAGGAATAGGCATAACTCTATGCTCCTGGATTAAAAAGTGGGAAAGGATTTTTAGTTCTTTATTTTAAAATGTCAGGTCACCATTGATGAGTGAGGTTATCTCATATGGCCCAGAACTGGTGTTTCAAAAATTCCAGAACTCCGAAAATGATATTACCACTGGAGTTCCTCACTCTGTTGTACTATCTTACTCTTTAATTAGGAAAAGAGTGTTCTCTTGTAGTTGCCTAGGCCTGTAGTGATGTAGAACTCTCACTGGAGCTGATTTATTAGGTGCCTATCCTAAGGACAGTGGCTTTGTCTTTTTTTGTTTGTTTGTTTTTTAGAGGGGGGAGGGCAGGGCAATTGGGGTTAAGTGACTTGCTCAAGGTCACATGGCTAGTAAGTGTTATTTGTGTGAGGCTGGATTTGAACTCAGGTCCTCTTGACTCCAGGGCCAGGGCTCTATACACTGTGCCACCTAGCCCCTCCAGACATTGGTGTACTTTTGTTGTATCAACCAGCGGTCACTTTCTAGGCCTTTTATGTACATGCCATACTAAAATCGGTTATCCCCAAAGTATCCCATTAAATTTTGATTATCTCTTAAGCAGTAAGGATGTTTAGGTACCAGTCAGTTCTCTAAGTTGTGCCACTCAGATATTCATCCTCTTGGATGAGAATGAGAAGGAAACAAGAGGTTTTTAAAAAGCATCTAGCACTGCATGGACAACTCTCTCTATGCTTCTTTCCAAATTTTAGATTCTGAAATAAGATAGCCAGATGGTCCTATTCCAGTCAGACAATCCATATTAGGGACAGTGGCTATTCTCTTCCAAAATGCAACAATATGATTGTAAGAAATGATATGGTCATACCATGGAACAATTTGTGCATTAATACCAATAGGAATATTGGATGGCAATATATACTCCCTAACAGATAGCATAAAGCACAATCTCTGTTCTGGATTGGGACACCTACTTCTTTAGGACAAGACATACGACCACTATCAAAGTCACCTTGTTCTCTCGTTTCCTCTTCCATAGGTACAAATATTTGTTTATAATGGGATACATGAGCAGACAGGAAGATGCATCTTTATGAGTTCAAATCCTTCCTCAGACACTGACTAGCTGCGTGACCCTGGGCAGGTCGCTTAAACTCAGTTTCCTTATTTGTAAAATGAACTGGAAAAGGAAATGGCAAATAACTCCAGTATCTTGGCCAAGAAATCCCCAAATGGGATGATGAAGAGCCAGACACAACTGAACAACAACTCAACAACAACAAGAAACAATTGAACTTATGTTAACAAAAGAAAAAAAGATCCACCATCTATGCTTCTTCTATTGGCTTAGTTTACTAATATGTTTCTGGCAGATGAGGCAGGTATGGTGGTGGTATACTATTAAAGAAAAGTTTTGAGTTTACCAAAGCCCTTTGGGAACTATAGAAAGACAATTTCCCTCCTTGTTCACAGTGCATTATGCCAAGCAGGAGACCAAGGTAAGGAAATATTATATTAGGAGCAAATGGGCTAGTCTTATAGAAGACCAAGGTCTTCTAGAATGGCTAATAGAAACTGAGGAAGAAAGAACATAAAGTAATAATTGGCTTCCATTCTATATTGGGATTGCTGTTTGTCTACAATGCACCTTCAACTTACACTCAACTTTTCTCAAATTTCAAAAATGTAAAGAAAGGAGATTGTGTATCAGCAATGCAGTATTCACAATGCCTACAGTAACTATAAATATGCTGATATAGTTATTAATCACAAAATGGAACAGGCTCTCTACATAAGAAATATAGATAGTGCATTCATTTAAATACCAGAAAACTGAG
>CM053580.1:52358654-52373870 GCA_028627135.1 Pseudochirops cupreus | reverse complement strand
AAAAAAAATGGGTAGATAAGGAAACGAAGCCAATCCCTCACAGAGGGATGTGCATGACAACCAGAAGTAATTACTCTAAGAAAGAAATCACTTTACTGGAATCATTGGGGAGGGGGGAGGGGAAAGTCCTTCCCTTCCTTCTAAGCTGATAAATATGGGGGTTGAGGAGGGGGGGTTGTCAATGTTATCAGCAAAATAAAAACAGCTTTGTAGATTAAGGTGGAGAGGTCCTAATGTTAGTGACAACAATAATCACACTCACATTAATGCAAATGCTTCCAATATCCTTCCACTATCTCCTGGTAGCCTTTGGAAATAGATAAATGACAATATTATTAACTCTATTTTCCAAAGGAGAAAATAAGGCAAAGCAAGGGTAATGTTCTTGTCCAAGGTCCCCAAGCCACTTGCAGTCTAAAAATCCATGGCAGTGGTTAAAAGAAGGAAGAATGATCAAGGGACACAGGCCAATAGTATTAAAAGATTTTCGTGAGATAATTCCCCTAAGGTTTTTTTTTTAATCTCAGACCAATCCTTCTTTATCCTGCCATTTCCTCCTCACCACCACTGAAGTAACAGGATGAGCATTTCTTGTCAAGAAGAGATTAATTTTCCCTTGTGACCTGTTTCAGAAATTAAGTTCTCATGGAATTTTAGTCATAGGATCATGGGATCATAGATTTAAAACTGGAAGAAACCTCAGAGGCCCAGAGAGTTGAAGTGATCTGGCTATGGTCACATAGCTAGTAAGTATCTGATTCCAGCTCTTTCTGATTCTGAAACAAGCACTTTATTCACTATAGTACACTGCCTCAACATGCATCTAAAGACAGACTATATGGACAGAAGGGATGATAGTGGGTACAGGGCCAAGGGTTTTGTTGAGGGGAGGCAATAGTGTTAATGGGTCTCACTTTGCTCCAACTTTAACTAGTCCCTTGGAATTTCCCTTTATTTCCCATTAGTAAAGTACTGACTTGGTCCAATATCACAATCCAAAGACATTTTATTTAGCTGGGCTCTTTTTGGAGATTCATACAATCACAAGATCACTCAGTATGAATGCTAATGATGACAAAAATAATGATGATAGTAAATCACTGTGTGAATGACCTTTTCTCAGTCTTCCTGTGCCTTTTGATGCTTTTTTGGAAGGAAATATTAATGCTATCCAGGCATTCCAAGAAACCTTACTCATTTCTTGATCCTAAACCATATTTTCCAACATGTTTTTCACTGCCCTCCTCATGTCTATTTTTTCACAGAAGTCAGCAAGTATCAAGATATCTGTTGATTTAGTTGAGAAAATCTTCTCAAATTATTCATAGACTTTCCTCTATTTCTTCTTCCACTGCAGCAAATATTGATATATGACCTGTAGTTATCTCCATGCTTGAGCACTGCAAGGCAAGGTGATAAGGTGTCTCATGAAATGATGATTCTCGTCGCCTTTGGGGACATGATAAAACCAGATTTGCCAACTTCTTTATTTGCTTCTCTGAGGAGAACCTGTGAACCATCCTTCCATTCAGCTATAATTTCTTCTTGTCTCATGGTTTCATTTAGAGAAAATGTCAATATGGATGTGATTCTGTTGTTCCATTTATGAGCCAGCATGGTATAATAGCTGGAAAGCTTGCCTCCAGATCAGGTAGTCTGGGCTCAAGTCCTACTTCTGGCAGATCTAAGAAAAATGACCCTAGACAAGTCGCCTAACCTCTTAGTTCTCTAGCCAAATGCCCAAGACTGTATATACATTTCAGAGATAGTACTGACCTTCATCAACAGAGAGTTTCTTTATCTGCAATCAAATCTATTGATGAAGTAGCTGATCAGAATTATAATGAATATTATTCTATAATTGCTCAAAATTATACACAGTAATATGGATGGATATATTTGCAATCTACATATCAGCTCTAAATCATTCATTTATTTTCCTAAAATAGTACTTTACGCATAATGGGAAATTATTAATTGTTTGGAGAGGAGTGGAGTGAAGGAAGGAAGAAAGGAGGAGGGATAGAAGAAGAAAGGGAGGGAGGAAAGAAAGGAAGAAGGGAGGGAGAGGAGCTGAAGAATTTGGATGTGAATGGTTCACCAACCAAAGTACTACCAGTTCTTTAGGCCATGTTACCATTCATTCTCCTGCACCTCCAATCTCCAGTCCCTCAAAGAAATAACAGGATAGTCAGTGTGTTCTTCTCTAGGCTGCCACTGAACAGAAACCCAAGGCAGTCTGACAACAGTTTTTAGAAGTGGGCAGGTTTGGTTGTCTTTCCTATTGGGTCACCTTAACAAATCCATGCAACCCAGCAACTTTGCAGTCCTTCCTTTACTTTTTTTTATTAACTAATAGTTTTCACTATGATTATCACCTCAGGGGTCCTATCTAATCCTGTCAGTGCCCATTTGATTACACATAATGCATGGAAGATAATAAAACCAATCAAATTACCCCCTAGTAGGATTGAGAGGACATAGAGGAGAATATGTACAAGAAGGTTGTTGAAATGCCTTCAGTGTGATTGATTTCTTTCATTTCAGTCTTATTCCCAGGGTTAGGTGGGCCTGATGTGTACCTACACAGAATTTAATAGAATTTGTGATGCAGCAGCTCCATCTATAAATATTATGGTTGGGAACATTTGTCTACTTCGGATTACCTGGAATTGGTTTGAAATAAGCGATCAGTCCATGAACCAACATTTGCTAAGCACCTACAACGGGGCAGGACTGGACAAAGGCATCATCTATAGGCAAGTAAAAAGTAGGTCTGGATTCTAAGCTCACCACTGAAGAAACATTCCTGATTTTTTTTAGAAATGAAATAATAAACATGTTTTAGTTGCAGAGAATTCCTGTCAGAGATGTGAGGAAAAGAACAATGACCATAGACAGAGCTTAATTGTGTTATGTTCTTTAGAAAGGACAAAACTCTTCAGGCACAATTGTCAATTCAACTTGGTGGCAGAGCAGGCCATTTGAAGTGGTTAATTTGAAATGAAATGTTAGAACAAGGCAAGAATGTTAAAGATCATACAGCAAATTAAAGTGTCTTTACTGAATATTCAACAAAAAAGTAACACAAAATAGTAGAATAAAGACTAGATTGAGAGAATAATAAGACCTGCTTTCTTCTCTCAGCTCTGCTGGCAGCTAATTGAGTGACCTTGGATAAGTCACTGACTTCATTGAGCTTCTATTTCCTCATCTGTAAGTTAAATACCTTGTTCCAACAAACATTTACTGTGTGCCTACAATATGTATGGAATACCTTCAGAATGAAAGAGTTGGTCTGGATCATCTCTGAAGTCCCTTTCATCTTTAAAATTTTAGACCTTATGACTTCAGGGGTAACACATTTTTAAAATCCCCATAGCTAGCAGTTTATCATAGAAAATTACTTTAGCATCTAATGATATCCAAAACATAGCTTATGGTTTGAATATAACAAAGGAAATATTACAGTTTAAGCTTTATGTAAAAGATTCTACCATTGTCAATGGTCCAGACAATCTTTAGGGGCTTTTATATTTCTCTTGTCTCTGTTCTCTACTCAGAGACCTGGGGAAATCTCTCTGCTGGACAACCTAGTACTATCGCCTTAGAAGAGCACTAACCAAATTATACCTAAAGAGAGTTTATTTAAAAGTAAGGGACAATCCAGTAACATTGTTTTGTTACATGAAAAATAAAATTGAATGCCCCAAGTCCTTTAAGGGTCTACATTGCATATTTTCTGTGATTATGTATAGTCACAGTCTTGTTGTGACTCCCTGTTTGTCCCTACCACCCCCTACTGGTGAGATTGGAACAACATTTACTAACCTAGATGGTATATGTGACATGAAGACAGTAAGGTCCCTACTTTTCCCTAAAAAGGCAAAGATAAAACTTAATTGGTCCAGAGGACTAAGACTTTAACTTTTGACTTAGCTTCCAGGTTGCCTAAGGCATAAAAGCACAGCACATGAATAGCTGGCACACTTCAGATTTGATGGACATCCCACTCCCATGTGAGTTAACATGCACTTTTGAATAGGTGAAACACCTTGGTCATGTGGCAGTGAGGGAGGCTGTACTCCACAGGACCAGCATTATATCTTTGATGAATACCTTCTTCATGCAATTGTTGAGCAAACTTTCTTTTGTTAAAGGTTATGTGGCATTTCTTTCTACTTCCAAGCTTAAATCACCAGACCAACCTAAGTCAAGCCTGACATAGACCAATTTCTTCTGCTTGTTTTCTGATGTTCTATACCCTCTAATATGAAATAGACACTTTTTCTACCTCCATCACCATTTACTGCCCTTAATTTGGTTTTCCAGTCCTTAGGATGTCATTTCTTGTTGCCCTAATACCATTAGATACTTAGCTGGAGCTAAAGGTCATGTGGCAACAGAAGTCACATCTCTCATTCCAGATACAATTTCCCCGAGAAATGCATCTGCAAACCCTTATCCCACCAGAGATAGGATCCCTGAAATCATCTTGGGTGAAGCTTGGCTCTCCAGTCAACAAAAATTGCATCACACTTTAATAATGTCAGCTCAGAGAGGTGAGATCATAGGATCACAGTACCTGGAACTGGAATGGAACTTGGAGATCATCTTGTCCAACCCCTTATTTTGAATGAGAAGACAGAATTTCGGAGAAGTGAAAAGATTTGCACAAGATCACATAGGGCATTTGTAGAAGGAGTGACATTTCATGTTTGGGCAATGACTTTCACTAAAATCTTCATAGTGAAGGAGATTGATATGAATTCAGAATAGAAAGATAGAGTAGAACATTTTAGTGGCTAAGAAATCTTTATTTTATCCTAAAGGCAAAATCTTTTTGACAGTTAGGGCTGTCTCAAAGGAAATGAACTGTGTTTGAGACCATGAATTCCCAATATTGGACATGAAATGGAGGTAAGACCACCAATTGTTGGAGGAAATTGAAAAGGGAATTATTGTACAACAAATCAATAAATAATCATTTATTTAACCCTTTCTACATCCCTAGGCACTAGGGATATAAGTACAATTTAAGCCACATGACCAAGGCCCTTTTCCAACTTTCAGATTATATGATTATCAACATGATTTTCTCCATGATCTTGGTTAAAATCCTGTATATAATAAAACCATGTTTCTTTCACAAAAATTAAAATGATCTGTTACTAGCTACTAGATCTATAGGTCTAGGGAACAAGTGAATGAATGGAAAAGGACTTATTAAATGTCTACTATGTGCTAGGCATTGAGAATACCAATCCAAAAAGTGAGAAATTCCATCTCCTCAAAAAGACTATATCATAATATGAAGATTTGACTCTTATAGGGGAGCACTGGCCATGGAACAGTGAAGAGAACTACCAGAGAGTTGATAATTATGATATTTCCAGAAGCTTTAATAGGTAGTATTGCTTTGATTATTATAGCAAGAGTAGCAGGTAGAAATATGACATAAAGCAAGAGGCACAAGGGCATGACTGGACAGAATATGAAATGACATGTAATGGGGAAGGTGAGTTCACATGCACTAATTAGGACAGCTCACCCTAGTGCTAAATCAGTTAAGCCTTACACAGAAATTATGAGCTCTGGAGGTTTACTCCAAGGAGAGAGAACAACGTAGCATCAGGATAAATGACAAAGATCTGAGATCAACTAACAAACCATTAAGCCCTGACAATTTTTGAGAAAAGCTACTTGAAGCCCAGAAAGAGATCAGAAGCAGTAGAGAAAATTCACATATAGACCCTTCCATGTGGTAGGCACTCTCTAAATATTTGCTGAATTGTGTTGGATCACATCATTATTCTTTTGACATTTGGGAACAAACATTTGATCCTGGTTAATCCATTCTACCCATCCAGTTCAAACACCTGTGGCAACAGAACATCCAGATGGTGTTCTCACACTGTGTATTCTCACCTTTTCTCTTCAGACTGTCTCAATTAAAATGTCCCTTCAAGAAGTATGGTTTGTTCTTTCAATCTCACCTGATCTATTTTGAGCATCATTTGACAAGAAGAAACTGTTGGACAGTCCAAGCACCTCGTGATCATTTATTCAGTTGTGGTTTAACTTAGTGAGTCATTTTTTCAGTTGCTCCTTTCCTGAAGCAGATGTTGTGGGGAAGGGGTCAGAAGCCTAGAGGTAATAACAGTATACTAGGAGAAGTATACAAATGAGCTCAGTTGCTGACTTGCTAAAAGGGGCAGAGAGGATTTATAAGGCAAAAGTTGGTGTGTACAAACTTTAATATGAACCCAAGGACACTGGACCTTTTTCCCCAGGAGGACATAGGTTTATTGAGTGTAAGTGTTCTTTTATGTTTGTCTTTGTATTTTTAGCATCTAGCATTTAAAAAATATCCAGGAACTATCATTTTATTGATGTGGAGAAATAGTGTAGGCATTTCTACCACTGATTCAGATCAATGACCTTTCTGGAACCTATGGTCTTAGAGAATTACCTTGAACATTGAAAGGGTAGCTGATTTTCCCATAGTCTCATAACTCATATGTGTTAGGAGTAGGACATGAACCCAGGTACTCTGTCAATTCTCTGTGCAGTATGATAAACTGCCTGTTACCTGGTGCCTACTTAGTGATTCAGTAATTATTTTTTAAATTAAATTGATATATCTGGATAGCTATAAACCATACCTTTCTTTAGTTATTTCTTTTGGAGAACCTGCAGCCTCAAACCACATGTGGCCCCCTAGGTCCTCAAGGGCAGCCATCTAGACCCTCAAGTATGACCCCTTGACTGAATCCAAACTTCATAGAACAAATCACCTTTAAAAAGGAATTTGTTCTGTAAAACTTGAACTCAGTCAAAAGAACTCATCTAAGGACCTAGGATACCACATGTGGCCTTGAGGCAGCAGGTTCCCCACCCCTGTCCTATACCATGATGCACAATAAATTATGGTGAAGGATTTTTGGGTTCTTCAAGGTGATGAATCTTGAATCTTTAAATGAAGGAGATGGATTTTCATTTTTCATAGATGTTATTTATTTATGAATCATACAGGATGAGAAAGTGCTAATGGATTGTTTTGCACCTACAGAGGGAAAACCCACACCACTGAAATTATGGAAACATCAAAGTCTTGCCAGTGAAGTCTTTTGCACTTATAATATGAAATTATAATATATTCTCATTATTATATCAATATTAACATATTATTATGAATATTTTTTCTGCATAATAACACTGTCAACATTTTGTTCATGGTCCTCAAATAGTAAATTCATTTTAATTATTGAATCTCCTTGGTTACTGTTACTTACACATCTCAAGGTGATGTGACTGATTATGACTTCCCTATAGCTTAGAAGAAGATCTTCATGAGTTCCTGGTAGACAGCCTTCCAGTAATTAACTTCTCTGAATATAACTAGACTGGACATTGGACAACTAACATGTAAACTGTTGGTCACCAAGCCTATACTTTTCAAAATCTTTCCATTTTGGCAAATCTAAAAAAGTTTATATTCTATTCAGATTAAACCTCAGGAACCCAAGGTCACTTCCATATTACATGACCCAAAAGAGTAGAATATTAATTGATTACTACTACTTCTACTTCTACTTCTACTATGACGACCACTACTACTACTACTACTACTACTACTACTACTACTACTGCTACTACTACTGCTACTACTATTACAAATACTACTATTGGATAGCCATAAACCATACCCTTCTTTAGTTATTCCCTATAAGGAACCTGCAGCCTCTAGACTACATGTGGTTCTCTAGGTCCTCAAGTGTGGCCCTTTGACTGAATCCAAACTTCACAGAACTAATCCCCTTAATATAAGGATTTGTTCTTTAAAACTTGAACTCAGACAAAAGACCTCACCTAAGTCCTGAGAAGGACACATGTGGCCAATTAGTTTTACTACTATATACCCCCACAACTGGATTTGTCAATATAACTGAAAGTGGTTAATTTCTAGATAGAGTCCATGAAAAAGCCAATGTTATCTGTATCTAAGAATGTTATCAAAAGGCCCTCCTTGGATAACATTTGTAAGAATTCAGCCAAAACTACATCAGCAAAGAAACAATGAATAGATGGCTGAGTCATATAGCCCAATGGAAATAGACAATGATTTACAATGGCAATTTAAGACTAGGTCATCACCACCAGAAATTATAGAAGGGTTATCTATAAAGAACACAGATTTACATTATGTAAGTAAATGATAGAAATTATACAGCACATTATTGAAGGCTATGAAAAAATCAACACCCAACTAAATGCCCAGTAAAATGTGACTTTTTGGCCAGAATTATATCAGAAGCTTTCTATCTTTCATGGATGGCAGATGATAAATCCTCATTCTGGAAACACAGAATTTAAAGCATTCTGGAGAACTTGATCAATAAACTGTATTGGAATCAAAGCATTATCACATTCAAAACTATTGTTCTCAATTACTTGGATACAGCATCAATCCATTAGAAAAACAACCAACCCCTAAGAACAGTGTTTTTAATGAATGTTGCTTTTTCTCTAAGCTATATAGTATGAAAGGCTTTTTAAAGTACAGAGACCTAGCAGAGGAGATAAAAATCAGTTGAGGTATACATCATACTTGTTGTCCTGCCTGCTGCTGGGGGTTGTGCTGTGGATGCTTTCAGCAACCTGAGAGGGAATGAGCTCACATCTCAACACTTGTATTCAATTAAAAAAGCTGTTATTTCATCCACCTGTACTGTAGTTCAGAGAACATAAAAGAATCACAGTAAGGGATTGTCATAGGACTATTTTTAGCTAAACTCCATTAAAAGGATGAGGAGAAAGAGATGATGATGGTAATGATGTCAATGATACTGATATCATGTTTATTTAATAATAACTGTCTTACAATATCATAGCAGCACTTTTGAATATGCCTTCACATTTAGCTTACTTGATGAAAGAGAACTCCCTGTAATATTCCATGGTACTCACCACAAGTCGTGAGCTTTGATTAAAGGAGTGCTGAGCTCCTGAGGAATGAATGGTCAAAGTTAGAAAATGATTCAAACAGCATATTTAAAATCTTTCATTTCTTACTTCATTTTGTAGCCTTTGCTCACTGACTAAATATTTCTTTAGCCTTTAAAGGTTACGCAGAAGGTTTATCCAACTCTTGCTCTAGAAAAACAACAGACAAAAAGCATTAATGGAGCTATTTTGTTATTGCTATAGGCAGCTGTTGCTGGGTGACATTTTAAATGAATCTTTGTCGGAAGTCTGATTAATGATGGACTAAGATGATACATATTGTTATCCACTCAGGCCAGAATAATATTGCCAAAGTGTGCTTGCCCATGCATTTAGCAGCTAAAGGAAAATAATTTTTGACTTTCTGACCCTTAAGAGAGAAAAGAAAAGTATGTCACTTTTAGCAATAAGACTTTTTAAGTGAGATAGATTAACCTGTGGTTTTACCTATCTGGGGGTTCATGCTGCTTTGTGCCCTGGACTCATAGGATATTAATAGACAGGTTGAATGATAGATACTTGTTACAGAACCATTCACTGAAAATTCTCCACCTCCTCTACCATCCAGTTCTTTTGACATGGATTTCTATTCCTAGCAGTTCTCAAATAAAGGTAACTTAGATCTCTCTACTTATTCCTAGTAGGTATAGTAGCCACTTCTAAGGAAGATCTCTATTGGAGCACCCCAGGGATCTATGCTTGGTTCTATGCTATTTAATATTTTAATCACCCAGATCAAGGCATAGGCTTCAACATCACCAAATTTGTAGATGGAACAGAGTTAATAAATACAATTGATAATGGAGTCAGGCTACAAAAAGGTTTTCGTGTGCTAGAATCTAATTAGATGAAGTTGATTAAGGTAGCTATAAAATGATGGGATCATAGAATCATAACTTTCAAGCTGGAAGAGAACTTAGAATCTCTTTCTCTTAGCCCAATCCTCTTATTTTACAGTTGAGAAGACTGAGGTCTAGAATGATCAAGTCACTTTCCCAGGGTCACACAGATAGTAGCAGTCAGGATTTGGACCACTTCCTCTGATTTGGAATCCAGAATTTTATTGACAAGTCACCATGCTGCCTCACTTGGACCCAGTAAATCAATTTCATGGATACAGAATGGGGGCAAGATGACTCAATAACAGTTTGTAGAGAATTCTTTAGTGGCAGCTTATAATGGGAATCTGAAGATCTTTCCTTCCCCTTGGCCACTTGATAGGCTTAAGTGAATCTGAGAACCTTCCCTGATTTGAAAATAATACTCTGCCCCCTAATAGGCTGAATGCAGTCACATGGAGCCTATGGCAGGAGGCTTGTTCTTCAGGAATGCCCACACCTTGTTACTTTGTGATTGGGCAGTGGGTCAAGAGGGTTATGACATTATCTGACCCAGGAGAAGGCTATATATACCTTGGTGTGAGGTTTTGCTTGGGGGTTAATTTGGGAAGAGTTGTATGATTTGTCCAGATGAGACTCTGGGCAGCCATTGAGCCCCCTGGCTTTGAAAGCCCAGATGTTAGTGCTTCCCTCTCTGGTAACTAACTAGGTATGGATGTAATGGTCAGACAGCTGGAAGACCTGTCTGTTGAATTGTGTTATTTTCTGTTGTAACTTTTGTTTGTATTCTCTGAAGTTCAGGGTGCTGACTTTTTCCCCTGAACTAGGTAAATGATATATGTTTGATTAAAGAAAGATTGTTAACCCATTTTGAATTGCTTTCCTTTAGAAAAGCAGATCTAAGAACCTGAGTTAGCAGCTATTCTGGGTATGCTGCACAGCTCAATACAACTTATCAGTATGACATGGCATCCAAAAACTGGGAGAGAGTTTAAGCTGTTTTGAGAAACTTAGTATATAGAATAAGGGAGTTAATTGGTCTCAGTCTTCCATCTTGACCAGACCAAATATGGAGTATTTGTTTTCAGTTGGGGGCATCATATTTTAGGTAGGACATTGACAAATTGCAATATATCCAAAGGAAATCAACTGAGACAGTAAGGAAACTAGAAGCCATGTTATATGAGGGCTAAGTTAAAGAACTGGAGATGTTTAGCCTTCATAAGAGAAGCAAGTGAGACCTGCATTCTTTCACCATGGTTCTATTGCAATGTCATATGAGAGAAGAATGTAATTTGTTCTGCTTGGTTCCTGAAAGCAAAATTAAGAGCAGAATTAGGGTGGAAGTGGTAGAGGAAGAAAGTTAAGTTTGACATAAGGAAAAATTTCCTAATAATTTAAGCTATTTAAAAGTGAAGAGATGCTTCAGGAGGTAGTGAATGTCCTGCCATGAGAAGTCTTCAAAAATAGTCAGATGACCAATTATCAGGGTATAGGATTCCTGTTACAAATGGCATCAGAAGACAGTAGACTATGGAGTGGGGGAAGTCACAGCACTTTCCATAGCATCCATACTTTCTAATTTTATAGGCATATGCCATCAAGGGGGTAGCTAAGTGGCACAGTGGGTAGAGTGCTGGGCCTGGAGTCAGGAAGATTTGTCTTCCTGAGTTCATATCTGGCTTCAGACACTTACTAGCAGTGTGACCTTGGGCAAGTTACTTAACCCTGTTTGTCTCAGTTTCTTTATCTGTAAAATGGCCTGGACAAGGAAATGGCAAACCACTCTTGTATCTTTATGAAGAAAACCCCAAGTGGAGCTCTCAAAGAATCAGACATGACTGAATAACAACAACAATGCCATCAAGGCAACTAGGTGACATAGCAGATAGAGCACTAGGCCAGGAGTCAGGAAGATCTGAGTTCAAATCCAGTCTCAGACACTGACTAGCTGTATGACCCTGGGTAAGCACTTACCCTTTGCTTGCCTCAGTTTCTTCAACTATAAAATGGGAATGATAGCATTACTGACACATAGTAGGAGCTATATAAATGCTTATTTTGTTCTTTTCCCCTCCTCATTTTCTCCAGTCTCCACAGATCCTTCACAAAAATGGTCACTTCCCTCATGTCACAAGTTTGTCCAAGTGCCCTGCTCTCCCAGGGTTATCTCACAAAGACAGACCCAAGAGATAAATCATAAAGGCCCTGCTTGTATTCAACTTTCCCTCGAAGCATTAAAACCTCTTCTTTGATGGTGTCTATAGGTTGTCCAGTTTTGCGGAGGTGTCCTATCTGTTGCTATGAACAATATGAAAATACTATAATATGAAAATGGAAGTTTTCTTTGGAAACAAACAGATGTGTCTTTGCCCAAGCAGTCTGTATAGTACAGCCACACCCACCTCCAGGGTGCCTAGTAGGTATGACAAAGATATTGAAATTGGAAGAGATCTTAGAAATCATCACTCTTCATTGATTGTAAAATTAGAACTTTAAGACTCAGGAAAATGAAGCTAAAGGAGCTGGAGGGGGCCTTAGAAGTTTTCCTTGGAGAAAAATGCATGCTTTGACCACAAATGAGAGAAATGAAATCCCAAACACAAGTAAAATGGTAACAATGATACCGGGGACACTTATTAAGAGATAAGTGGACCATGATACTAGACTGTGGGAATATAGAAATGAAAATCCCATTGTGCTCTCAGGGAGGTTACAGTCTAGTGAGGAAGACAAAATAAAACAAAAAACTAAGAAACATATACAGGGAAAATGAATATTAAGAAACTAAAATAGATTTAGTTGAAATGAGGAAAAACAGCTTAATCATTTCATCAATTTCTTCATCATTAGCCTCAACAAACAATAATTGCATATCTCCAGTGTTCAGACCACAGTGCCAGGAATTTAAAAAGTAAATTGGAAAAACATAGTCCATTAGTGATAGATTTCCTGCAACTGAATGAGGTAGACGGGTCAGCAGATGCAATAACAACCTAGGACAGGTTGTGAAATGAAGATGAGAAGAATAAGAACAGAGAAAAATGAGAGAATTGTAATATAGACCTGTGACAAGAGAAAAAAGGAAAGAAAATTATTTTTAAAGGAGTAGTGTAGCAATGAAATCTTGCTATATATAATGTAAATATACAGATATAGATATTATTGTAAATTTCATATTCAGGTTCTTGGCTCATTTTTCTGTTTTCCATATCCATTATTTGTCTGTCTCTTACATTTTTTATGTAGAAGTTTGAACATGGTCAATGGGGTTCAAGGTGGACTGCATTACAGGCATTTATTTAATGAGCTATGTATGATATAGACTGTCTTACTCCACATCTCCAGAGATATTATGATTCCTACCTTCATGAGGAGGAAGAGGAAGACTTCAGCTGAGTTTAACTTCACTTTCTCACATTCAAGAAGAATGTTGGGCTAGATTTATTTGTATCTCTTAACACATCAGATTTTTGCCATCTAAGGATATGATCTATTTTTGGGATTTACAACAAAAGTCATTTTTTTTTTTATTGCTCCAGATGGAACATAGTCCTGACTTAGACTGGTCGGGAAACAGTTAACTTGTTCTCAGCCAGCTTAACTCTCATTTGTTACACAAAGGATGATCACAGACAGTGAAGAAAATATATATATGCAAACAATAAGACAGTAATCATAGAAGTTTTTCAGATTAGTCTAGAATCTAAACTAGAAAATAGCATACATGAGTCAAAGAGCTCTGTGGAGCAAGATAAAATCTTAGCTTAGCCATAGAAAGAATAATCTCATCCAAGGAGTCTATTTTTAGCATTCTCTGGGAAGTAAAGGGACTGAAAACCAATGGACATTTTGGGGTGTAAAGATTTCTCCATACTGGGGCAGCTAGGTGGTGCAGTACTGGCCCTGGAGTCAGGAGGACCTGAGTTCAAATTCAGCCTCAGACACTTAACACTTACTAGCCAAGTGACCTTGGATAAGTCACTTAACCACTAATTGCCCTCCAAAAAGCAAAGAAAAAAAAGATTTCTCCATATTCTTGGGTTTTAGGGCTCCTATTAGTCACTCAAAATTTGTTTCTTTTTTCCTTGTCCTATCTCTTTTTCCCCCCTTGTCTTTCTCATTCACCCTCGCAAGGCTTTCCTTTAGGGAAAGCCCACCAGTTTGGGGGTTTATACTTACTTTATGTTCATTTTAAGGTTTATTGAAAGGAATGCAAAGGAGATAAAGTTATATGGAGAGGCAAGACTATGGCCTACATCTCCCACCTCTATTCACCCTCATCGACCTGAATTTAAGTTCTGAAGTCATTTAATGGTCATTTATCAATCCTGGCTAATTTTCCCCTACCTAAGTCCAACACAGAGAACTTCCAAAATTAGCTCAGACCTATATTTCAGTTACTAATCACATAGAAGATTCATGTAAAGAACAGTATTGAAAAGCAAACATTTAATTGGAACAGAAATGAATATCAAAGTAACAAAAATGGAATCAGTGTTGTACCTAATAAATTTCTTCTACTTCCTTACAAAAGCAATTCGAGACTAAGCTTTTTCCAAACTCAAGCCTCTCTGGAGCAAAAGCATAAGCTGGACTCATCCTATGGCTGGAGAGTACTTCTGGATGGTTTGGGAGTTCAAGACTTCAGAGAAGGATTAACTCTGTGTTGGGAATTCCTGTTTTCCCTTCTGATTTCTGTAGGACTAGTCTGTAAATTATCTCTCCTCAGATGGCTCCCATTATGCTATATCCATTAGGGTTCCTTGTTCAAATTTGTGGTTTCCATGCTGTTTATTCCTTAATCATGTGGCAGAGGAAGAAACTTTCCCAACATCAATGTGGTGAACATTAGCACAAAACTTTCTCAGTTTTGATAGGAAAACCCATTCAACTCCTCACTTCCTCAAGCATATACAATGAACCTCCTTCTCTTTGGGTCAGAAACATAGAGAAAGGATAGCCACCTCAAATACCCATAAAATATGACTCTAAACAAATTTTAGGGCTCCAGAACTCACAAAAGTACAGAAAAACATATCTCCCACTGAAGGCAGCTTGGCAGGAAGGACTCATCGCAGCATGCTGGGAGCCGCAACAAGCCTACCCTAAAACCATGGCTTGGCCCTGGGAAGGCCATGACAAGCCACAGCTGGAGCATTCAGGAGAGTGGATCAGTGGAAGCTGTGACAGTTTCCAGAACTATCAACCCCTAAGAAACAAGGACAAAGTGAAATGTCAGTGGAACTGAACTAAATTTGGGGGAGAAAAGCCATCTGGCCAAACTGCCTCCAGGGCAAGGAAATGGCAGAAGCTGCAGCCCTGCTGCCACTTCCACATGGCTGCTTCAGAAGCTCCTGGCCTGCAGATC
>CM053580.1:52330395-52358154 GCA_028627135.1 Pseudochirops cupreus | reverse complement strand
ATATATATATATATATATATACCATTGGTTAGGGGCAGTTAATAGGGTCTGATGAGATACAAGCTCTGGGGACTCCCTTGAGCTCTTCTTGAATCCTTGAGGTACAGGCTCTGGGAAAACTCTGATTGAAATCTAATTGAATCTTCTCATTTGATGAGGCATTTGCCTGAGACCATAAACCTTTCATTATAGCTAGGCCCAAATCTCTTACTCTTACTAGGGTAGCCCTCCATTGTCCATCTACTTCCTACCGTTGAGCCTATCAAAATATCTATACCCAAATCAACTGTTACACCCTTGAACTGGCCTAGCCCACCATTGTCTGTGGTAGCCTCCAGCAACTTCACTCATTACTGGAGTCTGACCTCATTAACTACCCTCCCCAAACTCATTACTGAAGTCTGACCTCATCTGACTCCTGAAGACCCTCCCCAAACTCCTCCTCTAGATCATCTCTAGATTCCTCCCACAACCTTTCTGTATATAAGACCCCATCTTGCCTCCATGTGGTGTGAAAGTGCCATAGAATTTTCTATCACAGACTTCCTCCATGTCTAATACAAGCCTGCTTGTCCAATACAAGCTTTACAGATACCGAGGCTCCTTAAGAGTCTACCCAATATGGCAATCTTTTAATTAACTTTGCTTTTCTTAGGCTGAGAGAAGACTTGAGTCAAATTCATTCTGCAGGACCCGGTGTGTTGGTATTTTGGGGTCTCATGCACCCCTAACCCTAAACTTCAACATTTTATGATCCCCCTCTACAGATCTAGGGGGAAAAACTTTCCTAGGAAGAAACAGAGAACCTTCCTGGATCCAAGCTGTGAACAGAGACAGACAGAGAAACAGACCAAGACAGAGAGAGACAGAGAGACAGAGAGAGTAAACTAAAGACAAAGATACTAGCCCAGTCAAGTTGGAAAATAGAATTAGCAATGACACACAGCCCCCAAAGTCAGCCAGAAGCCACAAAAGAAAGTGAGATATAGCTTTGCAACAGGTATCAGCTAGATGACAGTTCATGTCTCTCAATTTCTTTCTTGCAGAAATGAGTAAGCCAAAGAAGTTATGTTGATAGTCACACCCATTTCCAACTCTGCTATAACAACATTAATGTGTCATTTTGCATCATTTCCCCCACCCACCCATGCCTTCCTTGATTCAAAGTCCTAGGGTAAAGTTAATAATAAAAGAAACTAATTTGGGGGCATACACCTTGTAAAGGCTTTCTATGACGTCTAGACCTGATAGTTTGACATTAATTGATGGCAAAATTCTAATTATTATTAAAATTATTCTGGTATTATTGAAGGGAAGTCTAGTTAGCATTTGGTAAAGGAAGCAGTGATCACAAAGAGGAATCATAATTGTATGAGAGAAATGGTTATTTCTCTCTTAATAATGAATTATTAATTAAGATTAAAATTTCATTTTCTTTTTATTTCCCCATTCAGAAATAAACCCTTGTAGGTTAATACAGTCAGTCTTTGAAGGACGTTGCAGACTGTGTCCAAAAATTTACCCTACCTAGACCATCTTATCTAGGTAGAATTGTTTGTTACCCCACCCAACTAGAAAAACCTTTCAAAGAAAATCTAATCTAGGTGAATTTCTACTCATTGTGTTCTATTCAGGTTTGGGGACTGGGGAGAAGATCCTTTGTCTAGATAGCCAAACTGTGGGTAGTCTGGGAGTAAGAGTGACTTAATCAAAATTACATTCCCCGAGCCTCACCTCTCATTATAATAGTCATCGGCTAGTTAATTTTTAACCAATCAGAGTTGATTATTGCCTATCAGGAATACCTACTCTTCCAAGTGTATATAAGCATCAAGAGGCCTCCAGGAGGGGTCTTTGATTAAGAAAAAAGGCCAAATGACCACTATTTTACTAATTATTCACTAGCCATAATTAATAAAATTATTATTTGCCCAGAAATTATCTCTCAAATTTTTCATTCATCACAATAAGAACAATTCCTGATTACTTTTTTTTTATAAGAACAAAGGAAGACAATAGAGTTTACCTAGATTTTAGCAAAGCATGCAACATGCTTGAAATATCCACACTACTCCCTAGCCATCTTTAAACTGTCATACTCCTTAGCTCCAGCTTCCACCTCTAACCAGGACCTCAAACATGTTACTTCCCAGATACCTTTATGCTATGCAGCCAACAATATGTTCTCTTCCCTTCCCACGTTCCTCCATCACACTTTTCAACTCTAGCTTTGAGAACAGTAACCAGATCAACACCGCTATATCTGGAAAGAGCATGTCAATTAATCTTCCTGTGACTCTAATAGCCATTCCTCTAACTCCCCCTTTCTTCCAACTACCCCAAACATTCCTCCCCAGCCACCACTCTGCTATGTATTGTCTCTTTGAGAGCAAAGGCTATCTTGCTTGTGTGTTAAACCAGGCCATCCAATTGGTATGTGCCAGCGGTACTTAAATCTAGGTATTCCTTGCTTCAAAGCAGACTCTCCATCCACTAGTCTACACTGTTATCAGGACATTATTGAGAAGTTTTGTTCTTATATCATCTTTATTTCCAATATGCTCTTTTCCTTTCCCTACACAATGAACCACCCTGTGTAACTTATTTTTAAAAGAAGGAGGAAAAACCATCCAAAAAAACCAGCTAACACATTAACTATATCTGATGGCATGTATGACAACCCACAATATTCTAGAATATCTCATTTACAATGTCAGGAAGTGAGGATACAAAAACAAAGATTAAAAAAGTCTCTGACCTCAAGGTGCTTAGATTCTATTTTTTAAAAGCCAAGAAAATAGGCAGGAAATCATGGAAACACACTTGCAAAGGGAGTATGAACCAGATGATGTATCATGCCACTCCTTAGCCTGAGTGTTTGTTTACAGTTTACCCATGGACCTCCCCCACCCAAGGCACATATATACCTTGTCTGTATTACAAAGAGTCAAGTTATCTCCTATGTTACAACTTTCTTTTTTCTCCTTTTATCTTCAGCTCTCTAGATTCATTATCTTATGCAAACACACAGCCCTGAGTGATGTAGGAATTGGGAAACTCCCCAACACAAGACTCCACATACATTGCTGAGCATTCTGGCCGCCACCATCTGAAAAACAGAAGTATTTTTTGGTTCCGTTTTTTTTCTTTTCTAAGCAACAATCTTGGGAATGAAGCCGTACTAACTGTTCTCCTTTGCACCCCTCCTCCATAATAAGTGTAAATCACCCCATGCTCAGCCAAGTACACTTAATATAAATATTTAACTAAATTCAGGATAGGTATGGAAATTGGGATAGGGATCATGCCTATTATTTCATCAATAGGTCACACTTCTGGATCCTACCAATGTAGGTCAGCACCTTCTTTGCTACTTATAGCTTCATATCCCTAGTACACAGGAGATCTGAAGTGACTTGCCCAGGCTGACATTGTTCAATATGTGTCCTTGGCAGGATCTGAACCTGGATTTTTACTTCAAGGACATCCCTCTATCCAGTACACTACACTGACTCTCAGAACAGGCGTGCTAAATGACACTCATATGATATTATTACATTATCCTCTTTGCACCAGATTAACAGCTAAATCTAGGTTCTCTTAGTTCCTTCCTTGATTTACTTTCTAGGTCAGATAGGCATTCTCCCTAAGCCCCTGGTCCTCTAGGAAACAAGATATTTTTCTAGCTGATTAGACGGGCAGAAGTCCTGGGTTGAGGACAAAACTTTTCCCTGGAACATTCTAAGCTATTTGCTTTATTTCTCTTACTTCCCACACCTAACCTAGAAATTTTTCTTCTTGAATATCAAATATAGATCACAAAAACACAGGATCACAGAATATCCAGAGTTGGAAGAGACTTTAGAAAACATTGTAGGAGTTCTTAACCTGGGGTCCTCCAAACCTCAAGGAGTCCATGAATCAATTTCTTTCTTATTTTTTTTTTTGCTCTTTGGAGGAGAGAAGGCAGGGCAATTGAAGTCAAGTGACTTACCCAAGGTCACAAAGCTAGTAAGTGTTAAGTGTCTGAGGCCACATTTGAACTCAAGTCCTCCTGACTCCAGGGTCAGTACTCTATTTACTATGCCACCTAGCCACTCCCAATGAATCAATTTCAAGGGGCCTATGAACTTTGATCAGGGAAAAAAATTATGTTTTTATGTTCATTAGCCTCTAACCAAAATCGAGCCCATATAATTAACAGACTTCTGAAGGGCTCCATAACACATAAAAGGTTAAAGGCCTCTGATTTAAAGGTTGATCAATATAATGGATAGATGGTTAGATTTCAAGATGGAAATATACTTCAGACATTTATTAGCTGTGTACAATAGGCCACTTAACCTCTCAGCTTGTTTCCTCCTCTATAAACTAAGGGGATTGAACTGGAAGACCTCTAAGGCCCCATCGAAGTCTAAATCTATGATTTTATAAATGCCCCAATACTACAGATGAGGAAACTGAGGCCCTGAATAATTAAATGATCACTTGAAGCTGACCTCTACAATCCCTGCCCTCCCTCATTGATTAATTCTATCCACCCACCTCGATTCTTTTTTCCCCCTCTCTAAAGTTAACTTCTAACACAGTGGCTCATCCTCTCATGCCCACCAGCTAAACTGGTCCCTAGTTGTTAATCCTCCTACTATGTTTCATTTCAGTTAATTATAAAATTAGCATCTCAAATCCACATTTGCATTTCTAACTCTTATTTACTTTATAGGGCAAAGATTCATGAATAGATGTAGAACTTGAAAGGACATTAGGGTTCATGTATTAAAAACCCCCTCATTTTAGAGAAGAATAAACAGATCTGTTGAAATGGAGTCATACCAGGTCACACATGTGTACTTTTTATTCTCCTTTTTTAATGGCATACAACTGCCAGGAAACCCCCAAGAGAAGGCTTTCTATGGTTACTACATTATGACTGTGTTTGTCACACACAAGATACCAAAGCATTTTGCTATATCTGAAATCATAAGATAAGAGATTTAAAAATGGAAAGAACCTTGGAGGTGTTTTTTAGGCCAACACCCTCCTGTTTCAAATGAGGAAACCAATGCCCATCGAGGTTATACAGGTAATAAGTGGCACAGTCAGGAATCAACCCAGGACCTATAAATACACATCCAGCACTCAGTTATACTTCACAATGCCCTTATTTGCTATATGCTAACCCCAAAGTCTCCTCTCTACTCAGACTCACCTAATGGCATCTAAGACCTCAGAGGTAGCTGCCCACTTAGAAAATGCTGTGAGGCATCACTAAATTTGCTTCATGATAACAGCCGGGAATTGTAGTCAGTCTCTAGGTTAGGATCCTAGATGTCCCTACATACAATCCACATATCCTTGGACAAAGTGCTTCTCCTCTCTGAGTCTCAGTTTTGTCCACTGTGAAACAAGGGTGTTATACCAAATGATGTCTAATGTTCCTTCAGCTCAAAATCCTAGCAAAACAGGCTATAGCTTCTCACCATTGCATAGCTTCCACATTGGGAAGAAAATCATAATGGTTTTGCTCCTGACACCTCACTCTGATCATCTTGTCAAGTTAAAAGGGGTTCCAGTTGTCTCAGATCCTATACAGAGATGCTACATTAGAGTAGTAGTACACTGAGCAATGCTATTCCCTTCTCCTTTTCCTAAGTCAAGCATATCAGGAAATTTCCTTGACTCAGGAAAAAGAAAATGGCCTCTGACATTTCACATACTTGAATGAATCTTATAGCACTAGGGAGTGTAGTGTGCTGTGTAATCAGTTCTGTGTTTTCCATTTTTAGATTCCCTTAGAACTCTGAAACTCCTCTCCCCAATCATACTCTCTGATCCTTCTGTCTCTCCTTCTGCCTCATTGATCCTAAATGCATTCTTCATCCTGACTGTGAACTCCAGTCTATCATCTGCTCCCTGTGTTGCTCCCAATCCATCCCCCCTGCATCATCCTCAGCTTTATTCCTTCAGAGTCTTGACCTGCTCTTCCACCCTTACAATCTTTGCCCCATTTTTCCACATCCTTTTCACATCCTGCAATCCTAAAACAGTCCTGCTGTTCCAATGTTGGTAGGAGTAGTCACTGAAACATGCTGTCTGGGTCAACTACAGATTTATTTTATATAATCTCAACTGAGACTTCACTCCTTAGCAGCTGTCTCAAACCTTCTCTCTCCTCAAGTTCCCAATGGTTCCCTGGCCCTTCTTTTCAGGTGGCCTAGCCTCTTTACTGAGAAAATTGTGATAATCTCAAGTGATCTCCCTTATCTCTACTATTTCAAAGTCTAAACACTCTAATGTTCTCACCCGTTTCCACCTCCTTTGTACCCATCTCAGATGACAAGGTGCCCTAACCCTTTAGAGTCAACCTTTCTATTTATGCCTTTAATATCATACCTTCCCATTTCTCTAGGGAGTAAACCATTGACCGTGACCTCTGTCTCTCTACCATCTTCACCCTGACCTTATTTACTGGTTGTTTGGAAGCGGTCTATAAAAGTTTTCTGTTTTTCTGCATCATTAAAGACTTTCACTTGACCCTGACATTCCCTCAAAGCATCATCCTTTAAATCTCCTCCTTTTTACTGTTAAACTCTAGTCATTGGTACTCAATGATTTCATTTCCTCACCATCTACTGACTTCATGATTCCTTGTGATCTAACCTCCATTTCCATATCCTTCCTGAAACTGTTTTTCCAAAGATTATTGATTTTAACTGCTAATGTAGATTGTCCTCCATTATTGGCATCCCACAATCCCCGTTTAATGTACCTCTTGTCCCCAACATAACTCAAAACGTCTCTCAATATTCTTGACACTATTCATAGATCTAAAGCAGGGATGAGGAACCTTCAGTCTCAAGGCTACATGTAGTCCTCCAGGTCCTCAAGTGAGGCCCTTTGCCTGAATCTAAACCTCACGGAATAAATCCAATGAATAAATCAGGACTAAGTCAAAAGGCCACAGCTGAGGACCTAGAGGCCCACCTGCGGCCTCAAGGCCACAGGTATCCCAACCCTGATCTAAAGCTAGAAAAGACCTCAGATTTCATGTACCATTTCCCCATGTTTTACAGATGAGGAAATTGAAGTCCAAGGAAATTAAGTGATTTGCCCAGGTTCACACAGCTAAGTGTCAGAAGTAGCCTTTGAACTCATAGCCAGTGCCACTCTATTGTACCACTCTACGCAAATCTTTGTTATCCATTTTTCATCATCTGCACCTGTTTCTATTTCATTATATATGTATATGAATATGTGTATATATATATATATATATAGGGAGATAGTACATTATATATGTATATATACATATGTGTATATATACATATATGTAGTATATTACATCTGTATATATGTGTGTGTATGTATTGTTATTGTTTTTTAACATGAGTTCGAGGACATTACTTCTAGCTGCATATTGCTCTTTTCAGACAACTCTAGAACCCTCTAGGGGAACTCCTGGGTTAGGAGAAAAGTGAATTTGCAGCCACAGGGTAGATGGCTGTTGTCATTATGCATCATCTCCTTGTTATTAAGTGCTTTTTATTTACTTATTGATTCTATGCTAAAAGTAAAAATGCTGTATTCAGCACTCCACAATGCATGTCTGTATCTGTGGTGAACCAGCTCCATAATGCCAAGGTCAACCTGTGGGTGAGGGCTCAGAGTCAATGTTGATTGGGTAGATGCACAAATGCACATAACTCTAGGCAATGAGCACTACTGTTCTTTAGAGATAGGCAGATCTGAAAGTTAACGATAGAGTGGGAGGCACCTACTGAGTACTTCTGTCCCAGTGGAGCCTGTGCAAATTGTCAGGGTGAGTGTGGGACTCCCTACTGAGTAGCTAACAGTATCAACTGATGATCAAATTAACAAGGCACGTGAGGGATGTTTCTAGATTATGAAAACCTTTATGGCAAAGCTGTTTACCTGTTTGTTTATGCTTCTTTCTCGTCCCAACCTCCTCCTCGGCACAGTGCTTTGTAGAGTCCTCAATAAATGTTGATAATAATGAATGTTTGAGCATGCAGCCACAGACAAGCTTTGTAGATATGCTTGAGAGCATGGTCTGAGTGTGTAGGAAGTGGGGAAAAGAGAGAGAGGATGTGTCATAAAGTGTGATATCAGGGAGATTTGAAATTCATATATGTATTAGTTCAAGTATAACATCACTGAGATTTTTAAATAAGGCCATGGTTTAATTATCAAATGTGAAGCCAGAAATTATTTGGGAAAGTTACAAGTCAATGGATGCCAGAAATATCACCAAGTGCAAATTTTGAATAAACATAGGAATATTCTTCATTGTGAAACCTTAGGGTCTTTCACAATGCTCTTAGTGTTTACCTATAATTCCAATTCTTGCTAGGGTATTTCAAATCTGATTGTGGGACTCACAAAATATGATGCCAGAAGAGTTTACAAAATTCTATTTGTGAATATATTCTAAAACATAACATATGTTCAGAAATGCTTCTCTCATTTATGGATTTATGATCTCATTGACATAGTCCAGCTGGGAAGATTATGATAGATCTATAACTTTTCATCTTATTTGGCTCTTGACCATGGCCTCTCATAAATCTCCCACAAATGTGTCATTGATGGCCTAAAGAATAAGGTACATAACCTTGTATTTTTGAAAATATTTTAAATATTTCAATATAACTAATGTCCTTTATAATCATATGTATTTTATGCATTTAGAAATCTGATTCTAAAAACAGCATCATCAGGCTAACCACCAAAGGGGGCCATGATACATAGAAAAAGGTAAAAAAAAAAATCTCCTCTTCTGGATGTTTCAATACCATGAAAACTATAAGAATATTCAATATTCAATGACTATATCTCACTTCCAGTATATGACAGTCCCATTTTCTTTTCTAGATGTCAGCCTATCTAGAAATGTGTTTCTTAAATGTAACCTCGAAAAGGTGACCCTTATAAATACCACGGAATGTATTTCTATTCACAAAATTGATAGCAGAGGTAATTTTGCAGATGGGAAAATTGAGGGTCAAAGAGGTAAAGTAACTTTTAATTATCACACAAATGAGGTGGTGTAGGTAGACTAGAATTAGACAACATGGGCTCCCTGAACCATCATGACTTTCCCCTAAATTATGTCTGGAGACCATTTGAAAATGAGTCTGAAGGGTGATATGAAGGATAGTTGAACTATATGAGCTAGGGCAATTTTCCCAAATGGGATCTTAAAAAGTTTTAAAGTACTTTCCACAGTATGTATTCCCTATTGAGTCATTTCTAGGAACTGTGAGGACAATTGTGATCATTCATTCTTTAAAATCATTTGAAGAGCCTATTCTCCTATTTATCACATGGCTTATGTTGGTCAGGATCTTCTGTGACAATGACATGGCTATCTCCTGGTGAATGAATACTCTGACAACATTTGTGCATATCCCAGACTTTAGGAAACTTGGAACATGTGAATGACTGCATGATTGACAAATAAAATCTGGCATGGAATAATATTCTGAAATACCCAGATTTCAGGGTTTTAAGAATAGGGCATGGGGCATGGAGAGAGTCCCCAGACATGGCATCAGTTGGACAACTGAGGAAACATTTCAAAGTACTCTTTGTAGCAGTTTTTAAAGAATATGTCCTTTGTAGAGATGGTGGTGGTAGGTACTATTTATAGGATCAAAGGGTTGACAGAATCATAGATTTTAAGCTGAAAGAGACCCTAGGGGTTAGTCCAGTCACCTCCTTTTTTAAATGAAGTTAAGACACAGAAAGTTTGTTTCCCAAAATTACCAGTAGTAAGTGGTAAAGCAAAGTTTCAAACACATACTCTGGCTCCAAATCTAGTGTTCTGTTCTATCCTGCTTTAGTGGATTAGAAAAGTGGAAAGGAGAAGGTAAAGGAATTCACATAGAATGGATTCAGTCCTTTCAAGAGATGAGAGAAGATGGAATTGGGGGCTTTAAGAGAAAAAAGGAAGTTTGGATTGGCTTCTGTGGGGAACGTGATAGCCAATCAACAATGACAATGTGTACTATCAAGCTAGATCATGAGGGAGATGAGACTGAACTCTGAAGAAAGAGAATGATTTGGAAAGTAGTAGAGGAGTAGGGAGTAAATTGCAAAGGGTATAAGGCAGGGGTGGGGAACCTACAGCCTCAAGGCCTCATGTGGCCCTCTAGGTCCTCAAATGTAGCCCTTTGACTGAATCCAAACTTCACAGAACAAATCTCCTTAAGGCTAAAGGTTCCCCAGCCCTGGTATAAAGTATAAAGTGGAGTCAAATTAAAGAGATTTGAAGGATTTCTCTCTTTCCTCCATTATATTTATTCTATATTTTTTCTTGTCCCTATGATACCCTGATCAGGTGATATCAGTGTAGTCACACCTTAGAGATGATGGACCAAAGGAACAGAATAGGTTATGAACTAGTTATTGAATTCCTAGATCCAGTAGATTCTTACTGTTAAGCCAATAAGTCTACTTCTTGAATCTATAATGGGTATAAGATGTTTTGATTCCATACTTCTTGACTTTGAAAAAGATCACATAGTAAATATAGCATTCCATTAATATCTAAATTATCATTGTCAGACAGGTTGCAAGAAAATCATTCAAGGGAGTAGGGGGCAGAGAAAAAAATGGTAAAGTAGGGACCCAGTTGAACTCTGCCAAACCCCTCCAAACAACTTTAAAATGACATCCCAAATCAAATTTTGGAATGGCAGAGCCAACAAAAAGTCCAAGGGAGACATTTTTTCCAGCCTAAGATGACTTGGGAGGTCTAAAGGAGGGGTCTGTAAAACTGGTGTGGGTGCAGTCCTGGAACACAGAGGGAACACCACCACTGGATCTTGGAGGCAGTAGTGATGCTAACAGCAGCAGCAGCAGCTTTGGGAGCTCTAAGTCCAGAGATGGGACCAGGATTGGAAAGTGGCAAGAAAGAGATCAAATGGATCTTTTGTTGGCACTGAGAACAGACTCTGCTTATTGGCAGATCTAATTCCCATACACAGTTTTGGGCTGCAGTTCAGGGTGGAGAGGAGTGCTGATAGTCAATCACAAGGGAGCAGAAGCTCTGATCACAGTTCCATGGTCAAGAAGAATGCAAGCCTTTGTGACTATAGGAGAGCAGAGTACATCATCTTAGTTCCAGGGTGAAGAGGAACATTAGCACTTGTGGCTACATGGAGGACAGGAGTCTTTCCTGGGTAAAAACCAGAGAACAGACCAGAAAAGGAGTGATGATACCTCTACCAGGATGATACCACCTTGGAAGCATGAAAACTTGCAGACCTACAGAACTAGCACCATGAAAAAGTCTGAAGCTTGGAACAGTGCCACCACAACCCCAGGTGAGTAGAACCCAACTTTCCCATAAAGGCCAAAGTAAATAAATAGACTGAGAAAATGAACAAACAAAAAAGAACTTGACCATAACAAGGTACTACAGTGGCAGGAAGGGGCAAGACATAAACTTAGAAAAGACAACAGTGCAAAAACTTTCAAGCAAAGTCTCAAAAAATAATTGGACCCAAGGCCAGCAAGAATTCCTGGAGGAGTTAAAGAAAGAAATGAGAGTGATGCAAAGACATTATGAAAAGAGAATTAATAGCTTAGTAAAGGAGGCACAAAAAATACTGAAGAAAATAACACCTTAAAAATAGACTTGTTCTAATGGTGAAAGAAGCATAAATATTTACTGAAAAAAAAAACAACCCTCCTTTAAAGGCAGAATAAGCCAAATGGAAAAGGAGGAAAAAAATCCACTGAAGAAAAGAACTCCCTAAAAAAAAAAAGAATTGTCTTAATGATAAAATAGGCACCAAAATTCACTGATTAAAAAAAGCAACTCCTTTAAAGGCAGAATAGGTCAAATGGAAAAAAAGGAACAAAAATTCACTGAAAAAAAGAACTGCTTAAAAAGTAGAATTAACCAAGTGGAAAAGGATATACAAAAGTTCATTAAAGAGAATAATTCCTTAAAAATTCAAATTGGGAAAAATGAAACTAACGATTCCATGATACATCAAGAAACAACAAAACAAAGTGAAAAGAATGAAAAAAAATGAAGAAAATGTGAAACATATTATTAGAAAAATAACAAACCAGGAAAATAGATCAAGAAGAGATAATTTAAGAATTATTGGACTACCTGAAAGTCATAATTTTTTAAAAAGAGCATATTAATCGTATTTCAAGAAAGTATAAAGGGAAACTGCCCTTGGTATCTTAGAGCCTAAAGGCAAAATAAAGATTGAACAAACTCACTGATCAACTCCTAAAAGAAATCACAAAATAAAAACTCCCAGAAATACTATAGCCAAATTCCAGAGTTCCCAGGTCAAGGAGAAAATATTGTAAAGATCATAAAGAAACATTTCCAATATCATGGAGTCACAGTTGAGATTAAACAAGATTTAACAGCTTCCATACTGTATCAGCAAGCACCCTAGCATACCCAGGATGGCTGCTAGCACAGGTTTTTAGATCTGCTTTTCTAAAGAAAAGAAACTCAAAATGGGCTAACAATCTTACTTTAATCAATCAAACATATATCATTTCCCTAGTTCAGGGGGAAAAGTCAGCACCCTGAACTTCAGAGAATGCAAACAGAATACAAACATAAGTTACAAGCAGAAAAAAACAGATCAGCAGATGGGCTTCCAGCTGTCTGACCATTACATCCATACCTAGTCAGTTACCAGAAAGGGAAGCACCAACATCTGGGTTTTTCAAAGCCAGTGGGCTCAATGGCTTCCCAGAGTCTCATCTGGCCAAATCACATAACTCTTTCCAAAGTGAGCCCCAAAACAAAAACTCACATCAGGGTATATACAGCCTTCTCCTGGGTCAGAGAATGTCACAACCCTCTTGACCCACTGCCCAATCACAAAGTAATAAGTTGTGGGTGTTCCTGAAGAACAAGCCTCCTACCACAGGCTCCAAGTGACCACATTCAGCCTATTAGGGGGGCAGAGTATACTTTCAAATCAGGGAAGGTTCTCAGAGCCACTTAAGCCTATCAAAGGGCCTAGGGGCAGGGAAGATCTTCGGATTCCTGTAACACATACTAAAGGAATGGAGGGCTTGGAATATGATATTCTTGAAGGCAAAGGACTTATGTTTGCAACCAAGAATAATCTACTCAACAAAACTGAGTATAAACCTTCAAGGGGAAAAATGGATATTTAATGAAACAGAAGACTTTCCTGATGAAAATATCAGACAGAACTAAATAGAAATTTTAATATTCAAACAGAATACTCAAGAAGCATAAAAAGGAAAACATAACAGAGTAATCATAAGGGACTCAATGGAGTTTAACTTTAAACTCTGATATGGGAAAATGATATGTGTAACTCCTAAGAATTTTACTATTATTAGGGTAGTGAGAGAGTCTGAATAAACAAACGGCAAGGATGTAAGTTGATTATGTTGGTATGATCTTCCAAAAATAGATGTTGAGGTGAGTAAGAGGGATACACTGGGAGAAAAGGGGAAAGGAGAGGGAGAATGGAGCAAATTTTTTCACATAAAGATGTGCAAGAAAGAGGTTTCATAATGGAGGAGAAATGGGGGAATGTCAAGCAATGCTTAAACCTTATGCTCATCAGAATTGGTTCAGAGGAAAGAATACATATATACATATATATATACACATATATGTGTGTGTATAGCTATATATACACACACATATATATGCATATACATATACATATAACCACATACATATACAGAGTTGGGTATAGAAATCTATCTTACCCAATAGGGAAATAGAAGAGGAAAAGAGATATGGGGCAGGGGGTGATAAGGAGAAAGGTGAATTGGGGGAAGCAGTTGTCAGAAGCAAAACAGACTTTGAGAAGAGATAGCATAAAAAGAAAAAGATGAAAATGAGATGGAGGGAAATGCACAGTTAGTGATCATGACTGTGACTGTGAATTAAATCAGCTAACCCATAGAACAGAAGTGGATAGCATAATGAATTGGAAAACATAATCCAACAACATGTTGTTTACAAAAGACACATTTTGAACAGGAGAAACACAGAGTTGAAATGAAGGGCTAGAACAGAATCTATTATGCTTCAGTTGAAGTGAAGAGGGCAGAGGTGGCAATTATAAGCTCAAATAAAGCAAAAGCAAAATTAGACCTAATTGAAAGAGATAACCAGGGAAACTGCATTCTGCTAAATAGTACCATAGACAATAAAGTAATATAAAAATTTTTCAGTAAGTTGCTCTGATGAAGCCCTAATTTCTCAAATATATAATGGAATGAAATTTATAAAAATAAGATTCCCCAATTGATAAGGAATTAAAGGATTTAAACAGGCAGTTTTTAGAAGAAGAAATCAAAGTTATCTAAAAGGAATATGAAAAAATGCTCTAAATCACTATTGACTAAAAGAAGACAAAACTCTGAGGTACCACCTCACACCTATCAAAAATGACAAATGCTGCAGGTGATGAGGGGAAATAGGTACATTGATGAATTGTTGGTGGAGTAATGAACTGGTCCAACCATTCAAAACAATCTGGAACTATGCCCAAATAGCTACAGAAATGTACATACTCTTTGATCTAGCAGTTTCCCTACTAGATCTGTATCCCAAAGAGACAAAAAGAAAAATGAAAAGGATCTATATTTATATTTATAGCAGCTCTTTCTGTGGTGGCCAAAAAAACTTAGAAACTGAAGGGATGCTCTAGTTGTGGCATATGATTGTGATGGAATATTATTGTGGTATAAGGGGAGTGATTTCAGAGGGAAAAAAAACATGATAAGATCTATATAAACTGAGGCAAAATGAAGTGAGAAAAAGCAAGAGATCATTGTGCACAGTAATCACAATGTTATAATGATAATCAACTGTGAAAGATTTGGTTCTGGTTACTCTGATCAATACAGTGATCCAAGATAATTCCAAAGGATTCATAATGAAAAAAAATTCTATTCATCTCCAGAGAGAGAAATTCTGAACTCTGAGTGCAAATTAGAGTGTAATTTTCTCACTTTATTTTTTTGCTTTAAGAAAATGGTTAATATGGAAATATGTTTTACATGATTTCACACATATAATTGATATGTTTTTGCCTTCTTAATGGGGAGAAATGATGTGAGATGGAGGGGGGAAATCTTGTACTTGAAAATTTTTTCAAAAGAATATCAAAAAACCAATAAATTTTTTAAAAATTATTCAAAACAGAAATTTGGACACAAACCAGTATAATGTAGACTTATTCCCTCCACTGCAATTTGTTTTTCCTGGTCCAAAGTTTTGATTTGATAAGTTACAGCATTACTCTGTATGGTTATCAGCTTCTTCCCCTCGGTCTTTTAACAATAAATGTTTTCAAAGCTTTTTCAATGATACCCTAGTTGTTGTTTTTTTCTCACTTTATTGCATGAAACTGGAAACAAGTAATTTTCCATCTCTCCCTTCACTTATGCAAATGAACATTGCCCCCCTGACTCAAGGCCTGAAAGAAATCCTATTGTGGATAAGTTAGAGTATTAATATAAATTGAAACTATGACCTATAAAAGTGATACTCAGAATTACCCTAGGCAAAATCATGAAGTTATCAAAGTTTCTCTTTTATAACAAGACCTACTCTTTCTCATCCTTTTTAATTCAACTCATTACTTTTCTTTTATCCACTTCTGTACTCCCTCTCGAATCCTCCTTCTTACCATATCATCCAGCAACTGAATGCTGCAGTTTCTTTGAATCTCTTCCATCATAGAGAAGGGTTTTTCCAATAAACTATCAAATATATGGAACAAGCAATGGTTAAGTGAAAGGAATGAATGCCTAACTTGAAATTCCAGTCACTATAGTAGATTAGTGAAAGAGATATTTAGGAATAAAGGGACCATGCTGATGTCCCTTGAAATTCTCCTACTTTTAAAGGCATCTACAGATGAGATTACTTCAGGATATTGAAACTCATAGTAATCACCAGAAACTATGATATTAGTAAATTGAAGTGGAAATAAAGAGGGGAGGCTGGTAAAAATCCCATGAGTATGTGATGTTTGTTTTTCACTTCCTAAGACTAGATATGGGAGGTTGTTAATTTCATAGTCTGATGCTTACAATTTGGATAAATTGCTACCAGCTGGCATTATAGTCATTTGGTCCCAACAGAAAGGCTTCCTGTAGATATATGTAGATAACTGAATCAAAGAACATGATATTATAATGGTTTTTGTTGTTTCTATAAAAAACAAACTCTACAGAGTTTCTCAAGAACACTGAAAGTGTTCTTGATTTCATCAGCATGGGGATTTCCTCTCTATGACTTAGAAATTAAATCCTAAATAATTATTCAAGACACAGAGATTAGGGGATTTGCCAATGGCCACACAGCTAGCTTTTATCAGAAGCAGGATTTGAAAACAAAGCACAACTCTCTATCCACTACAGTAAATACGTAGTTTCTGTGAAGGAAGGGAAAAAGAAACAGAGAGACAGATAGAAAAAGAAAAATATAACAGACATACATAGATATAAAGATTTGCTCATTATATTTTCAATATATTATAATACATTATTATATTGTACATACATATACATGTACACACATCACATACATATTTATAACAAAAATTTGGAATGATTTTTCGATATGTGATAGGATTTTTTTGAATCTTCTTGAAAGATTGATAACATTTCCTAATTAATTTTAGCATGCCACACCAATTGTCTTTTCTAATAACCTGGTTATTTTATTCTCATTTAGGGAGGAGAACATACAAAATTTAAATGAGACATAGTATCTGTCCTCATGGAGCTTTCAGTCTAGAGAGCGATGAGCCACAAATGCAAATAATTATGATACACAACATTGCATAATGAGTGTCTCCAAAAAAAAAGGGGAAACAGTTATGTAAGATCCAAGGAGTTATAATACCAGGATGTTTCTGACATTTTAAAAGTGCTTTGTTTTATTCCAGTCAGCTGTTCAATATGGAGGATACCATAGAGAAGGTGGTATTCAATCAACTGTCAACAAGTCTTAGACTCTGCAGAGGAAGGGAGGGAGAGAGGGAGGGAGAAAGGAAGGAAGGAAGGAAGGAAGGAAGAGAGGGAGGGAAGAAGGAAGGAAGGAAGGGAGGGAGGAAGGAAGGGAGGAAGGAAGGAAGGAAGATATATGAATCTTAAAATGTTAGAGCTGGAAAGGACCTACAAGTTCATGCTGTTCAGCTCTTATGTTTTCCAGGTGATGGAACTGAGTCTCAGAGAAGTACAGTAACTTGCCTAAGGTTGCACTACTCATGAGCATTAGAGAATCCATTATGAGGACACAAGTTTCTTTACTTCTAGTTTAGCACTCTTCCCATAACATCTCACTATAACCCAGTGCATCTTAATTTTGGCTTTGCAAGGCCAGAACTCCTGAGACTGTCTATGTCCTTACAAGAACCTTGTCTACAATTCAGATGAGGACTGAATATGTGGCAAATTTCTCCATTTTCAACAAGATTATTTCCTCAAGAACTGCAAAGTAGAACACTGAGCTTTTTGCAAAGTTTGTTTTTTCCTTTTCCCTACATTTGAGAATTTAAAACATATTCTCTATTAATATTTTTGCTGCTTTTGCACATTGGCTAATATCATCCTCTTAACTTAGATGGGAAATATCTGCTTGCACAGCTGGAATTGTAATAAAGCAGGTGTGTCAGGGTGCTGAAGTGGGCACGTGTGTGGCTTGGGGGAAGGGAAAGTACACACATGCATTTACTACAAGGTTTATATTTGAAATTTCTAGCGTTCGTCTGATTAATTAAGGTAAAAACTGAGACCTATGCATTTTCTGAGATTGCAGAAACTAAATGCCTTTGAGAAGTATAGTGTAGGTTAATCTACAGATACAGCTAGAATATTAGACCTGAATTTGGAAAGACCTGAGTTCAAACCCTACCTAAGATACTTTCTGGGTGTTTAACCCTGAGCAAGTCATTTAATCCCTATCTCAGCTTTCTCAGCTCTAAAATGGGGATAATAGTAGACCTATATCCCAGGGTTTTTTTTTAGAATCAAAAGAGATTATAATTGTAAAGCATTTACAAAATGTCTGGCACATAGTAAGTGCTATATGTTACCTATTACTGTTGTTGTAAAATGCTTTACAGACCTTAAAGCACCATATAAAGCTAGTTATAATTATTATTTGCCAATTGTAACATGGCGATTAGTAAACTCAAGAGAAACATATGATATAATAAAAGAAGACACATTAGGGATGGACCCCATGCAGAACCACCTAATAAAATATCAAAACTTTCTATTAAAGAAGAAGCATCTGGATAAAGAAAAACATCTCTATCCATCTGTACCAGTTTCTCTTCCAAGTCAGAACCCATAGAAGGTCCAAGAACATTAGGCTCCCTAACTACATCCCAGTTAAACCAAAAGATAAGATCCTGCCATCTAACATGGATACCAAAGTTTCCTGATGAGGTTGTACCTCTATTTCTAGAAGCTAGAAAAGTTTGAACAGGAGTTTGGGTCTGTTAGAATACTAGCTAGGTCTCCTGAACTCTAGAGTCCCATCCAGTATAGGATGAAACAGAGAAAACTAGAAAAAGAAGTCTTCAGTTAGGAGAAACCTATCATAATAAGACTGCTGAGCTGTCCAGGGTCCTGGCCTATGTGGCTACTCATCCTCCTTTGTCATTCCTAGTATGCCTGTTTTGTATCTTGATTAGCTTTAAATTTAACCATTCCTGCCAGTCTGAATACTCTGTTTGCCTTGAGCTCTGCCAGTCCATGGTCAATTACTACATCTTTCCTAAATATATAGTTTCCAAAGAGCTATATTTCCTCCAACAGGGCATATAAATAGTTGTAGGGGAAAATGTTCATAATGGTCTTCACTCTAATGAGATCTTAACCCTAGTAATTTATGGTAGAAAAATGTCAGCACCATCACAAAGGTTCTGGGTTCTTAGGTTGAAGCTATAGAAATTATTACTATAAATGTAAGGGCTAAAATATCCCACGAGATTACTGAGATGGGTAATCCATCCAAAATTTGCCTGAAAGTTTGTGAGCAGCAGGTAGCAAATTTTGCTTCTAATAATACCTTCTACCTAAGAGTATTCCTATATTTTAAAATAATAGCAAACCATAATGGATCTTTGCTAATAATATATGTTTATCATTTGGAATACTAATAGCAATTGACAAATAACATAAATGAGCAGACAACATATCAGTTTAACTCATGGATACAGGGATGACTGAGAATGGAGGCAGAATACCTAACTACCATATTGATCTCCACCAAAAGCCTAAAATTTATAGCAGACCAAATTATGATTTTTAAAAAGTCAATGAATAACTAGAGTGAGTGATTTCTTCTACCACAAAATTGCACAGAAAGACAGACAGAAGACAACAGATAATAAGAAGTGGTCTGGCAAAGCCAACACCAGCGTAGGTGAACCAATGGCATTCTCTCAACGTGACCAGCACTGGGCCACAGACAAGTATAGTTGGCAAGGCTCTGTGTCTAGGAGCATCAAGAGCTCACAACAAAATAGCACCAGGATGGGATTTTGGAAACCCTGGTAAGTGGTAGGTAATGGAGATGGATGTTGCACAATAGTGCTCAAACATAGAGAGCCTTGGCACCTAAAGACCTTGAGATGCCCTGATATTTCATTGATGACCTTGAAAATCCAGCATTCTGAACCTAACAGATGCAAGAAAGCAGTGATAACCCCAGGAGGTGGAAAGTAGTGCAAGAATCTGGGTGATCCAGGAAGACACTAAGCAGAATAAACCATCACATCCAAATTTATGACTCATTAACCTGCTGTATGTTGTTTTTAGTTTAATTCTTTCCATTTTTACTAGAAAGCACAGTGGGAGGCAGCTAGGCAATAGCGACATATTTCTTTCAAATATAATGATCTGCTTAGGGCTGCCAAGTTGAGCACTGACCCTGTGCTAGGAAGGCAATCTGCTCAAAACAAACCATGCAGAATGAACATTTTTTCCCTAAGCAAACGTGAACTCTGATGTGGGTAGTAGCAAAGGCTATTCAAGACATCAGACAAAAATAGGACCTTCTCTTGGGAAGGAGGTCAGAAACTGGCATTCTTTTCAAAAGTAAAATTGAGCTATTCTGATGAGCAGAAAAATTAGACTTAGGAAAACTTTTCAGCTTGTTTCTCACAACATCACTGGCCTACTTGCCTTTTATTCACTGTATTTGACATCCTATCTTCAGTCTCACCATCTCTGCCTGGAAAGAACTGTCACCTCACCTCCTCCTGATAGGATCCCTGGCTGCTTTCAAGAGTCAACTCAGATATCACCTTTTCCACTGGACCTATCTTGCTTACCCACTCCCACCCCTAGTTGCTAGTGCCCTCTTCCACAGAAATTTGAGTTTACATATTCATATACTTACCCTGTGATCAGGTTGTTTTTTTCCTCTTACGAGGAGAATATGGGATCTTTAAGAGTAGGTTTCTGTCTAGATTTAGACTTTCTATCCCTAGGTTCTAGTACAGTGTCTAGAACATAGTCATAAATGCTAGGAAGGGCAGAAGAAAGGAAATGAGGAAAGGTACTGACCTGACAAGGACCAAAAGCTGACTTATAACAATCACAGAAAGCGAAGAGATTGAAGTTAAGAAGTTAAGGTAAAGAATTGGAATAAGTTCTTTGATTCTCATTGACCCCGACTCCACTCCTCCCGGCATATTTACCTTGTCTGATCAATCCTTCTCGATTTCCTTCACTGCGACTTAATTCACATCATGCTCCCTCACTGCAGGTATACCCTTAGACTCTGTTCTGGACCCCCTTCTCTTTATATAGCTTCTCTCTCAGTGACCTCATCATCTTCTATGGGTCTACTTATCAACTCTGTGCATATGAATTCTATGTGTGTGTGTGTGTGTGTGTGTGTGTGTGTGTGTGTGTGTGTGTGTGTGTATGTGTGTAACCATCATCTCTCTCCTAAGCCCTACTTCCACATCACCAGTCACCTACTGGATATTTCAAACTGAATGTGCCAAAGGCATCTCAAACTCAACATGTCTAAAACAGGACTCTACCTTTTCCCCAAACCTACCAAACTTCCCTTGTACTGTGAAGGAATTACTATTCTTCCAGTCCCCTAGGTTCACAACCTTGAGGGCATTCTCTTTCTTACTGCTCATATCCACTTGGTTGCCAAATTTTCACACGTCTATTCACAAGGGAAGGAAATGAGCACTATGTACCAGGCACTGTGCTATGCACTTTACAAATATTATCTCATTTGATCCTCATAATAAATCTGGGAGTTAGGTGCTCTTAATATTCCCATTTTACAGCTGAGGAAACTGAGGGAGCCACAGGTCCATCTGGCTCCCAATATAGCCAATTGTCTCTTTCTATGCACCTACAATCTAACCAGACTGACTTATTTGCTGATTGTGCTTCAAATGCAACACTCTATTTCTTGTGTCCTAGAGGTCCCCTATGACGGAATGCTCTCACTCCTGGTGTCGGTTTCTTAGAATTCCTGTTTGCTTTCAAAATTCAGTTTAAGCACAATCTTCTGGTACTTTCTTGGTCCCAGAAGTGCCACTGTATTCGCTTTTATTTTTATTTTCTATGTACTCTATATGCACCTCTCTCATACTTACTTTGTATCTTGTATTTTCAGTCATTCTAACTTTTTGTCACTCCTTTTGGGGGTTTTCTTTGCAGATATACTGAAGTGGTTTACCATTTCCTTCTCCACTTCATTTTACAGAGGTGGAAACTGAAGCAAACAGGGTTAAGTGATTTGCCCCCGGTCACCCAGCTAGTAAGTATCTGAAGCCAGATTTGAACTCAGGTCTTCATAACTCCAGGCCTGGCTCTCTATCCACTATGCCACCTAGCTGCCCATTTTGTATCTACTTTATGTTCATCTTTCTCACATACCTGATATCTTGTAAACATTGGTTCCTAGATTGTACATCACAAATGCATATTGATTGCTTGTTCCTTGAATATATTCTGTATTTTCCTTCCTCCATATTTGTATTCACAATACTCATATCATCATCATCATCATCATAACCCTAGCATTTATATAGTGCTTTAAGGTTCACGAACTGCTTTATTAATATTATATCATTTTTTCCTCTCAACCCTGAAAGGAAATAGTGCTATTATTATCTCCATCTTACAGATGAAGAAACAGAAGATGGTCAGTGACTTTCCTAGAGTCACAAAACTAACTAGTCCCTAAGTCTAGATTTGAATTCAAGTCTTCCTGATTCCAAGTCCAGTGTGCTACTTACTGTGCCATCTAGCTGCATGCAGAACACCTTCCTTTCTCCTTATTGCCTGTTGAATTCTTAATAATAAAGACATAGTGTGTTATAGTGGAAAGAATGTTGGGTTAGAAATCAGGAAATCTGGATTCTAATCTAGTTTCAGAAATCTGAATGTGGAATCACGGTCAAGTAACAATACTCTTGAGTCTCCGGCTCATCATCTATAAGACGGAGATAATATCTTCGCAGAGCTCTTTGCAAACTTTCAAAAATCATCTATTTCTGAACTATTATTGTCCTTCAAAGCCCAGTTCAATCTCCCACCTCTGTGCCTTTGTACAGATTTCTCCTCATGAATGTAATGAGTTCCCTCATTGATGATTCTTAGAATCCTCCAGCTCTCAGCTTGAGTGCTATCAGCAATACAGAAAAAAAAAAACAGAACTTAGTGCCTAGTTGGCAAGAATAATTAGCTAAAATTAAAAGCTACCAAATAGCTTCTTAATCAAGATGGCCTGCTTTGTGCCACCTGACCTGGGCACCAAAACTTCTTCTTATGGCTCTCTGTTCACAAGGTATTATAATATCTTATTACATATTTTATCAGACCACAGATAGAATGACTACCACTTGGGGGTCTAAACATTTTTTTTAATGTTAAAGGGTCTACCCAAAAAACCTCATATTTCAGATAAGTAAACTGATACCAAGAGATACAAATGAAGATCTCATGGTAAACTAGTAGCTAGCCCTCCTACCTTCCAGTCTACCATTTTTACATACCGTGCTGTGTCTTTTTTTGGAGTCTTTAGAAATAAGATAGAAATGAAAACACCCAGAATAGTTAAACTGTACTCCTGCCCTTGGCCAAGAAGATAGACTATATAACTTTTTGACATTTCACCTGTGTCTAGGTTTCTATTATAATTCATGACAACAACTCTTTCCTATTTATTCTACATACTGTTATGGTGGCCAAAGGGTTAAACTGACTGAACAGCTGGGGTGAGTGAGTTAGATCTGATAAGAGCTGGCTCAGGTTCCAGGACCTGAAGTCTGATAATATACCTGGTGGCTGGAGGGTAATTGTGAGGACAGTTTGTTCATTCTCTTCTCAGCTTGGTAGAAAATGTAATACTCTTCCTGGGATTAATTAATACTTATCTAGGACTAGGGCAGACTGGCCTAGTCAAGGGTGTGAAGGAGGAGTTCAGGAGAATGGAACCTTGAAAAAAAGATGATAATGGAAAAGAATTACAGCTACAGTTATAAAATAAAAGAAACTAGCTTGAAATGGGAGATTGATGGCAATTACTCTGTGTATTATAGTAGCTAACTTGCAAGGTTAATGTGCAGTAATGCACATGTGTGGTAAGGGGTGAGGGTAGGGTTGTTCCACATTAAACAATGCCTTTTTCATTACCCATCCTCAAGCCCAGAACAAATATTCAGGAAACATTAAGTGTCTACTCAATGCAAGATGTTGTGCTTGCCATCTGAGTGTACTTTGGGGGTTGGGGATGACACCTAGGCACATTATAGGGAAGGGAAAGATCACAGGCCTTGGATCTGTGACTGGAATTGGAAAGGATCTCGGAGGTCATCTTGTCCATACCACACACCTCAATTTTACACTTGAGAAAACCGAGGGAGGTTAAGTGATTTGCCCACATGCAGACAAATTTAAGTATAAGATTTGAACCCAGGTCTCCTGATGCCCCAAACCATTTTATTTCCACAGCTTCCTAGTGAGAAAAGAATAATAAATTTTGTCTCTGCTTTTATGGAGGATGTCTGTACTGCTCCAGCTGGGACTGCTTGAACAGACTAGCTAGCATGATCACCAGCCATATTTGTGGAGTGATTACCTGTCTGTTTGATGAGGAAGGAAGGAAAAACTAATAAAACCTTATTACCCATGTCTAGTCATTTGCCTGCCACCTTTTATATCCACCTTTATCCAACTCTCTCCTATGGCTCCAAGAAGCTGTAGGATCCATAGCAGCTACATCCTCGTAAAACACCTTGGCAGACTAGTTAAACCAGGTTGAAGGTAACTGATGAACAGGCCTCAAACCCAAAGATGAGTTGGGGATTTCTACCCCAAGCATGTGAAGACTTCCCTCAACTGAATGGGCACATGAAAACAATTTGTTCCAATGGCCATGAAGGTGGCTAAATCAGGAGCTGTGTAGTGCTTAGAGTTTGGTCAGACACTGAACACAACAAGGTCACCCCCTGCATCCTGGGGCATCACCTGTCATGCAGACTTTTGTCTTACCACTGAACTTCAATGACTCTGGAAGAGATAGTGAAGCTGACAACTGGTATAACTCTGTCTTACTTAAATCTAATTCACACACAAGTCAATATCTCGCCCCATGATGTCATTAGTCCTTTCCAAAAACAAAGGACAAACAACAACAATTATTTGTTTGCAACAATAACTATAATAACTTAGCCATGTTGCCACTCAATTGCATTCTGTGAGCTGAAAAAAAATCATTTTAACAGACAGTTTCTCTTTCTACAATATTGGTTTGCAAGAAACATTTGAAACAGAGGGATACATACAGAGTAAAGGTAAAAGGCTGGAGTAGACTATATTATGCTTCAGCTGAAATTTAAAAAAAGCAGGGGTAGCAATCTGTTTTCAGACAAAGCAAAAGCAAAAATAAAACTAATTAAAAGAGATAAGGAAGGAAACTACATCATGTTAAAAGGTACCATAGATAATGAAGTAATATCCTAATTAAATGTATATGCACCAAGTGGTATAGCATCTAAGTTCTTAGAGGAGAAATTAAGGGAGTTACAGGAAGAAATAGAAAACAAAATTATACTAGTAGGGGACCTCAACCTCCTACCTCCCTGAACTAGATAAATCTAACCACAAAATGAACAAGAAAGAAGTTAAGGAAGTGAATAGAATTTTAGAAGGGTTAGACCTGGTAGACCCCTGAAGAAAATTGAATGGGGAGAGACAGGAATATATCTTTTTTCTTAGTGGTACTTGACATGTACACAAAAATTGACCAAGTATTAGGTCATAAAAACCTCACAACCCAATGCAGAAAAGCAGAAATAATAAATTCATCCTTTTCAGATCGTGATACAACAAAAATTACATGTAATAAAGGACCATGGAAAGATAGATTAAAAATTAATTGGAAACTAAATAATCTTATTCTAAAGAATGAGTGGGTCAAACAACAAATCATAGAAATAATCATAACTTCATCCAATAGAATGACAATAATGAGACAACATACCAAAACTTATGGGATGCCGCCAAAGTGATTCTTAGAGGAAGTTTTATATCTCTAAATGCTTACATAAATAAGATAGAGAAAGAGGAGATCAATGAATTGGGCAGGCAACTAGAAAAAGAACACATTAAAAATCTCCAATTAAAAACCAAATTAGGAATACTGAAAACTAAAGGAGAGATTAATAAAATTGAAGTTAAGTAAACTATTGAACTAATAAATAAAATTAAGAGCTGCATTTATGAAAAAACAATAAAATAGACAAACCTTTGATTAATTTGATTTTGAAAAAGAAGAAAATCAAATTACCAGTATCAAAAAAAAGTGAATTCAGGGCAGTTAGGTTGTGCAGTAAATATAGCACCAGTCCTAGAATCAGGAGGACCTGAGTTCAAATCAGACCTCAGACACTTAATACTTACTAGCTGTGTGACCTTGGGCAAGTAATTTAACCCCAAATGCCCTGCCTTCCTCACTCCAAAAAAAAGGCCAAAAAAAAAAAAAAGGTTAATTCATCACCAATGTAAAGGACATTAGGAAAATCATTAGGAACTATTTTGCCTAACTGTATGCCAATAAATTTGACAATCTTAGTGAAATGGATAAATATTTACAAAAATATAAATTTCCCAGATTAACAGAAGAGGAAATAAAGTATTTAAATAGCCTCATTTCAGAAAAATAAATTGAATAAGCCATCTATGAATTCCCTAGGAAAAAATCTCCAGGGCCAGATGGATTTACAAGTGAATTCTACCAAACAATTAAAGAACAAATAATTCCAATACTATACAAATTATTTGAGGAAATAGGTGAAGAAGGAATCCAATGAAATTCTTTTTATGCTACAAATATGGTGCTGATACATAAACCCGGAAGAACCAAAACAGAGAAAGAAAATTATAGACCAATTTCCCTAAAGAATATAGATGTGGGGCGGCTAGGTGGCACAGTGAGTAGAGCACTAGCCCTGGAGTCAGGAGGACCTGAGTTCAAATCCAGCCTCAGACACTTGACACACTAACTAGCCGTGTGACTTTGGGCAAGTCACAATTGCCCTTCAAAAAGCAAAAAGAAAAAGAAAAAAGAAAAAAAAAGAATATAGATGCAATAATTTTAAATAAAATATTAGCAAAAAGACTACAGCAACTTATCATGATAATAATACATTAAGACCAGGTAGGATTTATACCAGGAATGCAGAGCTGGTTCAATATTAGAAAAACTGTCACAATAATTGACCATATCAACAACAAAACTAACAGAAATAATATAATTATCTCAATAGATGCAGAAAAAGCATTTGACAAAATACAACAATCATTCTGATTAAAAACACTAGATAACATAAGAATAAATGGAGTCTTCCTCAAAGTGATAAGTACTATCTATCTAAAACCATCAGAAAGCATTATATGTAATGGGGATAAGTTAAAAGCATTTCTTTTTTTTTTTTTAACTTATTTTATTCACTTTTAGTTTACAAGATTCAATTCCACAATCCCTTGAGTTTCAAATTTTCTCCCTTCCCTCCCCCCCCCATGATGGCGTGTAATCATGTATAGGATCTGCAAATACTTTCACATTGTACAATAGTTTGGTTATATAGAAGGGCTGTAACCAATGAGTAATCACTGAGAAAAAAAAAACAAACATGAAAAAGAACAATAGGATGTTTTTCTTTAGTCTCCATTTAAACTATAGTCTTTCTAGATCTTTCTCTGAGTTGAGATATCTCCTTCCATTCTGAGGCTTGTAGAATTGTCTTTTAGCTGTGCATTGTTGAGGATAGTCCAGTTTATCAAGGTTGGTCATCACATACAATGTGTCTGTCACTGTGTACAAGCTTTTCCTGGTTCTGCTCTTCTCACTTAGCGTCAAATTGTGTAAGCCTCTCCAGGTAATTATGAAGTCCATCTCCTTCCCATTTCTTATAGCACAATAGTATTCCATTACATTCATATACCATAGCTTGTTCAGACATTCCCCAATTGATGGGCATCCCCTATATTTCCAGTTTTTTGCAACCACAAAGAGAGCTACAATAAATATTTTTGTACATATGGGTCCTTTTCCCACTTCTGTGATCTCTTTGGAATATAATCCCAATGGTGGTATTGCTGGGTCAAAGGGTATGCAATTATTTATAGCCCTTTGGGCATAGTTCCAGATTGCTCTCCAGAATGGTTGTATCAATTCACAATTCCACCAACAAT